>OX104113.1:97912160-98465272 GCA_944474755.1 Limnoperna fortunei | reverse complement strand
TCTAAACTAAGTCCTGTAATTTTCAATAAACTTTAAATAGGGACCATCCAAACAATATTACTAGAAAGCTTTGTTTCATTGGTTTAACCGGTTGTAATAGAGAAGATTTTTTTTTATTTGCCCATAGGGTCCTATGTTAAACTAAGTCCTGCGCCGTGGTGGGCCATTTTGAATTTCCAATTGCCATTAAAAAACATAAACTTTATAAAGGACCATCCAAAACAATATTGCTAGTAAGTTTTTTGTTTTCCATTGATTAACCTGTTTCAGAGAAGAAGCCTTTAAAAACTTTTTCCCATAGGGTCCTATGTTAAACTAAGTCCTGCGGTAGCGGCCATTTTGAATTTCCATTTGCCATAAAAAACATAAACTTTATAGAGGACCATCCAAACAATATTGCTAGTAAGTTTTTGTTTCCATTGATTAACCGGTTTCAGAGAAGCAGCCTTTAAAAAACTTTTTCCCCATAGGGTCCTATGTTAAACTAAGTCCTGCGGTAGCGGCCATTTTGAATTTCCAATTGCCATAAAAAACATAAACTTTATAGAGGACCATCCAAACAATATTGCTAGAAAGTTTTGTTTTGATTGGTTAAACGGTTTCAGAGAAGAAGCCCTTTTAAACTTTTTTCTCATAGGGTCGAATGTTAAACCAAGTCCTGCGGTGGCGGCCATTTTGAATTTCCGATTGGGATAAAAAAACATTAACTTTATAGAGGACCATCCAAACAATATTGCTAGTAAGTTTTGTTTCCATTGATTAACCGGTTTCAGAGAAGAAGCCTTTTAAAACTTTTTCCCATAGGGTTCTATGTTAAACTAAGTCCTGCGGTGGCGGCCATTTTGAATTTCCAATTCCCATCAAAAACACAAACTTTATAGAGGACCATCCAAACAATATTGCTAGTAAGTTTTGTTTTGATTGGTTAAACGGTTTCAGAGAAGAAGCCCTTTTTAACTTTTTTCCCATAGGGTCCTATGTTAAACTAAGTCTTGAGGTGGCGGCCATATTGGTTTACCAATCAAAATAAAAAACACAAACTTTGTAAAGGTCCATCCAATGAACATTATGGCCAAGTTTGGTTTCAATTGGCAAAGTGGTTTCAGAGAAGAAGATTAAAATGTAAAAAGTTTACAGACGCCGACGACGCCGACGATGACGACGCCGACGGACGCAAAGTGATAACAATAGCTCACATGACCCTTTGGGTCAGGTGAGCTAAAAAGTTTAATGCCCTGACACAGCTTCAGACAGACTTATCACTATAGGGCATCTGCCCCAAGATGCGAGGTCCAAATACAAATATTGACCTAATTGGACAAAAACATCTTGCTCTTTCTGACATATAAAAATTATACAATAATATATATATACAATATACAATAAGTCCAATATTAAGAGAAACCATTGCAAGACAAATGTATTGAACCGAGTCTTACACTGGCTACATAACGTAAAGGTGTTAATGTTAGAGATAACTCTAGAACTACAGGTAAGTATGATACAGGAAACATGCCACATCACCACACCGAGATACATACCTAGCTGGAGATAAATCTCGACCCATTGAGCTGCCACCGTAATTGTCTCGAGGTCCCAAGCCTGATGAATCCCTAGATGAGCCAGGTACATACCTGGATGGTGCATAATCTCTTCCTGGAGGATCTCTGCTATATGTATCTCTAGCACTGGAGAAGTCGTCTCTAGACATTGGACCAAGCTGCTCACGTGATGAACCAAAGCTTGTCCTACTTGCAGGGGCACCATTGAATTCTCTGCTTGGAGGCCCATAATCTCTGCAACATAACAGAACATTTGTCAATATACAGATGTCACTGCTTTGAGCAGGATAAGCCAAATTAAATAACCAAGGGAAAAACAAAACTATTATATCTTTTAACTACTGGCTAAAATCTTTTTCATAAAGTTTCAAGCACTGACCTGATGATTTTACACTTAAAACTAAAAAGGATTTTGTTATACTACTATTTATCCAAACTGAAATAAAACTCCCCAGCTTTGCATTAACCTGTTCTTGCTAAATGTTACCATGTTATAAATAGATAAAACAGGAATTAAAAAAAAATTCTATTTACAAACCTTGAAGGTGGACCCCGGTCTCTGGATGTAGGTCCTCGATCATAATTATAGTCCCTGGACCCATAGTCCCGAGAGGGAGGAGGTGGAGTGTATGCTCTACTAGACTGTTGGGGGTAATCACGACTTGGATAATCTCGTGACGTAGCACTCCTACTAGGGGGCATGCGACTGTAAAACATAAACAAAGCTGACCATGCAATAACTCCTACTGACATGACTGTGAATTACCTCAATACTCGTGGGCCCACACAGTCACATCAAACTCACCCAATTTCCTTTACATTTTTTTTTAAAAGTATCTTATAATTTTCTGATATGAATAGTGATATATTAAAACACAGAAAAATTGGAACAATTTGATGTGACCTGTCAAGATATCAAATGTAGTTTCCTTTGTAATGTGAAAATTTGACTGCAGAGAATTTGTATGTTGGTATTTTTTGCAGACTGCTGATTTGATTGCAAAATGTGAACCAAAAGTTAAGTGAATTTAATGAGGAAATTCACAGTTGAACGAAACTTAAACAAAAAAGAAGCCGACAACATCAACATGGGAAGATACATTACATTCAGATAATGAAGACATTCAAGTTACTGGTATATACATGTACATTTCCTTGTAAAAAAAAAATCTACATAAAGCCAAAACAGTACATGCTCCCAAAACAACCTGCATAAATTAGAATCGCACCTTGCTGCTATATATATATATATATAAGGTACATCAAGGATAACAAAGATATTTTCAGCTACAGATTTAGAATTTTGTTGTCCACATTTTGCAACCTTGGTATTTACACATATTTTGCTGACAAAATAATTCCATTCTTAGTTAGCTGTCATTGGTTCTTAAAAGTGAAGTTGGAATTTATAAATAGAAATAAACTGTAACTATCCGATACAATTTTTCTTCATTATATATATACACTGTCAACCTTTTCACATTATATACACTGTCAACCTTGTCAAAAAAAAGGATAATGGTTCAGTTCACCTCTCTCCATTAATTTCACAAAAATACATGTAATCTAAATTTTTATTGATAAACAGACATTTTGACATTTCTTTGTGTTCTCTCAAGTTTAATGTGCTGGTATAATAAGTTTCCACAAGACAACCTGGACATCATTTCTGACCTACCTATCTACAGGTGGACCTCTGTTGTACTCTCTGGGGGGTGATGTGTTATATTCTCTAGACCGCTGTTGTGGTGGTGCACCAAATCTGTCATTGTCACCTACAACACAATCAAAACCATAACCTTTGTAATGTAGGCCAGTCTGGACTTATGCAGTCAGATTCATATTAAATTGAACAGATATTAAAATGATGTTAAAAAAAGTTTACTTTAACCGATTTGTTCACATATTACACATCTATTATTAACATAAATGACACAGTTAAGTCCACTTACTTCTTCTTTGAGGGGCATCAAATTCTCTTCTGATAGGGGATCTGTCTCTTCTGAAAAAAATATCACCATTGGTGGAATGTTCTCTTGGATCAAGACAAAAATAAAGGTAATGGATAGGAATGTTTATCTTAGAGCTCCACCATATTTTCAACTTTTATTATTTATTTTCAGAAGCAAGTTATGCTCTTGTTTAAGGTCAAAATAAATTTGAAATTAAAGTTTTAAGTGTCACTGACAAAATGTATAACTGACAGACAGGACAAAATCAATATGAATCCCCTACCAAAGTTGAGTGAGAAAGAACTCATTCTGAACTGCTCAACAACTATGAAAAATGTTAAAAACCTATTTCTTCAATAAAAGCATCAGATACCTGACAGAAAGACCACTTCCTCTACCAGGTCGGCTTCCACCTCTAAATCCACCTCCACCTCGTCTCTCTCCACCACTGCCACGTCTATCACTGAACCCACCACGACGGCTTGCACCAAAACCACCGCCTCTCCTCCCACTGAACCCACCTCTTTTTTCACCTAAACTACTTCTTCTGTCTCCCATACCTCGGCCAGACCCTCTAAAAGTCCCCCCACGTCTATCAGAACTGCCTCGTCTGTCATCACCGTTTCTCATTCTTCTGTCTGTATCTGAGCTTCGACGTCTAACTCTTTCTCTTTCACTTTTAGGTTTGACTGCCTGCTCTACGTGTATGATTTTACCGTTAACTTCCTGAAAATAACAAAAACTATCATAATTGCATTCAAATTTTACAACTATTTAGCTTGTTTTAAAAAAAAACATTTAATACTTTTTTTTATGCTATTTAATTAATATTATAAACATATTTGTGATTTTTATTTTTGAGATGAATTGTCTTCTTTGCAAAAACAGTACTATTTTTAGCTTCTGATTTCAACATACAGGTATTTGTGGTATTGATAGGAAAAGATCTTTCCAGACTTAACATTTCATTCAATTCCAATCAAAACACTGCTTTCTTATTTAACATTTCATTTTGTTTTGCTGCATACCTTTTATTACCATTACAGCAAATTACTGCCTAATTAACAAGATCTGAATGTTATTGACAAACCATGTCAGCTAGTTTAATAGTTATGTTCTTATCACATCACTTAAAACCAAAAAGAAAACAATCCACTGAAATGGTTACAGTGCATGTCCTTGTAAAAAATGAAGGTGTGGACTGAACTGTCAACGATTCAATAGGTAACTCACTTTGTTGTTTAAGGCTTTCACTGCATCTTCACTGTCTAATGGGTTTTCAAACGTAACAAAACCGTACCCTCTAGATTGGTTTGTGTCTTTTTCTCTGATGAGGATGACTACAATATAAAGAATATTGATTGATCAATCAGAATTCTACTGTCTGTAATGAGTCTGTATAAATAATTCAAAGCCAGCTTTCAAAAAAATTACTTAAGAACAAACATATTTAAAGAAACATCTTTGGATTTTTTAGAATCATACAAACTATGGTCTTCCTATTGCTTTAATTAAAAACTTTCAAACTAACAACATAGCACTTGTATCCAGGACTAACCACACTGGGCGAAGTGGCAACAGTCGCCCTACTAGGACCTGAAGTCGCCCGAATGCGCCTCAAAAGCGAAGTGGAAGTCGCCCTGTCATTTCCCTCAAGTCGCCCGATGGTTCACATAAGATTCAGGGCTCACCACACTGGGCGAAGTGGGCGACAAAGTCGCCCTACTAGGACCTGAAGTCGCCCTATGGCGCCTCAAAAGCTAAGTCGAAGTTGCCCTGTCATTTCCCTCAAGTCGCCCGATGGTTCACATAAGATACTTGTAAATCTGGTCCAAATACTTCACCCTGACTACCAATTTATCAGTAAATGTGTAATTCCAATAAAATACGGCAAACAATATGCGTATTTAACATATTTTCAAACGATTTACGTCTTTCAAATGTATTACGCGCCATTTGTTTATTTACCGGATGTGACTAATTACCGGAAGTTACCAACGAAGAAAAGTAATGTACAACGGCCCATAATGAAAAATCATAATATTTTTGATAAACAAACACTTTTAATAGGTTTCAAACTTCAGTTCTTTCAAAGAGTATTGTACTTTAACAATTTTCTTTGATAAGTATTTGAGCTTCACTTGAAAGAATAAAGATGTATAGTAATTATTGACATCATGACAAGCTCTGTAGATGGGTGTCCCATGAAGCAATTTGGATCAGTACAACTTTGATAAACTTTGATAAAGGTTATGTGCTGTTTGATATTGCATACCATGAATAATAATGAAAAAGAAAGAAAAAAAAATCTTTTTTGAATCTAAGTGTGTTATGGTTTAAAAACACAAGAGAAATAATCCTGGAAATTAATGTAAATAATGAAAAATGTATGTAACTACTGCGAAATTATTCATTTGTACGGTCCACCTGACTTCTCCCTAGTGTCTCCTGAAGTCTCCCTATCAGGGCCTGACTTCTCCCTGTTTGGCTGCCAGGGAGAAGTCACTTCTCCCTACTTTTTTAGAGTGTGGTGACCCCTGTAAGATACTTGTAAATCTGGTCCAAATACTTCACCCAGACTACCAATTTATCAGTAAACGTGTAATTCTAATAAAAAAACGGCAAACAATATGCGCATATAACTTTTTTTAAAACGATTTACGTCTTTCAAACGTATTACGCGCCATTTGTTTATTTACCGGATGTGACTAATTACCGGAAGTGAACAACAAAGAAAAGTAATGTTCAAGGGCCCATAATGAAAAATCATAATTTTATTGATAAACAAACACTTTTAATTGGTTTCAAACTTCAGTTCTTTCCAAGAGTAATTTACTTAAACAATTTTCTTTGATAAGTATATGAGCTCCACTTGAAAGAATAAAGATGTATAGTAATTATTGAAATCATGATATATAAGTTCTGTAGATGGGTGTCCCATGAAGCAATTAGGATCAGCAAATGCAACTTTGTCCAAGTGTAAGTGTGCTGAACAGAAGAATTATTTCTGGGTGTAATGTAATGTTATTCTATCTATCTTCTTTGGAAATTGGCTCCGATAAACATGGCATGTTCATAACAAACTGTTAGGAATATTATGATACAAGAACTCATGAATGAAGTTTATGTCTACACATATACAAATATTTTTGTTGATCTATTTTTATTTGTGAATACCTTGTACAGCTTCAAGTATTGAAGTAGATAGAAAAATAGTCCCTATATCTGGTGTTTTTTTACTGATTAATGATAAAAGTTATGTGCTGTTTGATATTGCATACCATGAATAATAATGAACAAGAAAGGAAAACTAGAGGCTCCCAGGAGCCTGTATCGCTCACCTGAACATGAAACCAAACAACCCGTTTTTTATCCAGCTTTTCTTTGCTATAAGGAATTGCCCAACACTTCTGCAAAAATCATTAATTTTGACCTTTTAAGGGAAATAACTCCTATAAGGAGGATCTTTTGATGGTTAGAGGGAGAAGGGAGGTTCACTTCAAATTTGCTGTACCTGTTATACTTTTTTAACTATCAGTCGAAAACTCTCTCGACCCCCCCCCCCCCCTTTTTCATTTTTTCTATTTTAATCCAACGTAGCTATGTAGGTAGTCAGGTGTCATGATTTGCACAATTTTGGTAGAGGACATCCAAAAGATGATGTGTGCAATGTTTCAAAGCAGTCCTTTCATTGGTTTAAGAGGAGAAGATTTTTTAAAATCAAGTAAAATTGATTAAAAAAATGTTCAAGGAGAATGATTCTTAAACGGTTTATCAGACAATCTTGACCCTAAAGTCATTTTTGTAGCCCTCATAGAGCAGAACAATTAAGCAATGCTAACTTTTTCTCTAGTTCTAATAATTTTCAAGATTTTGAGGCAAAAACGTCAAAAATAATCAATTTCGACAATTAAAGGGCAATAACTCCTATAAGGAGTCATCATACAACTTCAACCCAATGGAGTGTTTCATAGAGCTTTTGATGCAGATGAAGGCATGTCTCTTCGGTTTTCCTGTATCTGTTACACTTTTTTAAATATAAGCCAAAAAGTGTATTTTACCGCCCCCCCCCCCCCCCATCCTATTTTTAGCCATGGTGGCCATGTTGGTTAATCTGCAGACATGGTTGGTACAAACTTGGTTGAGGACATTTGACAGATGATGTGTACAAAGTTTTAAAGCAGTACTTTCAGTTGTTTCAGAGGAGAAGATTTTAAAAAAATCAATTAAAACTGATTAAAATAAACAGTTCAAGGGGAATAACTCTTAAACGGTTAATCAGACAATCTTGACCCTTAAGTCATTTTTGTAGCCCTTATAGAGCAGAACAATTAAGCAATGCTAACTTTTTCTCTAATTCTAATAATTTTCAAGATTTTGAGGCAAAAATGGCAAAAATCATCAATTTTGACAATTAAAGGGCAATAACTCCTACAAGGAGTCATCATACAACTTTGACCCAATGGAGTGTTTTGTAGAGCTTTAGATGCTGAAGAAGGAAGGTCTCTTCGGTTTTCCTGTATCTGTTATACTTTTTGAACTATAAGCAAAAAACTGTATTTTGACCCCTCTGTTCTATTTTTAGCCATGGCGGCCATGTTGGTTGGTCTGAGGCCATGATTTGGGCAAACTTGGTAGAGGGCATTTTACTGATGATGTATGCAAAGTTTCAAAGCAATCCCTTCAGTGGTTTTGGAGGAGAAGATTTTTAAAGAAAAGTTAACGATGACGACGACGGACGACGACGGACGCCAAGTGATGGCAATAGCTCACATGACCCTTCGGGTCAGGTGAGCTAAAAAACTGAATCTATGATGTTAAAATACAAAAGAAATGATCCTAGAAATTGATGTTACCATCATGTAAATAATGAAAAATGTATGTAACTACTACGAAATTAATTATTTGTACGGTCCCCCTGACTTCTCCCTAGTGTCTCCTGAAGTCTCCCTATCAGGGCCTGACTTCTCCCTGTTTGGCTGCCACGGAGAAGACACTTTTCCCTACTTTTTTAGAGTGTGGTGACCCCTGTGTATCTGAGCATCATTCTGCAGTTACCTAAACTTTTAATGATGTGGCTCCTTTCACTATTTTGTATTTCTATGCAAAAGTTACTTGATTTTATGTTGTTAGTATACATCTCTGAATTCTGTTAGTCAATTCACACCCGTCATAAATTACCTTCAGTTATTCTTCCATAAACGCTGAACTGCTTTTCTAGATCCTGTTCGTTTACATCTGATGTCAGGCCTCCCACAAAGACTTTACCGGGTCGGTCCTTTTCTGAGTGTTCATCAACGGGCATGAGTAACTGAAAATATCACAAGTGTAAACATAACCATTCTTGGACTTGATTTATTATAGCTGGAATCAGGAATGTGTCTACTGCTTTTCAATTTCACTTTTCATGAATGATTTTGGAAATTTAAGAAATGTTTGTTGTATTCGTCACTGGAAATCAATGTCTTCACAAATTTGTATTCATGTGTTTACATGATTAAGTAATAAACAGCTTCTTTACAAACTTAAAAGTGTTTGTTTGCCCATCTTTGCCTAAGTAGGTAGTTTTATTCAATATCAATGTCAAAGTCTTACATTTTAATCATGAAATAAGCAAAGCATTTGAAAATATGTACACAAATCCCAAGGTAAAGCATGCCTTTGACATAGATCGATATTTATAAACATGATCAGTATGGGAATGGTTACCTCTGTGTTGTCAATGCCATCAATGGTAGGATCATTCGAATCAACATCCTCATTGATCATCGACGCATCCCCGTTATTATTTTTATCATTTCGACCCCCAAACGAAGGATAAGAAAATAATGATCTCTGTCCTGGTTGAGGCACCCGATTCATTTTTTTGGCTGCATGTTGTTTTGTCAGCCATTCACCTCTAAATTATAATAAACCGGATGCGGATAGAAGGGTAAGATTTCGGAAAATGCGACAATTTGATCGGTTACAAAAATAACCCAATCGGTCATAACTATATTTAGTAACAGGAAAATAAGTAGAACGTAGAAAGAAATTTGATGTTATTCAAGTAAAAATATATTTGTGATAAATTTTCACAATTAAAGTTCAACAGGACGTGATAAAACAAATATGGTCAAGAGTAAAAAAGACTGCGCCATGCAGGCTCATGGGTTCAATGCCTCTCTGCGCCGTTTTCTGATCATATGCGTCAAATGCTTCAAATGCGCATGAAAAAATTCTGTGAATTCAAGAGCTGTTCAAAAAAAAAAAAATTACGGTTAAGAACCTTGTGTTGTATTAGAGTATAGGTGGTAATTTTTTTACTGAAACAAATGCCTGTGTATGACTGCCTTTGATTCTGTGGTTTAATATATACCTGTTCTTTTGTATGTGGCTTAATGTATTTTACTTGTCTACCCATGCTCGTTATTTAATTTCAACTCATTATTCACCATCACGTCTTTGTTGACAAAAAAAAAACAACAAAGATCATGTTGATTACTTTGTGATCAAGGTGCAAAATTGTGTATTTTGCACAGATTATAATAAAACTAGTCCAATATCCTCTGCCATCCAACAGTTTTTTTGAGTGCGACATAAGAGAGCTCGCAACAAAAACAGTGGATTTTATGACACTTGTCTCTCTGTATATTTCATCCCAGTGTTCTCCCCAGAAATTTTGGATAGCATCACATTTAGCATGTATCATTGGTCAACCCAATTCAGGGCTTTCAATAGAAGCCGGAAGGCGGCGGATTTCTACGCCTATATCAAAGAAACCTGCCGGCTACTTTTTTTCAAAGTGTACCTTTAAAAATCGGCAAATTTTTCTACTTGTTAAAAAATGTGATGTCAACACTTAGGGGTTTTCCTATTTCTATTTTAAAACTTCCTCTTTAACCACGACTTCTGGCGGAAACGGTCTGGGTCTCCACTTAATTGTAACTAAGAGTAAAGGGAGATCGAGGAAACCAGTTGAAAGCATTCCAAAAACAATCCGTAAGGAGATTTGTGATTGGCTAAAGGACGATCTATTTTTAATGTTTATAAAATGTGAAATGAAAGATGAAACGAAGGCAAACAGACCTATGTCCAGGTCTCACCAGACTGGGCGAAGTGGGCGACAAAGTCGCCCTATTGGGACCTGAAGTCGCCCTACAGCGCCTCAAAAGCGAAATCGAAGTCGATCGCCCAGTTATTTCCCTCAAGTCGCCCGAAGGTTCACAGAAGATACTGGTATATGATCTGTTCCCAATAATTCACCCAGACTTCCAATTTATCAGTAAATGTGTAAATTCCAATAAAAAACGGCAATAAATATGCGTATTTAACATTTTTTCAAAGGATTTACGTCTTTCAACTGGATTATGCGCCATTTGTTTATTTACCAGATGTGACTAATTACCGGAAGTGAACAACGAATCAAAGTAAAGTACAACGGCCCATAATGAAAAATCGTAAATTTTGTTGATGAAAAAACATTTTCAGTTGGTTTCAATTATCGTATTTTAACAATTTTCTTTGATAAATATATGAGCTGCACTTGAAAGAATAAAGATGTATAGTAATTATTGACATCATGATAAGTTCTTTAGATGGCCCGCCCTGATGGGTGTCCCATGAAGCAATTTTGATCAGCACAAATTTGTCAAAGTGGAAGTGTGCTGAACAGAAGAATTATTTCTGGGTTTAATGTTATGTTATTTTATCTATATCCTTTGAAAATTTTGCTCAGGTGTATATTCATGTTTGATGAATGGCAACAGTAGCAGCGATTAAAAAATATTTTTTAATGCAATAAACCTTGTCAAACGCTCCCGAATTCCTCTTGAAACATTTGGCATTGATAAATGTGGACATTATGTGTCAAAATGTGTTTAAATAGAATAGATTCACTCAAACTGAATCTTTGTTTGTTTTCATGAAACAACATTCATGTCATGACTATCATATGCTTGCTGTGATAAAATTTTCTACCATATTGCCATAAATACTTATACATTTTGGCATACATTTTAACATGAAAAATAAAAAACAGGAAAGATTAGATATGGTTTAATATCCAAATCAGCAAACACTGAAACAAATTGAATGAATGATTGAATTGGATACAGACTAGCTATCAAAAGAGAAAGAAAACTGGGCATATCACTTTATTGAATATAAATGATATCATGATAATCATAAATGACAATTACATAAGAAACCTATTCACATGAAAAAAATGCAAGAAACATGCAAAAAATGGGAAAAAAAGACACAAAAATTATCATCCAAAAGACTGAAAATAAGTCTTAGGAAACTGCCAGAATGCAGGATTTTGCGTCTAGTACCCCAGAGCTTCTGGGGGCCTTAAGCCAGACCCCCGGCCGTAATGTGGCGGCCTGTGGCCGCCGGCAGGCGGCTGTGTCGCCTGCTTTGGACTCGGGTTGCCTACTTTTATTTTTTTTCCTTCTACTTCAAAAGTTATTGAAAGCCCTGCAATTATGCATTGTTTTTGTGTTTTTTTTAATTTATATGCATGTTGTTATACATGTTGGAGTATATATTTTGTTACTTTTTTTTATTTTTGAGATACCTAATATATACATGAAGATATGTGTAATAAAGGAGTATTAAACAAACTTCCATTATTTATTTATTTATAATTCATGATAAACACAATGTCATCAGGGTTCTCGTTAAGACGCGTATACGCGTCCTGGACGCGTCAAAGTTGTGTAGGACGCGCCATTTCTAGATTCCGTGCATCCTCGGGACGCATCGCAGTCAAATCATTTGCGTCCCTAAAATCAACAGCACGTCATTTACCTAACCATACATAACGACACTTTTACAACCGGATGTAATTCTATTTTTAGCTGTGATGCACAACAGGTGAAATTGATCTCTGACAGAGACCGATGACCGATAATAAGTGGCTGAATTAACAAAAAAAATCTTAGCATGATTTGAATAATTTTTTAAGAAATTTATTATTTATTTTAAAAGACAAGTTTTTATAAACCAAAATGATAATATCTTTCTTGTACATCGCGCCGAAAGTAAACAAATACGTTTTCGATGTTCGTGGTTTTTAACTAAACGGTAATTAAGTGAAACACCTGGCTTGCAACTGGATTTTAAAAGTTTCCTATTTGAGTAGAAATTTATTATGTATTTAAAAAAAAAACAAGTTTTTATAAACCATAATGATAATATCTTTCTTGTACATCGAGTCGAAAGTAAACAAACACGTTTTCGATGTTCGTGGTTTTTAACTAAACGGTAATTAAGTGAAACACCTGGCTTGCAACTTGATTTAAACAGTTTTCTATTTGAATAATAAATTAATTATTTCCATTAACTATCAGTGACTAGCTAGAGCTTGGAATCTTTGTGGGTTTCAGGGCTCGCGTTGGAGGGCGACTCGGGCGAAGAAGTCGCCTTATCATGGTCCCACTTCGCCGTTGATCATCTTCAAAAGCGAAGTTAAGTCGCCCTTTCATTTTGTAGAATCGCCTAATGTCGCCTTTCAAATTTTATTGCCATTTTGGTAAAAAATCTTCATATGTTTGATACCGCGTCATGTTTATTATGTTTACACGCCAAAGTTCAACTGGTACTGTTTAACTTTTATTTGGTATATAAAGCGTAGGTTTAAAATATGACAGGAAACCAGTTCAGAGCACAAGAACTTGTGAAAGTTTCGGAGCGGATATGAATTTGGTGACGGAAATTGCAAATATACTAAGCTGATAGTGGTGAAAAGAGTTTTGCAATGATAGAAACGTAGTAAAAATAGTGTTTTGGCAGTTACTTTAAACAAATTTAAGTTAAATATGTTTAAATACTTTTAATGGTGACTTTTACAATTTTAGATAAAAATATATTATGTGTCACAATGATGTATTTTTCTACTTCTAGTTCTAATTGTGTTTCATTATAAATCAATCAAATTGTGTATCAACGACAAAGAAACATTTATTTTAATGAACAGATTTGTGACAGTTGATTTTTTTATTGTTATGTTTAATACATGTATTTATGAAAATGTGTGAAATAAGTATACTGAATAGTTAATAAAATCTGATACTTTATTCTCAATAAATTAAAATGCAAAAAAACATTTAACAATAAAAATGCAAATGCCAACACTTATTTAAAAATAACAAACAAAGTAAACAGGATGCTTTCGCGACATATGAAGAAACTTCTCCCTGTTGTCCACCCACTTCTCCCTGTTCTATCCTCACTTCTCCCTGTCAGCCACCCAAAAGAGAAGTGACTTCTCCCTATAATTTTGACCCAGCTTGAGCCCTGGGTTTACATAACCAATAATTTAATACAAAGTCAAAGGTTACAAAGAAAATATTTGCAGCAGAAAGATCGTTTTCGATGTTTTTAAAATGTGACTAAGTGAAACACTTGGCTTGTGACCTGATTGCAATGATTAAAAAATATTATTGTAATGATCAGGGACAGTTAGTATAGACTGTCCCTGTAATGATTAATGTCGAATGAACTTTTGTTATTTCAAATGAGGTTAAGCAGAAATATTGTCAAGTTTTGGATTGGTAAATTTAAACAAAATTTAAAAAATTTATTGAATAACTTAATAACTACTTATATTGCTTTGAAATTTATGTATTATACAATTAGTCAATTTTTTTTAAACTGAGGTGTTGCCTCTTATCACACTGAACCCATATTTTCTCCCAGATGAAGCCGTGCATACTTCAAATAACCAACAGAAATAAATGGTGTTAATTCATAATTCCCTTCCATAAAATGATACTAAAATCTTGGGATATATATAAATATGGTCACAATAAATTGTGTGTATCTTTCCATGCTCTTTCAGACTAAATTTTTATCTCAGTAGAAGATTACAACCCTACATTTTTAAGTTTTAAAACAGCAAACTTCATTATTGAATTGAAAATGCCTCAACCCTGACCAACTTCTTATAAGTACACCCAGACAGTGAACGGAAATATATCATACAATATTAGGCTGACACAAAGCAAAACTACCAAAACAAATATTTTTAATATCTTTTCATTCTGGAAACATGTAGATTAAGCTGTCATGTAATAATGCATGGATTTCAACAGGGATTTTAGCATCAAATAAAACATGAAGATGTTCATAATGTTACAAAAAAAACTTAATGTATTACTCATGGTAACGTCATGCAGTACCGGTAGTTTGGTTCGAGTCAACTTTATGGACTCACCAAGACAGATTGGGACTCATCATTCCAAAAAGTGATGAGTCCCAGGACTCACCATAAAAAAATCCTAGTGAGAACCCTGGTCATATCCCCTCAAATCAATGAGAATAGTTCCAAAAGCACAAATGTTACATAAATGACAAAGGCCATCATCACACTATCGTTAGCCGTTTTTCTGTGCAAAAGCAGTAGTTAAATCCTATCGCCGGTCGATTGTGCTTCTTAGTTCATGGCACTAAAAGTTTGCTCACAATCAATCTTGTCAAATTCATCAGCTATGAAAATCGCATTTTCCAGGCTACTTAACTGTCCTAAGCAAACGATTTGCTATATATTTGTATTGTTCATTGTATGAACTATTATATCGACAGAGGTCCTTGCAAGGGTCCTTAAATCGTTACCGATAATATTGGCGATTTTTATCTCGGAAACATCATATGATAATGTCCCTGTTTATCTCCAGTGCTCGGTAGCAGTAAATCACTGCCTCTGTTCAAAACATCTATGTGGATGGTATAATTTTTGACATTTGGCTTTCGAAACTCCTTCTGAAGCAATTTTAGCTTGGATCACGTATTGATCATATGGTTTTGTAAATGTCATAAGTGTCAGCATGGGGATCACCAAACCTGAATAGTTATCATCAAAATGGACAATTAACACCTATTTAATTACTTTATTAGCTTTAATATTAAATTACAGGTGATCAAAGAAAATTTATTAGAAATGTTTATAAGCGGCCGATTGTTTTCAAACAAGGGCGCAAGTTACCAATGTTAAAAATTATAGCATCTTGTCAGCGACGGATAGCATCTTGGCGATTTCGATAGCGTCTCGGTGCCGAGATAAATATACTCATTATACATTCAATCAAGCTGATTTTAGCACTGGATTCAACTCACGTTCTTGTTATGCGACTTAATGTTCAAAAGTGAAAAGTAAAATTTCGGAACGTAAGGATATAGATGGAAATGAGCTTAAAATCCACTTTAATCGGCTTGATTGATGGTATGATGTTAACAATTCTACAGGAGTTGATGTCACAAAAAGTCACAAGTGCAAATTCCAAATGACGTAAGTGTTGGCCGATCAAAGGGAAATCCATAATGATGTCAGCAGTTACATATTTTATACTTAAGACTTTTTACTGATCTCTAAACTGCCCCAGCTGCAGAATCGTAGCTCTCCAGGTCCTTTGGCAGACCATACGGTTCTGCAGTAGAAACAGCATGTGTAAAAGAAATTGCCCCATTGATTTCATACTAAAAGTTGACAAAAGAAGTACTGAATATTCTGGTGTATAATTTCCAGTATAAGAAAGATTAAGAACTTAATTGCCGCTAATAAGAAAAACAAAGATTATTCTAAAAACTTTATTAAGAATCACTCGAGTGCATGTGACGATAATATTCCCTACCCGGCCTCCCCCCACTTTCGATTTTGTACACATTATATATATTTTTTTATTATGCAAGTAAATGCAATATTTTCAAATGGCAAATTTGAAATATGTATATCTAGATGAGAATTATTATGAAAAGAATGAGGAACAAGCTACAAATAGTTCCCATACGGTAGAATGTGTTTGGAAACAAGTTGAAGTGTTAGGGCCTGCTGCATTTCTCGTACACTGTACAGCAACGGGGAAGTCACGATTCTATTCAAGTAGCTCGGATGCAAGACATACCTATTACATATTCAATTAATTTAACAAATATGGTTGTGGTCTCTAACTACTGCCCCTAATTTGCTACGTTACGTGTCTTTACAATTTGTTACTTACTCACTTTTGTTTCTTCGTTCTCGAAGCGTGTTGTAGTAAATAAAATGGCGATAATGCAATTTACGCATGCGTGTGTTGTGATCAAAGTCCTACAAGTTCTGTCAGTTGGCTATCAAGTTGATAAAATCGAATAACGTGGTTCCGCTACAAGCCATTCGGACTATTTTTAACTGGGCCCGTATAAAGCTGTTGGAAAAAACAATTAATACAATTATATACTGTTTACTGTTTTACTGTTTACTGTCTGGTAATTTCACCCTATCTGAGGGGGTCCGGTACATTACCTGGAAATGGTGTGACTGGAAATAAAATTTCGTTAAACAAATACCGATATCTTTAATATGGTACATAAAATATAAAATCCAATTATACAGCAATAATCTTCAATGTTTTAGCTATAATCTGAGTGGTATAACAATAAAAAATAATTTTATTTACTATATAAACTCGTGACTGGAAAAAAGTCGGTCGCCGAAAAAATGTCAAAGTCGGAGTGCGAGAAAAAAATTTTAATCTTCATTTTTTACGCTTTCTCCTAACTTCTGTCAAATAAATAACATACCAAAGTCTAGGTTAGATCACAACAATTTTAAATATATAGTTGTTTGTCAATTTTGACTATGCATTCAATTAAATATCTTGACTGGAAAAATCGTCGACTATGGTGGCATATATCTGCCACCACATATCACTTAATTAAGTGGACATATTTTCGGAAATATGTCAACATGCTACATAATTAAGTCAACATAATACTGAATTAAGTCATCATTATCAGATCAGAATAAAAAGAGGGAAAATGCGCTGTTTGAACAGAATGTGCCATCTACTTTTCCACTTATTTATCGTGCAGGTTGACTTAATTATGAATTAAGTGGACATAATTTTCTGATTAAGTCGACATAATTTTATGATTAAGTCAACTTAATTTTCTGTTTAAGTCGACATAAGTTTTTGATTATGTCGACATAATTAAGTCCACATAATCTGTCTGATTATTAAGTCGACATAATTATCTACCATTTAACTTGAAAGGAAGGGGGGCTTGGTTTAGAAGTTGAAATTACAATACCTCAATGAGAGAATCATGGCAGAAATGAGACCCGAGCCAGCAGTATGTCGTGGCTCGTATAGAGGTTAAGCCCTCTTAAATCATTGATCAATATAAAACTGAAAATTACTTGAAGATATTGACCATCAATTTAGAAGGTATAGTCACAATGAACAAAATGCAAATCAACCTTTATATAAATGATATGAGAACATTAACCATTCCAAAATAAAGCGAAAATGAAATAAATTAAATACTTTGAACCAAAATAATAATTATCAAAAATAGTTAAACAGGGGGACATAATCATACCTACTACAGAAGAAAAAAATATTCTGAAGAAAACTTGCTGCTATACAAAATAATGCTAATTTTGAAAAAAAAAATTTGTCGCAACAAATAAAGATTTTTTTCTTGGCTGTTGCTATTTTGCCGTAACCGGCAAAATTGCCTGCCATGCTATTTTGCCGGAACTGATTAAATGTCACCTGTATGAGCCGTTAATTAGCATGATTAGGTGAAACTTATAAGTTTTGTATTGTATGGTTTTGTTTGTTTGTTTGTTTGATGGTGTTTAACGCCACTTTCAGCAATTTTTCAGCTATATCATAGCGTCCAGTTTTTATTGGGGGAGGAAGCCGGAGTACCCGGAGAAAACCCCCGACCTGCGGTAGGAAAACTGGCAATCATTGTCAATTAAGATTGGAGTCGAGTACACCCTGCCTGCACTGAGAATCGAACCCGCAATCTCAGTGTTGACAGGACCAAATCGGACCAAATTGTGATTTTCAATTATTTTTTTCACACGTGTTTTGGCAATTTTGGCGGCCAGTTTTTTTAATATGATTCTCAGGCTGTTACGAATGCCATGGTGGTTTAGCCTTGGGTTACCAACCCTGATTTACTAAAATTTTCCGATACATTATTTAAAGGATTCAAAATCCTTTAAAATTTAACGATTACTTCATAAATTCAATGCTGGGGCTGTCATTATAACTGATTGCGCTAAATCCTGGCTCGGTCACTCTTTAGTAAATCAGGAATGAAAAGTTTACCAACATTGGAATTGAACCACCATGGCGTCCATAAAAGATTCAAAATCAGAATTCTTCTGGTCAAAAAGGTCCATATATCAATGTCCAATGTAACATGAAAGTGATTATCCCGCTGCTGGACAGGAACACGTGCCTGCTAAAGAGTAATGTCCATGCAGTATGCCATTTTTCAACCACCTTTAAAAAAGATAATCGACGCTGTCTGACAGTAGTTGGATTCGAATATTAAAATCACAAAATAGGAATTGTACCTTAACAAATATAAACTTTAAAAAAAATCATCTTATTTAAATGCATATTAGTTATAACATTAGATTGGTCACCACTCTGATCAATTAATATTGTATGAAGCTATTTACAATTAGAGACGCAGTTTCAAGTTCCCTTTTTGTACCCCCCCCCCCCCGCTTGAAAATTGGGGGGTATATAATGATAGGGGTGTCTGTCCGCCCGTCCTTCCGTTACACCTATGGGTACCCATCTCTTGTCCGCAACTCCTCCTAAACCCCTCAATGGATTTTCGTGAAACTTTCACACAATCTTTGTGACATAATGTAGATGTGCACCTACTCTTTTAAAATTTGATCTGATTGATTTTGGGGTTTCCCATAGAAAAACAAGGACTTAGCCATTACACACTGACAAAGGGGTACCCATCTCTTATCCGCAACTCCTCCTAAACCCCTCAATGGATTTTCATGAAACATGATTTAAGAGGGCTTAACCTCTATACGAGCAACGACATACTGCTGGCTCGGGTCTCATTTCTTCCATGATTCTCTCACTGAGGTCTTGGAATTCCAACTTCTAAACCAAGCCCCCCCCCCCCCTTTTCAAGTTAAACGGTAGATAATTATGTCGACTTAATATTCAGACAGATTATGTGGACTTAATTATGTCGACATAATCAAAATCGTATGTCGACTTAAACAGAAAATTAAGTTGACTTAATCATAAAATTATGTCGACTTAATCAGAAATTTATGTCCACTTAATTCATAATTATGTCTACTTGCACGATAAATAAGTGGAAAAGTAGATGGCACATTCTGTTCAAACAGCGCATTTTCCCTCTTTTTTCTAATCTGATAATGATGACCTTATTCAGTATTATGTTGACTTAATTATGTAGCATGTTGACATATTTCCGAAAATATGTCGACTTAATTAAGTGATATGTGGTGGCAGATATATGCCACCATAGTCGACACATAATTTTTGTACCGAAAATGGCGGCTATAACTGTGTAGTTGTATACTTTAGATGCAATATTACCATATAATAATTAACTTCTGTCAAAAAATGGTTTCACCAATGGTTAAATTAGAGCATAAGGTTTTGAAAAATACAAAGGATTACGAATTTTTGTAATTCCATATGAGAAATGTCGTGGCTGGAAAAATCGGTGATGCACAATTTTTATACCAAAAATGGTGGCTATTATTTTTGTAGCATTTAACTTAAACATTTAACATTTAACTTTAAATGCAATAAAACATCTCATTATATACTTCCGTCAAAAAATAGTTTCAACAATTTTGAAATTGAAGTATAACGTTTACATAAACACCTAAGATTTCGTATTTTGATGATTTTATATGTAACATAGTGTGCCTGGAAAAATCTACTTCTTACAATTTTTTAGTTGTAATTGGGAATACATATATTGTTCAATGTCATATGTAATGAAACACATATTTGTTTTATTCAGTCAAAAAATATATGTCATTTATGTTTTAAGCTGAGTATAAGATTTTTTTAAAATACAAAAAAAACATATTTTGATAATTTATTGTTTATTGCGATTATTCAACCAGTACCAAGTAATTTGACCTGGTAGGGGGTTGGTGCAATAAAGTTAAAAAGAGAAAAATCGATAGTGACGATTTACCATGGGTTGGTTGTTGTAAACAATTTCATAAAAAAATAATTTTAGAAAATAAAGAGTTGTGCTCTGATATTATTATAACATCGCAGAACATCTTACAAAAACAGTTTCCTAACATTAGCGGGTTTCAAGCTACAACATTAGCACCTGTAAGAGTAGGTGACAAAGGGTCCGTAGAAATACCGCAAAGGACCTCCTTTGTGCACTAAGGATCCTGAATTGCACTATGGACATGATAACATAACTTAAAGAGCAAAATGAACATGTTCCATCAAAAAGAATAACAAAATTAGTCAGAATTCCAAATATTATTGATTTATCTTTATTTATAAAGAAGTTATTGCAATTTTAATTGGCACGTGCCATTCACACAGATATAATTAGTTAAACACATTGTTTATTGTGTTAAATCAACCATGACAAAACACAATAATTAGACGTGCCTTTATTTAATTACAGTAATTAATTTTATAAATAATAGATAAATTTATAAGCAAAGAGTTTAACGGTTTTTTTCTGTACATACAAATTTTACAAAACATACATAAAAACAATATTTTGATACAGTTTAATGTTAATGAATAAATTTCTAATTGTTGTATCGTGGCATTGTTTTTGCTGCTACGGTTTTTGCTATGTTTTCACGGATGGAACGTGTAGTAGGCAATCGGTTAAATATACCGACTCTTTTGAATGCATTGTATATTTTCAAATGAGCGTAGTATCTAGCCAGAGTAATAACATTGTCCGGATCCGGCTGCGGTTGTAGTGGAACAAAAGTCTTTTTACCTTTCACTTGTTGTTCGTAATTTCCGTTTTTCAGAATTACACGTTATTTCTATTGTCCACAAGGAAATACACATTTGTTTTCGTAACTGGAGGAATCTGGTCATGAACAACATTTGCGGTATTTATGACTGCGTTGTATATATCGCTTAATTGCTGTCAAATTGCCTTTAGTAAGAAGATTATTGTTAGGAAAATCGAATTGGGTTCTGACTTTTACTCTGTTTATTTTCGACGACGATTGCATGTCGATTCTGCATGGTGATCTTAAAAGTGGTGGAAAATCGTCGTTGTTGTCTAAAGCAGGGGTATTCATTGGTGAATGAATCTTAATTGCAGCTAGTTGTATCATAGTAACAAAATGGTTCGGTAAGTAAGTACGAGAAATGTGTGGTGATAGTTATAAAATGTTGGAAGATTCCACTGTCACCACGTCATTGTGAATTAATGACGAAAACTTCTATGCTATGAAATTGTACTTCGTACGTGTTAAACGATGATAATGAAGCAAGATGACCCTACCCAATAATTTATAATAATTTTAGTTGGGTTTAATTAAATGCTGTCGATTTCAGTACAATCTTAACATGTTATCTTTTGATGTAGGTTTATTTCAAGTTTACCGTTAAAAAAATACCTGCTCTATTGACAACAACACATTTCTATTCAAGTAAATTTTAGGTTTATTTAACATTTTTTGTTTCCTTTATAATTATTCATGACTGAGTCTGATTGATATATTAAAGATAACTAAACAAATAATTATAGCAATTAACATGTTTATTGTGTCCGAGTGGCTTCCCGCAGCGCTTGGGAGTTGTATTGTTATTGCGCGTGCCAATAAAATAATCGATATTTCACTTATTTTGAAAGATTCCTTTTTAAAAATTGGTATTCTAATTCTTTGTAATAAGTTCTTTGATACAACATGTTCATTGTGCTCTTTTAGTGATGCTATCATGTCCTTAGTGCAATTCAGAGTCCTTAGTGCACAAAGGAGGTCCTTTGCGGTATTTCCACGGACCGGGTAACAAATGGGTAAGTAATACACCATTTAAAGCTCAGACCAATCCGTCCGTCCAAATTCATCACACTGGTCCGAGTAATCATTGGGTAACATCAATTCAAAGTGACAAGAAAAATTTTTATCTTTTAGACAGTCTTTCTCTAAAATTGAGCACATCTTTGGAAATGCAGTTGGCGCAAATTTATGGCAGTAAAAAGAAAAAAACTAAATATTAAAATTCCAAATGTTCAACAGCAGGACAATAGCGTTGACTGTGGTTTTCAACTAATTGTTACGCGGACTACAACAGATCTCCCGAGCCTTGTGCAGGATGTCTTAGTAGTTTTAATTTTATAAATACAATTTAACTAATTGTAACGCGGACTAAAACAGATCTCCCGAGCCTTGTGCAGGATGTCTTAGTAGTTTTAACTTTATAAATAAACTTTAACTACTTGTTACGTGGACTACAACAGATCTCCCGAGCCTTGTGCAGGATGTCTTAGTAGTTTTAATTTCATAAATAAAATTAAACTGATTGTTACACGGACTACAACAGTAGTTTTAAATTTTATGAATTAACTTTAAATTATAAGACCTATAGTGTGGATATCTGTCAATGCAATATTATTGGCAACGACCACCACCTGATGAGACTTGTTGAGGAGTCGAAATAGGTCTTTTTATTTAAATATATTATTATTTATTTGTATTTAAATATATTATTATTTGATTGTATTTAAATATATTATTATTTGATTGTATTTAAATGTATTATTTTTTATTATTACAAAGAGTAACAGTTTGTAAGAACTATTATATTTCATTCCGTTTCTAGAACTTTCTATTGTTGAAACTGGAACTCATTTTTTAGCCGTGATAAATTTTACAAAGTGACTTACAGAAAAAGATATCTTATGTTTTTTGTTTAAATCTTACGCTCAACACACATTGCTCATATTGTTTACAGAAATAAACAAATATGTGTTTCATTACATATGACATTGAACAATATACAGGGGCTGCTCTGGCTTCTAAAAAGCTGGCGCCAAAAAAATCGCCAACTGCAATTTTCCGTCGCCAGTTTTGTAAAAGTGTCGCCATATTAGAAATCGCTAGATTACTATATGACATGGCGAAATTGTTTAACACTATGTAGTATGTGTGACATATTCTGTAACGTCGGACGAAATCCAAGTTTGCCGGACTCTTAATTCAATTTTTCAAAAGTTTGGTCTCGAGCAGCCCGTACACTAATTGTATTTTAATCATGAAAAGATGTGTGAGTGATTTCTTGTTGGCAGAAAACCAAAATTTTACAGTAATTTATTAGAAACATCTATTCCCGTGAATGAACTTAAAACCGGAAATACTGAAAATAAAACTACGCATGTGTAAGAGTTTTCTAATTACGAAATTAAGACGGACATCCGGTCAGGGAATCGCTCAACAACGACGTCAGTTTTCATACCTGTATTTTATTAATTACATTATAAAAAAAATATTACTACAAAAATATGTTTGTTTTGTTATTTTTATAAATTAATTAACAGCATCAATTGTTTTATTACACGTCTACTCAATGTGATGCAGGTAAAGCTGCTTTTCATCAGACAACTTTGTTGATTCATTTATTGCCGATTTCCGTTTAATAACTCCAAATAACACACATGTCACTGGATACTACACAATACACGTGTATTTACGACCATAGAAGCCGACAAAGGATCTTTAATGATGCAATCGCCGATTACCGATAAATTTAAAACGTGCATGCATCGTTAAACATTATAAAACCTTGGCGCCAAAAAAATCGCCAGACGCAATATTTTGTCGCCAAATGAAAAAAAAAATCGCAATTGGCGACATTGGCGAAGCCCAGCGCGACCCCTGATATATGTATTCCCAATTACAACTAAAAAATTGTAAGAAGTAGATTTTTCCAGGCACACTATGTTACATATAAAATCATCAAAATACGAAATCTTAGGTGTTTATGTAAACGTTATGCTTCAATTTCAAAATTGTTGAAACTATTTTTTGACGGAAGTATATAATGAGATGTTTTATTGCATTTAAAGTTAAATGCTACAAAAATAATAGCCACCATTTTTGGTATAAAAATTGTGCATCACCGATTTTTCCAGCCACGACATTTCTCATATGGAATTACAGAAATTCGTAATCCTTTGTATTTTTCAAAACCTTATGCTCTAATTTAACCATTGGTGAAACCATTTTTTGACAGAAGTTAATTATTATATGGTAATATTGCATCTAAAGTATACAACTACACAGTTATAGCCGCCATTTTCGGTACAAAAATTATGTGTCGACGATTTTTCCAGTCAAGATATTTAATTGAATGCATAGTCAAAATTTACAAACAACTATATATTTAAAATTGTTGTAATCTAACTTAGACTTTGGTGTGTTATTTATTTGACAGACGTTAGGAGAAAGCGTAAAAAATGAAGATTAAAATTTTTTTCTCGCACTCCGACTTTGACATTTTTTCGGCGACCGACTTTTTTCCAGGCACAAGTTTATATAGTAAATAAAATTATTTTGTATTGTTATTCCACTCAGATTATAGCTAAAACATTGAAGATTATTGCTGTATAATTTGTTTTTAGATATTATGTACCATATTAAAGATATCGGTATTTGTTTAACGAAATTTTATTTCCAGTCACACCATTTCCAGGTAATGTACCGCGCCATCTGAGGGCCACTCCCGTAGCAATTTTAATTTCATGAAATATGTACAGTAGCATTGCCCACCACCAATCTAAATTCGCGCATCACAGTGGGGATATATACAGATGGAATGGATAAAGTTCATTAGGGGTCAAGAATTCAGTAGTTGGGAACGTTTAGTGTGTAGGCTATAGCAAAGAGTTCTTGTGATGCTCTCAATGTCTATATATATATGGTCTTTAAATTTCACATGGCAGCGAATGGAATTTGCAGAGGAGTCAAGGATGAACTGTGACACAAGTCCATGTTTATGAAT
Organism: Limnoperna fortunei; assembly: GCA_944474755.1. Taxonomy (NCBI): domain Eukaryota; kingdom Metazoa; phylum Mollusca; class Bivalvia; order Mytilida; family Modiolidae; genus Limnoperna; species Limnoperna fortunei. The sequence goes on along the minus strand of OX104113.1, from coordinate 98,439,976 downwards.
AGCGTTCATGGTGTCTTTGCCGGAGGTTCTGTCGATGTACATGATTTCAGAACGGACATATGTCTAGCGCGTTCAGCTTCTAAGGCGCTACATTGGAGTAGAAAGTGGTCTGTATCTTCCATAGAGGATTTACACAGTTGACACTTGTCGTCGGTAGAACGACTAAATTTGGCACGGTCTTGTTTTAAGGTGTATGTTCGTGTCAATAATCTTGCTGTGACCCCCCCCCCCCCTTTTTCACTTCTAAAGTATTGTTGGGAATGTATCTCCATACTTGACTCTTTTTCCCAATTGGCTTTTGTTTAATGTCTAGATATTTCATTGATGTTTTTCCCTCTTTGTATTCTTTCCATCTCTCTTCACATACTCTGTTTGTTAATTGCCTCGTACACTGTTTTCTTCCACTCATTTTTAGATGGAGTATTGCATAGTAGATCTGTGATCTTTGGTAGTTTATATTTCTCTAATGTTGGTATGACTTTGTTTATAAAATAGTTTCCTTTGGTGGATACCATACATAATTGTCTTGTCAGGATTTCAAATTCGATCGAGTCCCGATTCTGTATTATACTACATATGAAGTTAAGGAGGAGTTTGTCCACAACAATGTAGATAGGCTCTACCCCTAAGAGGGCACATGTTGAAGTATTTGCAGTTCTATTGGGCAGTCCTTGTATTTGTCGACACACCTTTCGTTGTAACTGTTCTATCTTTTGGATGTCTGAGTTTGTGAAATTTGTTATTTCTATTCCATAAAGGCATCTTGGTAGGACATATGTTTTCCAAATCTTTAGTGCGACAGTTGGTGACATTCCTTTTTCCTTTTCTTGCGTGGAATCCTGGCCCTAGCATGGCATATAGGGTTTTTCTTGCAGTTTTCAACCTTTCTTCGATGTTGTACTTGTTTTTACTGTTTCTAATTATGCCTAAGTGTTTTGTTTCAGATTTCTGGTTTGTCATATTGTCTCCTAGTTTTACACTAAATTCTTCATCAGTAGGTGTTAGAGGTATTAGCTCAGATTTGCTAGGATTCATGGTTACCATGTCATCTTTAGTTAGCTCATACACGATATTCAATAGAGCCTGGGTTTCGTGTTCGGAGGTAGAGAGTAGTGCTATATCGTCTGCACATGTTGGTGCTACTATCTTGGTGGTACCGATTGAGGCTCCCAAATCAGATCTTTCCAGGGCATCTAGGATGTTATTATTGTATCTCTTGTACAGTACGGTTGACAGCTTTCCCCCTTGTCGAACACCTTGTTCTTGTACAAAAGAGTTAGAGTGTTCGTTGCTCCATTTCACTTTCACTGTTAGATCTTTGCACATGTTTCGGAGTAAGAGCCATAGATTTACATCGATTTCGTCATGATATAATTTGTTGAATAGGAGTTCATGGTTCACAGTATCAAATGCTTTTTGATAATCTAGAGTCAGTAATGTAAGCATTTTTCGGTGGTCTTTAAAATGTTCAGTAGCTTGTGTGACTATAAAGGCGGCGTTTAAAGATGATGTGTTTTGAGTAAAGCCTCTTTGTAGTCTACTCTGTTTCTGAACTAACTGTGGTTCTTTTCTGTCCTTTATGATGCTTTCGATAATTGTAGAAAGGGTTGTTGTTACCGTGATTCCTCTATAACTTGCAGGTAAATGTTTGTCTTTCCCTGGCTTCAGAACAGGTGTCAGCACTCCTTCTTTGAGGTTCTTAGGTAAATCCTTTTCCTTGAATATCAGGTTGATGATATTTGTTATATATGAAATCGCTTCATTTGGTAGATTTTTAAAGTGCTCTGCAGAAAGACCATCTGGTCCTGGGCTTTTGCCAGTTTTGAGCTTCTTAATTGCTTTCGTTACTTCCTCCACTGTTACAGGGCTAGCTACAGACTCTTTACTGATCACCATTTCTTGTATAATCTCATTTTGTTGTGTTACCAATTCGAGCTTAGTAGGCGTTCTAGTTCCTTCGTGAGTTTTGGTCGTACTGGAATAAAGCTGGCTAAAATACGCTTTCCATCCGTTCAGTATTAATTGCTTGTCTGAGGTTGGGGTATTGTTGAAAATCATAGAACTGGTGTTGTCTCTTGGTGTCTTTCGTTGATTACGAACAAGTTGGTAGAACATTTTATTATCCTTTGTTGAAGCCCTCATAATTTTTTCTGTAAAATTTTTTTGCTTTGAAGCTTGGGCTCGTCTCTGTGCACCTCGCAGTAGTCTTTTAGCTTTTCTCATTTTCTGTTTCTTGATGTTGTTTTCTTTGTCATTCTTGTATTCGTAGAATGCTATCTTTGATTTTTTGTATGCCTGACTGATTTCTTTATTCCAGATGGTTTTGCCAATAGTTTTGATTGTAGTTTCCTGTCTATACTTTTCTATACTCTTTTTACCAGCTTCATGTAGGACTTTGGTGAGTCTCATTGTTTCCTTTTCTGCACAGCATGTAGTCTCTATACGTTGAATCTCCTTGATAATATGGTCTTCATATGTGGCTTCATCACACTTTTTCCAGTTTGGTCTTTTTGTGATTTTTGTTCGCCCTTTCTGAGTTCGTTCGCATGCTAATTGTAGTTTTGCATAAACAAGAGTGTGGTCGGACGTATTGATTGGGCTCATGTCCGCTGTTTCCACCTCGTATTGAAAAGTAGATTCATGCTTTTGTGTAGGATATAGTCTATTTGGCTGTGCCATAATCCATTATGATGGAAGAATGTGTTTCTGTGTGGGTAGGTTTCTACTAGTTGAAGATGGGTGTTGGAAATAAACTCAACGAAATGTTTATCTCTTGCGCATTTGTTTCTATGGATGGAGGCGTTCATATCGCCACATACTAATATGTCATGATCTACTTCATACTTCTCACTGATTTCGGTCACTTGTGATAGGGTGTCCTTGTATTGCTCATCACAATTTTTTGTTTCTGATGGCATATATACATTGATGATACATAATGGTTTTCTTGTTGAATTGAGTGTTAACACTTGAATTCGTTCAGATCCTTCTGTGGTATATTTTATTGCTTGATCTAGGTCTGTATTCCAAAACATTGCTATTCCACCATGTCCCCTATTTCTTATTATCATGTCTGAATCAATATTGTCATCTACGGATTTCGCTAAGCAAAAGTGTGTGTGGGTCAGTTCTTGCAGTTGTTCTTTTTCTGCTGAGTACATCCAGTGTTCCTGGATGCATAGAATGTCACATTTTCGTAGTGCTTCACTCAAGTAAAGTTTATTTGTCATAGCATTCTGAATATTAAGAGTACATATATAATTGTTTGATCGATTGGATGTCTGCTTTCCGTCCAGCGAGCAGTATTTCAGCTATATTCAGGACAGGAACAAGTTAACAAACAATACATCTGGTTAAAGAGGAGATTTGTTTAAAAACAACTATAATAGATTTTTAAAAATGTTCAAGGAGAATAATTCCTAAACGGTTCATCAGACAATCTTGCCCCTAAGTCATTTTTGTAGCCCTAATAGAGCAGAATAATTAAGCAATGCTAACTTTTTCTCTAGTTCTAATATTGTTCAAGATTTTGAGGCAAAAATAGCAAAAATAAGCAATTTCAATAATTAAAGGGCAATAACTCCTATGAGGAGTCATCATACAACTTCAACCCAATGGAGTGTTTAGTAAAGCTTTCGATGCCAATGAAGGCATATCTTTCTGTATCTGTTATACTTTTTGAACTATAGGCCAAAAACTGAATTTTGACCCCCCCCCTCGGATCTATTTTTAGCCATGGTTGCCATGTTGGTTAATCTGCGGCCACGGTTGGTGGCATGGGACACAGGGAACACTGTCACTGGAAAAGTACGGTGGGGGTCGGAGAATTTAACATATTGTAGCGGCTACAATGAGCCTATTTTATTTTTTTTCGAAAACTCGGCCAACGAGGCCCCAAGCCATGTCAGAGTGACGTGTTTGTTTGAATGGCGTTAAACGTTTCCGACCCCCGGTAGGAAAAACTGGCAATCCTTATCAATTAAGATTGAGGTCAGGCGCACCCTGCATGCCAGAGTGAAAAAAGACCATTATATAGTCAATGAAAAACAAGAATGATGTGCATAAATGGGATCATTTTTAAGTGCCAGCTTATTTATTAGTGACATTAGTATAAACTTTCACGTTTTGAATAATATTTATTTTTTGTTGTTGCATTTTTTTTACATTCAGGATGTCTTGGTTATTAGTATATTATAGATTTATTAAGTCATAAAACCGTCCTGATAACATGTATGATTATTTACAACTGAACAATAATAATTGTTGAAACGACCGCAACACGCCCGGATTCGCTTGCCCAGGTGATCAGCGAAAAGAGAGATCCTAGATTCGAGTCCTGTAGGTGACACTGATTTCGTTTCATGGTATTGACAACACAGGGCGAGTAACAGAACCTGGGAACTAAGATAACACTTATATCGCAAACTAATATGAAATAAAGACTGGCAATAACTTCTGATATCGTTTAACTGTTTTGCGGTAATACTTGCGACTAAAATAAAGATGCATAATGAAAAACTTGGCAGAGGATCACGATTTTCACGATCAGTTTAGATATTCAAAATCATTGAACGGCAGCAACAGCGATATGAAAAAGGTAGGAAACCGAACAACAAGAATAGAAAACCAGATATGGCAGATATTTACAGCACAAAACAAAAAGTGAAAAACCCAAACTCATAAAAACATGGGAGCACTCAGGTGCTTAGGACGAGTAAGCAGTGTCTGCCTCCAATTCGAATTAGACACCGGTCTAGTAATTACTAATTGTCATGTCTAAAACAGCCAAATCCAGGAACAGGAAAGACCAATTATATGATTGAAATGAAAATAATATATTAAATAATTTAAAGGCGAAGTGTCATTTGTCTCGTTTTTGTATTTACGTTTTATGTTACGGTCAACTGTATCGCGCATATGTCCTGCTTGTTTGTTCGTGTAATACGTTTCTGCACGTTAAGGCCAGGTGAAGTCAGGGTTATAACAATAAACGGAAGTTGTGGCATCCTCTAAACAGTTCAGCCGGTCATAATTTTGTTACGTGAAAGTTTGCAGCCAGTATTTTTCTCCTCTCTGTTGTTTGTTTTTCATGAATTTTTCGTTAGTAGCTGTCTTGTCCTTTGAATTATTACAAAATGTGTTAAAAAATGCAGAAACCGATTTTGTTTTCAAATTCATTATGTTTATAAAACCACAATATTCAATGATCTTTTTAATTGGTTTAGTTTATCACTTTTTTTTTAAGGAACACTTCAAATTTCTGAACAGTTTGCACATGTAACATGGATTGTGTCTTTTTACACCCGTCCGAATAAACCGCAAAGCAGTTTTTTATTGATGTAAACAGAACCAAACAATGTTATAGATTATTACCTGTTCCGAATTTGAAATATTCCTTATTATTTAAGTTTAACTATAAATCTTGACAATATTAACGGTTAAAAAGCAATGACGTCATGGCACTTTTTGAATTTGAAGTGCGTAACAATCTAGGTCGTGATATATCGTATAATATGGGTTTCTCCATTTGAATTGGCCAAAACAGATTTCAGCTTACAAAGCAAATTAACACAATATGGTAAACATGCATGTATATGCGCCTTCAAGAGAGACGGCATGACTAGCTATAGCAATACGCGAGAAAAGCAGCAATTTCATGTAGCAATCGGTACCATATTCCAGTGACTAAGTAGCACAGGTATTAAGAATCATGTTAACATCTGCAAACACGAGAAGAATACACTCACTTTATAAGAGCTACAATACAATAGTATAGTTCACTGAGTTCCATGAGCATTGGTACAACAACAAATCACTGCATGTACCAAACAAAAACTTCAAAATATTTATTGCACATAATATACTTAGATCTCCCTTGTTTTCAGTAAGGTGCCACAGTACCAAAATAAGAGTACATTACCACTCCCCGAGAAGCGCTGCAATGGTGCCATAGAACCCGTTTAAAGGTATTTTTTTTAATAAATTACACCTCCGTATCCTATGGTTAACTTTATGACACTCCGAGAAATTCTGCAATGGTGGGTGCCATAGAACCCGTTTTAAGGTAGTTTTCAGTTTTAAATGGTTTATGGCTAATCGAATGAAAGGTAATCCCAATAAATTTCAGGCAATAGGTATAGGAAATAAAACACTATCAAAATACATCTTTTAATTTAACTCCTGTCTTAATATAGTGCTAATCTTTCCATCTCTCTCTGGATATCAATATCAATATATACCTTATTTTTGACAGCTGTTGAGGTGTCCAATACTTTGGTAATAGTATCTGATAATATTAATATAACACATATTAATTTAAATCAGTTGTTTTAGTCTAAGCTTTTTATATAATTTTTGTATTTGTCTTAACCTATATATATTTTTACTCAATATATGCTGACCTGCTTTCTATATAAATTATAAAATGCTGCATTTAACTCGCTAGATGTCTGCTTGCTTAGCTGCATGCACCTGTGCTGTTTGTACATATTATGTTTTAACATGTAAACATGTATGTATTTGTTTGAGGGGCCTCGGTGGCCGAGTGGTTAAGGTAGTTTGTCTACTAATGATCACGTGGCCTGTCAACACTGAGGGTGTGAGTTTGAGTCTCACTGTGGGCAGGGTGTACTCCGATTTCAATTTTAATTGACAAGGATTGCCAGTTTTCCGATGGAAGGTCAGGGGTTCTCTCCGGATACTCTGGCTGGATGCCATGAAATAGCTTAATAATTGCTTGAAAGTGGCATTAAACATCATTCATAATAAATATTTAATATTTTGTCTTCGATGTCTACGTATGTATGTCAGTTTTAAAAGCTCTGTAGAGCTTGTGTTTGTTCTTGCTATGTACTGACTTTAAATAAAGCTTTTGTCATTTGTCTTTGTCTTTTTTGACAGAACAAGAATCATAGACCATAGGACACATGATTTAGTTCCATTGAGTACATATGTTCTACATATTTTAATCCAAAAGCACTGAACAAATGTTAGTAATGTAATTCAAACATTCTAAATACTAGACTTTCTGTAATGCGGATGGGCTGAATAGACCACAGATGATTTGAGGAGCAAAAGCATTTTTCGTTAAATTACAGTCCCAACTAAAACAAAAATACTGTAATATGAAATTGGTACACAACAATAGACAATCATAGCACAGAATGGTTTGGCCAAGCGAGCAATTATTGCTATATAAAAGTAGTAATGGCTTCTATGTACCACCAGCAAAACATGTCCAAATAAATCCTTGATGATTATAATTATCTATGTCAGCAGTGGATTGGAAACATGTACCAATCTATGTTTTTTACAAACAGGGGATCATTTGTGCATGCTAACCTATATACTACAGGAGTGTGATGGACAAGAAGATAAAATTGGGTCAATCTTGATAGGAAATGTGAAATATTGTTAGGAATTAAATAAACGCATATCTATCAAAGTTAACATTCTTTTAATTATAACAGTCATTCAAATAAATTATTATATTTTGTAATTATAACAATCAAAATGGCAAATCAGTTAACATTCATATACATACATGTTTACCGATAAATGCTGCATTGGATTAAACATAAGCATGTATATATGTGCATAACATTAACAATCTAGAAATAATTTTAGATTACGTTTCTACCCGTCAACAATTTAAGGCGGAGGACCTAATTACTTATACATAACTACTGTAAATATTTGTTGACCCTATATGTGCAAGTAACAGAAATTTTGTAACGACTACACAAACTATTACATTGCCATAAAACAATACAAACCTGGCATCTTGATGTGGAATCACTTCAAATTAATATTGTGTATGAAAAAAATATCTTCACATATCAGTTCACAAAAAATCTCACACAAAAAAACAAACACAAATATATAATAATAAAATGGATATGGAATGGATAAGAATTAAGTAGGATACATGAGAAAGTAAATTTTGACTGCCTATATATAAATGAATGCTGACAAAATGTGCATATGACGAATATTAATAAATTAAAAAATAAATACCTTCCAACAATTCACAAAATTAGCTCTCGTTTGAACTTAAAATGACCAATGCAATTATGGAATCCCTGCATTAAATAAAAAAAGAGGCCCGGGAATGTATTACCAATTGTCATGGAAAAATAAACTGAAAATATGTTTAATTAAATTTTACTTTGGTGACATAAAGTAATACTGCAGTCAAAATAATACATTTAATAAAGCATTTCTTTCCTTTCATTAAATGATTTATGCCAAAGACTTAAAATTACAAAAATGAAAAAAACCAGACACACAATTTCAGAAAACTATTATGTTAAAGAAATATTTATTACTCCTATTGAAACCAAGTAACATTTTTGATTTCAAATCCAACTGAAAAAATTACAAAATATGATAATGGCTATTCCAGAAAAAAATATAACCCCCGGGCAGAACACAATCAATAAAATAATGTGTAGGCAGGGGGTAAAACTGCATATTGAAATTTATTGGGTGGGGTGTCAAAAAAATAAAATAATAAAAATTTGATATAGGAAAATTGTAGGGGAAGTTCAATTTTAACTTATCTTTTGGTGGTACCCCTTAATTTCAAGTACATTCTGCAATAACAATATAGAGATAAAATTTCAAAAATACCTTATGTTCTAATTCAAAATGGCAATTTTTATTAAAGACTGTTTTAAAATGCCACTTCTCCTGAGTTCTGATCTGAAAAATGTAAGTAAAAATATATGATTTTTATGTGTATACTGTTTATTGGACCAGTACACTTTAATCATATAGTTTTGAATACTATGGAAGACAAAACAAATTAATCAACAGACTATCTCAAAGGTTCTGAATAGTTATCTACAACATTGAAATAATTTAGTGTTTATGAATTACCATTTATCAACATAACTTTATTTCCATAAGAAAACCCATTAAACATCTCAAATGTTATTCATTAAAAGAATTTAAAAAACACTCCAGCCAGTTATTTCAAATGGCATAAAATCTTTTAAGCATAAAAGTATTGTTGTGCAGAAATCTAGCTGCAAATGTAAAAATGATTACTGTAAACCAATTAATATTCGCGTATGCAAACTTTCGCGGATCTTATTGAATGGCCTAATTCGCGGATACAAATTTTCGCGAAATTGACATCATTGAAAATAAATATTAAATACGGTAAAAAATAAGATTGATTTTTATATCTGACTGATTTGAGTGAACACAAACTCAAGTACACGTGTGTAGTTTTGTGGATCGACATTTATAGCTGATTGATTCACGTGAACAAAAACTCAAGTACATATAGTTTGGCTGTGTTTAAATCCAAAGATGTCGTTGTCGAAGTGGCTCATAAAAACGAAGACTCAAAATGTTATTAATGAGGGAAATACAAGTAATTTGGAAAGTATGTTGCCGGACCCAAATCTGGAGAAAACACCTGAAAGTGCAAGAACAATCCAGGCCGCAAATTCGTCAGTTTTATCTGTTATACGTTCGAGCGGAAAGCGTAAAAGAGGAGAATATTCTCAATATGACAGTGCTCAGCGAGCTAAAATCGCGAGATACGCTTGTGAAAACGGTAATGCTAATGCTGTTCGACATTTTTCTAAAGAGCTCGGAAAACAGATCAGTGAAAGTACGATTCGTTCAATGAAAAAACAATATTTGAGTCAATTAAAACAATCTCCTGACAATTGTATTTCCGAACTGCCAAAATCAAAAACAGGGAGACCATTATTACTCGGCAAATATGACGAAGATGTAGTAGACTATGTACATAAACTTCGCAGTTCAGGTGCAATTGTGAGCAAACAAATTATCATAGCATGTGCTACTGGAATAATACAGCAAAAAGCAAAACATCTACTGCGCGAGAACGGAGGTCACATATGTCTTGAACGTTCCTGGGCAGAATCTTTTCTGAGACGAATTGGCTTTGTAAAACGTAAAGGTACAAAAGCGGCCCGTAAATTACCATTTGATTTTGAGGAGCAAAAACGTGATTTTCTCACAAGCATTGACAATATTATCAATGAACGCCAAATCCCTCATGAACTGGTTATAAACTTTGATCAGACCAACGTCAGTATTATTCCTTGTGGAAACTGGACTATGCACCAAGAGGGTAAGTTAAATGTAAAAAAGCATACAGTAAATATATTTAATTCATGAAAACGGAAATAAAACAAAAGTTTGTATAACAAACTCATTACATGCACGTATTGAATATACTAATTATTAAGTCGACAATTTTAATGAATTGTTTTACATTTATAGACATTTAATGCCTGAAGGTGTACATGAGTGTTAATTACCGAGGCGATTAATTGTAACTGCATGTTGTTTTTATAACGGATAAGCCGTTTGATCTTTTGACACCTGACAGAATTAAATATTTATTAAAAAGTTAATTCGTCCTTGTAGGTGCTAAACAGGTGGAAATAACGGGACTAGAGGATAAAAGGCAAATAACAGTATTGCTATCATGCACTATGTCTGGGGACTTGTTACCACCGCAACTATTATATCAAGGGAAGACTGAAAACTGTCACCCCAAAATTAATTTTCCAAAATGCTGGGACGTATGGCATTCCGAGAATCACTGGTCAAATGAGGAAACAATGCTTCGCTTCCTAGATAAAATCATTATACCGTATGTAATGAAAACTCGTGAGAGACTCGATTTACCACTAAGACACCCAGCTTTAGCAATTTTTGATGTCTTTGCTGCTCACCGTGTAGAGTCATTTCTTACAAAGTTAGAAGGTGCCGGTATCAAAGTTAAATTTATTCCCGGTGGATGTACTGGTGAACTTCAACCGTTAGATCTATCGGGCAATGCGCAGTTTAAGGAAGCTGTCAAATCACAGTTTGTTACTTGGTATGCCAAACAAATTTCTTCACAGTTAAAAGCAGGAACATCCGTAAAAGATTGCGATGTTGATCTAAAACTTTCAAATATTAAACCTGTACATGCTCGATGGGTCATTAATTCGTGGGAGAAAATCAGCAAAGAGAACTACGTCATTAAAACGGGGTGGTACAGATCTGGAATGTTGAAATGATTTTATAAAGATAATGTGGATATTTTACTTGTTTTTATTGTAACTTCTTAATAAAATTTCATTTAACATATATCTTTCTTATCACCTTTTCGCGGATATAAACTTTCGCGATTGTAACCTTCCCGCGAAAACCGCGAAAGTTTATATCACGCGAAATTTAATTGGTTTACAGTAAATGCTGATCTCAACTCAACATGGTGCAGAATAATAGAGGTAAACACAGATTTATTTATAATTAAATTTGGGAATCGAATGGACATAACTGAACAATTGAATGGAGTGCTAAAGACCAGAAGATTTGACTGCAAGTCCTCTCTGGAATAACTATCACCAAAAGCTACATACAACAATATAATTTTATCTTGTGGCCGTAAGCAGCTCAACAAGTGTACAAATATCAATTTGTAACATATCTATTGGTATCCCAAGCCAAATAATTGTATAGTTTAGATTCTTGATGGCTTCCCAATTGATGTGTTTCGATCAACGACACAGCTGTTTTTAAATGTTTGCATGTTAATTTTCACAATACATTTAATAAAATTTAATTCTTCGAGAGGATTTCTGGAAATGCTGTATAAAAACAATACATTGTTTAAAATATAGATCAAAAAAGGAAAACATAAACAAAATATGTCACTAATCTAAATGTATTTAGTAAGGAACCTATTCAGAAAATAATTTACAATAAACAAATACTAACATTAAAAAAATACATATCCAGTACAAGCATTAACTAGTGCATTAATCCCCAGGACTTTTCTAGAAGTGATAGAAGGTGGGGGACGGAAGTGTGGTTAAACTTCTTGTAAATGTGGCAAGGATAACATTAACTTGATGGCAACATTGGGTTTTCATAAAAGCCTTCCGACACTTGTATCAACTATTCTAATAAAGCCCTGAGTAAATACTTAAACAATTCATCAACAAGAAGTCATTTTACATTAAAGTGAAAATTAAATAATCACTATCAAATTTTTCACAATAGGGTATATATAAAAAACTATAAAAACAATAACAGACAAGTTTCTAGCAATACATTATACTAAAAATATCAGTCAAATCACTGAAACATTCCTAGCTAGACTAATTGTTTGGCATATCATTGATGCTTCTAGACTAACATTAATTGCATAGTATATATACTTAACATTTACAAATGAAAACAAGTTTTAACACATGCAACTCTAACACCAACAACACAAGACATCTGCACCTTGAAATTGTTGTCATGGTTATGTAAATATAATTAACATAAATGTATCTGTTATGCTGTTATATTTGTGTCATCATCTTTACCCTGATGTGCAAGTATTTTCAGGAGGCATACAACTACAACAACCCTACAATAAATAAAAGTTTACTTTACATGCAGTTAGAAAACATTAATAAAAATTTCAGCAAGGCAAGAAACAGTTCCTACAAAGATTTTAATTTCAAGGACTTTTCAATGTCTTTTTAACCATTTTCAAATTGAATTGCTGCTGAAAGATGCAACATCATCAGTTTCAGAGAGACAGGGCACCTGTCACATAATAAATATGGCTATTGGAATATTTTACCACCTTATTTTCTTTGACATTACATTTACTGTCATTTGTCTTATATTATGCATGCATTTTCTCTCAATTCTGTTAAATGTTTTTAAAATGTAGAGAATTCTAAATTAATATTTAACGAAGGCAGCAATGTTATTCAATGAAACATTCTGACCTTGTCAAATAAAACATGAAATCTTGCCTAGTGTTGTTGTCAAAAGGAAAAACAAAAGTTATTTTACTGTTGTACTCACCCTGTTGGCTTTCTACAGCATCTAACATTATTTTGAACTTGGATTTAGGATTGGCAGTTAAAACTGATGGAGTATCGTACTCAACAACCTATAGAATATTCAATCATAATATAAAACTCTGTCTTGTAAGTTATGCTGATATTTTTATTTGTATACTTGTTTACCATGTGTGGAAAAATACATTGAATCTATACTAAGAAAAGCCTGATGTAAGTCACAGTAAAATTTCTGTTCATGATCATGTTGATTTGAAATTTGAAAACCCAATCACTAAACCACCACACTACACTGTCAGACCAATATGTCAATTAATGACTTTTAATACAGTCAATACACTTGATATGGCCCTGTATGATATTGCTATAAACACATCAAAACCTACCCTTCCATCTTCTAAAACTAAAATTCTGTTACACCCTAGGACTGTATTTAATCTGTGTGCTATAATTAACATTGTACAATCTGCAAAAGCTTCTTTAATAGTTGTCTGAACAAAAGAATCTGTCTCTGTATCTATAGCAGCAGTGGCTTCATCTAAAACTAATATCTGTAAAATAGAATGGATTATACAACAGAACTTACAGAATAGGTATGTTAAAAATAGGCCCCATATTAAAGTGATCTTGTATGTTTGATTGCAGTTTGCAGAAGTACAATGTAGAAAATACACCAAGCCAAACTTGTGCAACAGGAATAACAAAATACCCTGTTTTATACGATAAGTGCCTCTCCTTTAACTGGCCAACTCTTATATCATTGTCTTTGAATTCTATAATTATAATTCCACATTAGCATATCACCATCAAGTTGCAATTGTAAAAACCAGTACAATATGTCTTGTATTTTAATGCCAAATTACCCAATTGATTTCAAGAAGGATAATCAATGATTAAAATAATAATAACAAAGAAAATTGTACCAGTTTGTTGTCCAACTTGTTTACTCACTACATGTGTTTACCTTTTATCAGAATATTAGAAGTTCACTTGTAAATCTGTTTAATTATGTTTAATTAAGTAAACCTTAAATATAACAATCTATCACAAATATACCAAATTGGATGAATAGACTGCCAAGGATTGAATTTCCAAATGAATGAAGATATAATGAATCATGTTAATAAAGGCACTGACATGAATCATTTGGCATTGGCCGAAATACTGAAACCAAAAGCCATTCATGAGAAAATGATTGTATGCAGTTCAGATGAAAAGTTTTGTATTGTCATCCATACATGCAACCTCAGATTTTTTCAAAATTGTAATAACTAATGTGTTAATTATTCATATATTTTTGTTCCAAGACACATACATTGTTTTTTCCCTAACTGATCAATCACAACCTTTCATGATATTATTTTGATTCATTACCAATACAGTGGATTCCGCTTATTTGCATGACACATTTGTCAGAGAAAATTACCCAATAAAGCGGACGACCCTTTAAAGCGAAAGACGAGAAATTTAGCTGAATGATCATTGAAGTGGAAATGAACGATGTCTACTGATTGTGGATTGAAATGACCAAGTACCAAGTCCTATTAAAATACCATTTAATAAGTCTTTTCATATTTATATTATGTGTATGTTATTTATTTTATGTTATTTTTAAATAAAAATAAAAATTTCCATGTTTTTTTATTTGTTTGTATTTCTTTGCGTAATGAAGACTTAATTGTAAAACCACGTGTTGATAGAAAATGGACTCAACCTCATTTACATATTTCTTATCATGTTCAGTTTCGTACCTTTTTTGTGTCATGTCCATTGTTAAATATTTCCAGGTGTATTATCCTTTCAAACATTGTTAGATGTTTAAGCCCGAAGTTCTTTTTGTTTTTATGCAAAATTATCGATGTAAAAGTGTACGAACTTATTTAGCTCTTCAAATTGAAGGAATGAAATTGAATTGAGAGGCTCCTTAGGGACAACTGTTTACGATCTCATTACTGTAACTACCCAGCTGTTAAACCGTTCGATTTGTCCTAATTATCTACACCCTGGGGGCAATTAAAGTGAATCAACACATTTAATTAAGAAGCCAACAACAATCACAGGTGTGAACACTTGTCAATCAATTTGAATCAACAGGTAATGCTCAATACACGTGATTACGTAGGTAAACAATATGGCGGCGTAAAACAAAAACAAACACACTAATTTTTTTTTTCCTGAATTTTGGCAAGTCAATAAAGCGAAAGCGTTGTAAAAAGCAATGCAAATAAGTGAAAAATTTAACATTGTTTGAATGGGAAATGGTTTGGTGCAGAAAAATTCAACCCAATAAAGCGAATAACCCAATAAAGCGTAAGTCGATTAAGTGGAATCCACTGTACATTGTTTGGTTCGAAAGAAGGTAGCGGTGGCCTCAGTGGCTGAGAGGTTAATGTTGTTAGTCTACTATTGATCACATGACAGGTCAGCAATGAGGTTAGAGTCTCACTGAGGCAGGGTGTATCCGCCTTGACAAATGTTGTCGGTTTTCTTACCAATAGTTTGGTATTTTCTTGGAGTACTCTGCATTCCTACCCTGTAAAATACTGGACGCCAAGATATAGATGAAAAATTGCTGAAAGTGGCATTAAAGATCTTTGAAACAAAAGAAGGGAGAGATGAATACATGAATTTTGGAACCATATTTCATTTATTAACATGAATACATTCTTACTTTGCTGTGTCGTAGCAAAGCCCTGGCTAGACACATTAACTGTCTCTCTCCCACAGAAAAATTCTCTCCATTCTCAGTGACTGTAGCCTCTAACTTTAAATCCAAACCTGCTATCTATAAATGGAAAAATAAGTTTTTCTTTACAATAAAAAGCAATAGACTTGGTAATATTGTTTGTACATATGTGTATCATCCTACACAATTCCACCCTCAACCCGCACCCCAATTAATTGACAACACTCATCTGACTCCTCAACCAACTGAAGTCAAAGAGATAAAGCTGAATGCTGCATTAAAATCCAATTAATCAATGGAATATGGACTGTGAGCTAATGATACCCCCCCCCCCAACCCCTTTCACAACTATGTGTACAATCTAAGAATTCAATAAACAGGAAGTAGATGACCAAGGAGCACTAAATCCCTATACACCATATGGTACTATATGATAAAGCAATATGCAGAATATCAGGTTTCTGCATTTTATAGTTGCTTAGAAAACTTCAACAGAAATTTGTGTTACAGACAGACACAGATCAACAGAGTAGGGTAAAACAGTATACCTATCTTCGAAATGGGGGTATAATTATTATACTTACTGTATCTTTTATATGGCATTTTTCTAGAGAATCCCACAAATCTGCATCTGTGTGTTCATTAAATGGATCCAAGTTATATCTGAAGAAACATGAAATAAGCTATTAAAAATGTGTTCAATTATATGAATTTCCAAGATCAAAAACACTGATGACAAGGTTTCTTGTACAGCAAAGGATGAATGATTTCAATTTGCTCTACAGGTTTTGAAAGAGTGTAATGTGAACAATAAGGGCAATATGTAGATCATGCAAGATAAAAACTAAAATAGCATGAAAAACCCCAAAATAACAGTGAAAAGTACGGGAAAAATTTCCCGCCAAATTTTCCTTTATATAACAATCACATTTTTTTTCAAAAACCTTGGACTTGATTTGAGATTAAGCAAATGTAGGATTTGAATATAGAGCAAATTAAATACATCTAAACAGTTTGTGGTCAATTTAAGCTTTCCTGATACATGTACATGAATATATTGTATATTTAGGTGGAAAAGTACACCATTTTTTAAAGTGATTGGTTCAGCATTCACTTGCTATAACTTTTTTTCTAAATCATGTACATATATATTTTTTCTGTTATAAAGTAGCGTATTACAAATGCTTTAATATTATAATAATAAAAAAGAAAGTTAATTATTACAAATATTAATATTTTGATATTCTTTTAGCTTAAGTGCCTGAAAAATCTTTGAAAATGAAAGGCAGAATATTGAATCCTGGGATTTTTTTTACATAAGTTTATAGTATCTTTAATTTTTTTTGGACTTACTAAATGTTTATCCCTTGCACGTGTTTATAGTACAAATAGATCAAATTCCAACAATTGCTTCAATTAATTTTTTATGCATGTTTACCTGATATCAGTGTCTTAGAATATACCAAAGTATGCTATGTTTGGAAGCCGTTGCCATGGAAACGAAGTCATGTACATACCAATTTTATTTTATTTTTCTTATAAGGAATATTGTCCCTATGATTAGATACCATTTTTATATTACTTTAATTATTTTTTTGTCAGGTGCATATCTCCTTAATAATATACTATATTTTTTCTACTCATAAAAAATCGAAAGATCTGGCAATCCTATCATCAGTAATGAAAACCAAATTTAATTTAACTTGATATCAGTGAGATGGTATCAATCTCTGTGGGCCCTCCGACCTTGAGGTCGAGGTCAAAGGTCATCAACCATAGTATGTGACACACCAATATTATCTACCTCATCCCAAATATCAAAAGCCTACCTCAAAAGATAAAAAAGTAAAAGCTCGGAACAGATTAGTTTCAAACAGATAGACGGAGGCACAGATGCAGGGACAGACTGAACACTATAGGGCCTTGGCCAATAAGTGGCGGGGCCCTAACAAAAACAGTAGATAAATAGTGACAAATAAACATATCCCTAAGATAACACCAGCCATACCTAATAGTGCCCACAAATAACACTGGGTCCTGTGGAATGATGGCAAGTTTACTTCTGAGATCATGAAGACCAATAGTAGACACGTCTATATTGTCTATATATAAACTGCCTGACTCTGGTTCTACCAAACGGAATAAAGCACCACCTAATGACGATTTACCTATAAAATAAATCAGTAATTTGATAAAATACAATTTTTAAAAATAAATTATTATGGAGGCTTCACCATTCTAGAATTCATTTGTGACCTTCATACATAAAAATTATGATACAGTGGATAAGGAAAACATAAAAGGAACAGCATAACATTCCATGTTTAGTGTGTAGTGACTATAAATAGGATTAGAATGACATTCGTAATTTATATAGGGTGTACATGAATTTCCTGTTTGCTGCTAATAATAACTGCAAAAATGTACCGGGTAGTTAATGCATATTTATACACAATATATAAAAAACCAAATGATATCAATATTAATTTAGTACTGTTAAAAAAACCTTCTACAATATCTACAACTTTGTAAAAAGTTCACTCCCCTGGTCTGCAAACTTAGTCCTACTATCTCTAATTTTATTATTTTACAAAAATCCAAATCCTCTAACCCTGCATGCATCCATTATGTGTACAAATATCCTACTTAATATAAATGCTGTACGATAGCCCGACAAAACATGTACCCTTATATTGCCTGCAACTAGTAAACTGACAAGCTATCTCAAATTTGATGAAAATCAAAATCCTTTGGCTCTGCACACCTTCATTATATAAATGCTGTAATATCGTAACTATTCCGCGAAAGTACGTAACACACTTTTGTACTTCATTCCTTTCTATTATGACGTTACGTTGCTATATCTTTATATTTGTATATCTTGAGTTGAGTCAGCCATTAAATGTATACTGTCAAATCAAAGTCTTCTACGATATTTCAAATGCTGTGGCCCCAAAACTGTATACGATAGCAGGACAAGCCAATCTGGACAGACAGATGGACCCAATGACCAACATAGGTAAATTAATATGCACCCCAATTTTTGTCATGGAAGCATACAAAAATAACTTCTTACTAAAAACTGATATTATTTTTTAAGAATCCAAATTAACATTGCACAAGATTTTAGAAAGAAATTAATACAAACTTTTTAACAGAAATGTACACGAGAACATATTCATCAAACCTACCTGAGCCGGATCGTCCCACTATTCCTATTTTCTCCCTAGGTAAAACATCAAAAGTTATACTCTTTAATGCTAGAGGTAGATTCTCTCTGTATCTCATTTTATATTTTTTAAATGAAATACTGCCATCAGATGGCCAGTCACTAGGAGGACGGTTATCCTTAATTATAGCAGCAGGTTCGGACTCAACTTCCTGTAAAGACATTTACAATTTTGAAAATACTAAAATAAGTTTCCTACTATGCATTTATGCAAATTTGGTATTAATTAAAATTTTTAGTAACTTTTAGTAATACCATGACATAGTGTTATACATAGGAAAATAATAACAAAATACTAAACACACAGAAAACTGTCAAAACGGGCAATCCACAAATCAAAGTCATAGAAACTGGCTAACTAGAGAACAAACAACCAAACACGAAGCAACTACAGCAATGATCCTGACTTGGTATTACTATATCATATACAGCAATGATCCTGACTTGGTATTACTATATCATAGTTACAATAATGAAGCTCCTTGGAGATTTTTTATGGCAGAGCTATAAAGAGATAAAATTACTCGTAATGGAGCAAAAACACCCAGGCATTTATAAATGTTGTCTGCCATTAAACTGTTGCCATGGTTTAATTATTAGTTTTAGTTGTCCTCGCGGTACAGGTTACATCTCTACAATGCCATATTATTTTTAACACTGTTATGGTTATCATGCCATTGTTGACAAAAAAACGTGTAATAATACTTCCGGGGTACTATACATGTAAGGCAGGAACTATTAGATACATGCTATGAATAAAAGTATAATAATACAGAAGTCAATTTTTTTTTACCAGAATTGATTCCCCAAAAAAACAATTGTGCACTTTTACCACCATTTGAATTTTTCCAACACCAACTCATCATTTTGTTCAAATTGCACAATGGCTGCCTCCACTTGTTTTTGATGAGCAAGCTTTTTTAAAATACACTCCTATAAGCACTTGCTATTCGAAAACTTCGAATAATTTATAGCGAGCACAGCTCGCAGCGGGCAGCAAAGCTGTCCGCGAAGAGAGGAGAGCTCTACGGCAATTACGTGTCATGTGGTCAAAAGTGGAATCACATGATCAAAATCTGCTTAATGCTGATATTGATTTTTTTCGTCTGGAAGTTGATATCGTCAAAAAACTAACAAAGTGAATGAAGAAGGGCTAAAATTATTTTCAAAACATGACTTAAAAATATAGTTGACATCGATAAAAAATAAATGTTATATTTAAAAATAACAACAAAAATTTCATACTATTTTTTTGCGTTCTCTAAATCGATCTTTAAAAACTGACAATAATAAGACAATTCATGTGACGTCACCATTACAAAGAAAGACGTCACATGATCACTGGAATGTAGTCGAGGCACTTTTAGGATATTCGGAAGTAATGTCAATTATGAAAGCGCATTATATATAAATAATAAAGGACTATATTGTCTGTGCTCGCATTTTGGCAATGCCTACTCCATATTATTACAAAAGATTATATTTTTATTAAAATTGTGTACCTATGTGTCATAATAAAAGCTTAAACTTTCCATAATCTTACCCTAGAATAGTGATTCAGTCTTTCGACAGATGTAAATCTAGCCTCCGTTTCTATGGCCATTCTGATAGAAAACTGGAATAAACCTGTCATCTGAAATAAAGTGTCAAAATAAAAACATGCATCAAGTTAAATTTGTCCAAATATACATTCTATTCAATCATAAAAACATATAATCTTCTGGTATTAGGTCCTTGTCCTATAAAAATTCATGTCAGATCCATCAGATTTTTTTACCTGTTCACTGGTCCCAAGGCCAGTGCATCTTAAGAATTAAGGACTACAATTATCCTAATAAACACTAAACACTAAAAACATTTCATTAAATTTACTGTAGTCACACCATTTCAGATGTATTGTGAATAAATTATCTTATATATGGAAAGTACTTACGTCTGCTTGTGATGTCAGAGTCCAGAAAGTAAACATGTTCAAAACACAAGTACACAACAATGAATGTGACGAAGTTTGATATCAATTTTTCTGCAGTTTAGGAGGAGCTGTACATGTAAAGACAGGTATACAACAATGATATACAGCTGTATATCATTGTTGTAACTGTTACTGTGTCTACTGGTATCCTAAAACTTATTGACATGGGGAAAAGCTTGGTAAACTGGATACAAGACATCTTCAATTTTACAACACAAATGATTCTGGTTGCTTGAAATGAAGATTATAACAAAATACGGAACACAGAAGAAACTACCAATAGACAATCCACAAATCAAAGTCACAGAAACCAGCAAACTCCAGAACCAACAACCAAAAAATATATTAACCAAAGCAATGAAATTCAAAGATGGCAAACACAATAAGGATTTAAACACTTGTGCATTATATTTCTACTATTTTAATGGAGTTTCAAGCCATGTGAGGATTTCAATGAACACACTGGTACCTTTGTTGAATTTATTTTACTTAATTATATTCACAATTACAATGTGTAATGTGTGGAGGCCAGATATGGGTTCGAATATGTAAAGTTGTTTAAAAAAAATATTTAAAAAAATCAAAATTATGTATCAAGTGAGTAAATATTGTATTATAGGATAAACATATCAGTATACATGTAAAACATATTATCTAAAATTAAGTATGTATCTTGTCAAAATCTGAAAAAGAAGCGATTGATACAACCTGTGTGATACAAAACCTTGTATCATCTATACATGGTGATACAACATGTACTTTTGTCGGAACTACTTCTTGAGGTCACAATGAATGGTATAACCAATGATTCGTTGTATTACCCTCATTCTATGAATAAAATATGATGTCATAATACGAGTGACCTGTATCATGCCTTGACAGTTGCATACATTCAGCATCACAACTCAACACTGTGCGTCTCGTGGTGATACAAATGTACACAACTGTCTTGACGTGGTACAGGTAGTTGTACCTACACATAATGTATGTAATGTGTATTTATCAGTATACATGTATTTATTTGACATAAAAAAAATATAATGACTTGGCACGAAACGGTAAAATGAACCAGGCAGAGCCTCACAATTACCCTGTTTCTAATATTGTGTTTATATCAAGTCGATATTAAATAATTGATGGGATTAAGTGTAAAAATCTTACCTGAATAGCAAACGCTAGTGCCATCCCAGCCATTGCTGGGGTCATTTTCTCGTAGTTTACAATGACTAGCAGACCAGTGACAGCGATTACGAAACAGCTAATTATGTCTAAGCGTATTGCTAACCAACGGTTGGATGACACAAAGAGGAAATAGGGTACAGTGTTTGTGTCTATCAAATCATGGAACCTGAAAATTTTCAGAAAAATATAGAAAATGTTTTCAGTTTTCAAACCAGAGGCTGAACAGAGCCTGTAATAAGTCATCTGTGACTAAAATGATGCAGTTTTAACAAAATGGTTTAGGGAACTTAATAACACTATATATTATAAATTCTCATGAAAACAGATCATGTTTATACTTATTTCTGTCAATAATTTTTGGCATGACTGGCATTCAAATTTCTAAATCTGATATAAAATGACAATAGCCCTTAAAAAATCCATTAAAAAGTCTTCCATTGGTTTGTTTACATCAGAGAAGTTTTGAAGTTAGCAAACCCGAAGTATGCAATATTATTAAAGAGAGCGGATGTGAAGTTTTAATTCAATGATTTGCCAATTACATTTTCTGTAACAATTAGACCGAAATTAGACACTTTGAAAAGAGTTATTTTGCCAGTGATAACAGGGTAGTTCTCTGGTATCACAGAGCAAGGAATAGATGTTTTCATTTTGTTTGTTTTTAAGTAATGAGATATACATGTCATATGTTCCATGTTTTAAGTGTCTAATTGTGACTTTCTGGTACATCCATTTGTAAACATTTACACTAACTTTATCCAATGGCTTCTTTCTTTAAATTTAACTCAAAAGTAAAATTCTTTTTCTTGCTCTTGCATATGTCCCATGAAAAAGAAAATAACTGAATAATTTTAATATCATGTTAGTACCAAATGTTATTGACTGCTGCAGAAATTTAAAACATTTGTTTGACATATTAGAATCAAAATAGATTATTGCAATTGGGCTCTATGTGAATAAGAACACGGTGATATCTTATATTTGTTTCGTTTAAAACCTTGCTATCACTAGGTATAAAATATTAAGAAATATAAAGTCTGACCATGTCCTTATTTGCATAGAGCCGCTTTCAATAATCTACTTTTTAAACAATCGTTGCTTTGATTTTCATTTTGTTTACAATAAATCCTTTTTAAAGTATTCTTAAACAACTATCATATAACTTTTATTTTTGTAAAGTAGAATATTTTGTGCAAAATAAAAACACTCCATTCCCTGGAACTCAAAAGAATTAGATATTTGAGCAAATTCTCACCTATTTACAAATTCTTGTGATTTTCCAAATGCATGAATAGTAGACATCCCCTGTACTGATGCTTGGACATGACTTATAAGAGGTGATTTAGTTGTAGAATCTAGTCTTTTTAACTGTCGTATACATGAGGTAAACAATACATTTAACAGTATAAAAAAGAATGTTAAAGGCACTAGAGCTATTAGGAACCACAGTGAGACATAGGATATGCTGATGAGAGCAAATATTATCATTAATATGTTCTGTAAGAATATCTCCATGTTCCCTGGAAGCCTTACATCAACTGAAAAACAAAAACATTTTTTTCAGAAGTAAGTTAGTTTGAAAAAAATAATAAATTATTGAACATTTTCTTTCAAATAAATTTTGTCACAGGCATTTTATAAACTACTTGTGTTTACTGCATTAACAAGACTTGTGGTGAAAAAAACCCATAAAAACAGTAATCTTTAAACAAAAGTTTCTGCATAAAAAAAAAATGTACAATCCCAGAAATTTTGAAATTCATCAGACTTTTTTCTCCCAAAAAAGGACAGAAAATCCTAATTCCTGACTATAGGTTTAAATTTCCATAAACAAAAATGTGGCAATTTTTTTAAACATTTGTTTTGAACATTTATGAAATTTCAGGTCAAGGAAAAATTAAGTGGGTCCAGCTTAAAATTTCTGGTTGCTGGCCCTATGTCTAAAATATTATTGTTACTGCTTGCAAGCAATATAAATATTTTATATCAAAACAAACTCAAACCAGAGGCTTCCAATAGTCTGTGATCGTTGTTAAACAAAGACTTCAAGCTATCTTCACAAGATGGCGATGTCGGATAAAACAATACCTTTCTTATATGTAGAGCATTTTTGCCATTAATTTGTTCTCTATCATAGTTTCAAGCCATAGAAAAAATCAAACAATTTAATTAAAGGCTAATAACTTCTTTAAAAAGACAATTGATAAATTCTATATGTTAAATTTCAGATAATCTTAAACTGTTTACAGTTTCTGGAGTTTTCAATAGACAATGGCAAACAATATGCAGTAATAAGTGTAAGGGAATATTACTTACTCTCATCCATATCAGAAGAAAATCTATTTATAATCCTACCACAAGGTGTTGTATCAAAGAATTTCATTGGACACGATAAAATCTTGGAGAATATAGTGTCATGCATCTTACTTGAGGCATGCAGAGTCACCTGTAGAAAAAACGTCAGAATTAGAAAGCCATGTCAACTATCAGTATCAATAATATTCATTTGTCAAAAAGTTTCTTAAAATAATGATCTTGTTGATTTAATTAATAACATAAAAGTGTATTGCCACACTTATAAATATGGATATAAAGATAATAAAGCTGAAAATAACTGAAGGTGAAATATAATAACATAAACATAATGTAAAACAAGGCAAACCAGCAGTGTGTCCCCCACCCCTCGAGATAAGATGCATGGTCGAGAAACAGAATCAATCAGGGACATGATACACATCTGTTTGTTGGTTTCTCGCCAGTTATACAATAACAGCACCACAGTTCAATAATACATGTATTATGTTAAAACAGCAAAGCGCCTAATATTAGCCAAAGCTGAAAATCAGTTAAACAATCCTTTATTTGAAGACATGAATAGTCAAATTTGTTTGACAAACAATACTTCATTTGTCATCAAGTCTTTTTACAATTAAAATTTTCAAATCACATGTTGCCCATTAAAAATCCCATGTTTTCATTACAAAACACCTGGTTCCCATTACAAACCAACTGTTTCCCAGTACAAAACCCCTGGTCCTTTTTACAAACCACCTGTTTCCCATTGCACACTACCCGTTTCCCAGTACAAAACACCTGGTTCCTATTAGAAACCACCTGTTTCCCATTGCACACTACCCGTTTCCCAGTACAAAACACCTGGTTCCTATTAGAAACCACCTGTTTCCCATTGCACACTACCCGTTTCAAAGTACAAAACACCTGGTTCCTATTAGAAACCACCTGTTTCCCATTGCACACTACCCGTTTCCCAGTACAAAACACCTGGTTCCTATTAGAAACCACCTGTTTCCCATTGCACACTACCCGTTTCCCAGTACAAAACACCTGGTTCCTATTAGAAACCACCTGTTTCCCATTGCACACTACCCGTTTCCCAGTGCAAAACACCTGGTTCCTATTAGAAACCACCTGTTACCCATTGCACACTACCCGTTTCCCAGTACAAAACCCCTGGTTCCTATTAGAAACCACCTGTTTCCCATTGCACACTACCCGTTTCCCAGTACAAAACACCTGGTTCCTATTAGAAACCACCTGTTTCCCATTGCACACTACCCGTTTCCCAGTACAAAACACCTGGTTCCTATTAGAAACCACCTGTTTCCCATTGCACACTACCCGTTTCAAAGTACAAAACACCTGGTTCCTATTAGAAACCACCTGTTTCCCATTGCACACTACCCGTTTCCCAGTACAAAACACCTGGTTCCTATTAGAAACCACCTGTTTCCCATTGCACACTACCCGTTTCCCAGTACAAAACACCTGGTTCCTATTAGAAACCACCTGTTTCCCATTGCACACTACCCGTTTCCCAGTGCAAAACACCTGGTTCCTATTAGAAACCACCTGTTACCCATTGCACACTACCCGTTTCCCAGTACAAAACCCCTGGTTCCTATTAGAAACCACCTGTTTCCCATTGCACACTACCCGTTTCCCAGTACAAAACACCTGGTTCCTATTAGAAACCACCTGTTTCCCATTGCACACTACCCGTTTCAAAGTACAAAACACCTGGTTCCTATTAGAAACCACCTGTTTCCCATTGCACACTACTCGTTTCCCAGTACAAAACACCTGGTTCCTATTAGAAACTACCTGTTTCCTATTGCACACTACCCGTTTCCCAGTACAAAACACCTGGTTACTATTACAAACCACCTGTTTCCCATTGCACCCTACCCGTTTCCCAGTACAAAACACCTGGTTCCTATTATAAACCACCTGTTTCCCATTGCTCACTACCCGTTTCCCAGTACAAAACACCTGGTTCCTATTACAAACCACCTGTTTCCCATTACAAAACCCCTGGTCCTTTTTACAAACCACCTGTTTCCCATTGCACACTACCCGTTTCCCAGTACAAAACACCTGGTTCCTATTAATCTATTAACTACCTTTTTACAACCCTCTTCCTCCACTTGACCTATAACATGAGGCTGTAACTCACCTTCATAAAAATGATGGCTCTCATAAACATAAACGCTACAATAGCAACAACACTTAATCCATAAATTCTGACATAGAACACCATATCTGGGTTTTCCCGTATATTTTTACTTGTGACCATCGAGGTAACATTTGTTGAATTGGTCATGTTAAACCCTGTCATGTTCATCTTCTGTAACAAGATAAAACAGGTCATGATAATTTTGACTGCATTTTGAAATGATGTACATTAATGCATTATTTTATGCATGAATGGTAGACTTCTCCTGTACTGATACTTGAACATGACTTATCAACAAAGGTGACTTAATTGTAGAATCTAGTCGTTTTAACTGTCATATACACTGCATTTTGAAAAAAATGTATATTTATGCATTATTTTATGGATATCTTTGTAACTCATTACATTGACTGTAATGAAATACCTAGATTTCACCATGAAATAAATTCACATGTGAAATGTTATCAGTTCTTCACTTCATGGCAGTGATGTCATAATGTTTGTCCTTAAGTAGTCTGAGGCTCCTTTGCCACCCAACACTATTTTAGACATTGTCCCACGCTCCCATCAAAGTCTTACAAAGTTTGGACGGCATGACCATTTATGTCGTTATTTGATCCGGAGCGACAGCGAGGAATAAAATAATACAACATAAATGGTCACCCCGTTGTAAAACAATGATAAACCACAGCCTGCGTAAATTATTTCTTAAATATAGTGGCAAAAAACATTACACAATTCACTTTCTTTCATTGCTGGAAAATAACAAATATTCTGATATTATGGTACCCAATATTTCCAATGTTCTGCAGTATAATATTTTAACAAAGAAATAATAATACATGATGTGTAGTTGAGTGACATTTTGCTATAGATAGTTATGCTCTACTAACTTCCTGAAAGTCACTTACCCCTCCTCCCTGGTCCAGCCAGTACGACAGCCACCAACTACTGGCAGATTGTACTCCAATATTTAGTATAAATGTAAAAATAACAAACACAGACACGAACACACCACCGGCTGCCTGCATATAATCCCAATATGTCCTAAAGGTCACCTGACCTCGTCCCATTTCTTCAGCCACGATCAGCTTACCTAAAATAAAACTGGCTTGAAGCAGACCTTAGCTTATACAACTGAAGCTGGTTAATTTAATGATTAAAATATGATGTTGCTATATTTTATAAAAGTACATAAACTTAATACTTAAAAAATCTACAAACACTGATTTCATCAGAATTAACCAGTTTTCTCAATTATCGAACATATTTCTGAAAAAAACCCATTGGAATTTAAGAAAAAGTATTTTTTTTATAAAATGAATTTGCAAAAGAAAATAAAAATAATAATGTCAGTACATATTTTTAGTAGTATTAAAAATTCAGAAAAAAATAATAAAATTCAAGATAAAAATTAAAAGTTCAGCAAAAAGGTTCACTCGCAAGCAGCCTTCATTCAATTTTTTATTAGCTCAATTCCCAACTTACTAACCAGCTTTTTTTATTTCCTCCTTGTCACCCCCAGGGTCAACACTGGTTTGTTGATTTAAAGCTGGTTTATTTGATCCTGATTTCTGTGACGCATTTGAAATTGCACGTTGACGAAGAACTGACATTGGCTGTGGTGAACCTGGTATAGAATTGCCTCGCTCTACAAAAATACAGTGTATGTAGTTGGATCCAAAGATTCAAACTTTAACTACACTTCAAACTTGTAAATATCAAGTTAAAACAATGGCCAAATATTGCAGCAAAGGGGGTGGGGTATTTACCTTAATTCCTTATTTTATTTTAAAATAAGTCCAGATTCGTTGGGGCTTAATCATGATATCTTGAAAATGGTAGTTCCACCGTTCATATAACCTAATCAAGTAAGAAGGCAGATGAAGATAACACTAATCATACAGCACTTAAAAATATCCATACATTAGTGATAGAAAAAACACCAATTATTTTTTCCCCATACCCTTCTGAAAAAATTGTAGATCTGCTTGTGCAGTATTTCACAGCTTACTATATCAGATGTCAGCGAAAATCAATATCAGAATCCAAAAATACCTTTTATTTCATCTGTTGCATTCCCATTATCATCTTGGGTATAGAATGTTGTGATAAGATTAGCATACTCTCCATTCAGAGCCATTAGTTCATCATGTTTTCCCCTCTCTGCAATTCTACCATCATTTAGTACTAATATACCATCACACTGATTTAAATACTGCAACAAGAACAATAATCAAGCATAACTTAATTTTGTTAATGAATTACTTCATTGTGACATGAATATATACTGACTGTACCAGAGGCTGGTTCCTTATTCCAAATATTTTACCCCAAGAGTTAGCTAGGGGTAAAATGTGGGCATAAAGGGCTCATCTGTGTTAAAATTGGTATACATTTCTGCCCTCAAGGAATAATATTTATTTAGTCTTTTGTAGTGGCTACAATTAGCGTACTGTACATTACACATCTACAAATGTACAATTAACATGGTGCTTTACAAATTTGAGACCCTATATGGTCCAGGCATTCTGCATTATAATCTGGAAATTCCCCCTCACAGTGAGTGGGCATCCCTATCTGTCACATACCGGCAGGAACATCTCCATGGATCCTTGAGGTTTGAGTATGTTTTGTTAAGGAAAATTAGTAACAAGTTTATGTGCTGCTGACATTATTTTCTAAAACTGCAATGACACAGAAATCTTTATATGTTCCTTACCTGAAGCTGATGTGTAACAAATATGACTGTTTTCCCCTTTAAAGCCTTTGTCAAATATTCTGTAAAAATATGCCTTCCAACATGAATGTCAACAGCTGAAAGTGGGTCATCTAACAGGTAGATATCTTTGTCTGCATACAATGCTCTGGCTAAACTAATTCTCTGTTTCTGACCTCCACTAAGGTTTATACCACGTTCTCCTATCTAAAAAAACATATCTGGAACTTTTACAATTTTTAAATGCAATTTTCTTTTATGCTTTCTAATACAATGAATAAACTACATTTTTTTTAAATTTTTACTGAAATATGTGCATTTCTTCCAGTTTATGTCTACTTGACTTATAAATCATTGGGCCATGTAAACTGACTGGAACTAATTTTTAAAACATGAAGACCTCAATAAATACACAACAAAAATTTCTATATCATTGGATTATTACAAAAATACATTTATCAAACCTATAGAAAATATGTAATGAGTGTTAAGTTCATAAATTGTACTGAATCATGAATGGGTCACTACTACAAACATTATAAAGCTAAATTTTAACCAGACTGTGTTTTGAATACTTAAAAGAAAACTATGTCTATATCAAGGGTCAGAAAACCCTTGTACATGTATTTGCATTAAGACAGAGATTTACTCCAAAATGTTAGACTATGGTTATGTCAAATCGGACATTTGACATAATTAGCAACATAGAAAACATTGTGTGCCATTTTCATACCTTAACTTCTGATAAAGGTTGCAATATTTGTTATGAAATCAACCCTAACTGGCCTCAGGCTACTCCTGATTACAGGGCTCACCACACTGGGCGAAGTAAGGCACCTCAAAAGCTAAGTCGAAGATGCCCTGTCATTTCCCTTAACTCGCCAGATGGTTCACATAAGATACTTGTAAATCTGGTCCAAATACTTCACCCATACTACCAATTTATCAGTAAATGTGGAATTGCAATAAAAAACGGCAAAAAATATGCATATTTAACATATTTTGTAACGGTTTATGTCTTTTTAATGTATTCAAGCCATTTTTTTATTTACCGGATGTGACTAATTACTGGAAGTGAACAACAAAGAAAAGTAATGTACAATGACCCATAATGAAAAATCTTAATTTTTTTCATTAACAAACACTTTTAATTGTTTTCCAACTTCAGTTCTTTCAAAAAGTATTGTACTTTAACAATTTTCTTTGATAAGTATATAGGCTCCACTTGAAAGAATAAAGATGTATAGTAATTACTGACATAATGATAAATTCTGTAGATGGGTGTCCCATGAAGCAATTTGGATCAGCACAACTTTGTCCAAGTGGAAGTGTGCTGAACAGAAGAATTATTTCTCGGTTTAATGTAACGTTATTCTATCTATCTTCTTCGGAAATTTGAACAGATAAACATGGCATGTTCATAACAAACTGTCTACACATATACAAATATTTTTGTTGATCTATTTTTATTTGTAAATATCCTTGTATGGCTACAAGTACTGAAGTAGATAGAAAAATAGTCCCTTTATCTGGTGTTTTTTTCATTGATTAATGATAAAGGTTATGTGCTGTTTGATACTGCATACCTTGAATAATAATGAAAAAGAAAGAAAAAAAAACTGAATGCAAGTGTGTTATGGTTTTAAAACACAAGAGAAATAATCCTGGGAATTAATGTAAATAATGAAATATGTATGTAACTACTGCGAAATTAATTATTTATTTGTACAGTCCGCTTGACTTCTCCCTAGTGTCTCCTTAAGTCTCCCTATCAGAGCCTGACTTCTCCCTCTTTGGGTGCCAGATAGAAGTCACTTCTCCCTACTTTTTTAGAGTGTGGTGACCCGTGTGGTTACTTTGACATCTGTGGGATAGTTGTTTTTACACCGCAAGATTATGTTATAACATCAATAGTTCACAATCTTCTTGTAATTACAGATGTTTGCTTCATCTATTTTTGTAAAAAATGTTAAGGGAAACCTAAAGAAAGTTGATCTAGTGATCACAGATACCCGCTTAAATGTTGTAGAACTTTCTTTCTAAAAACACTTTTTTTCTACAGGTGACTTTGACCTTTGATGGAATTCTTCCAGTAATATGAATGTAGGCGCAGCCTAAATGCGAGCATCGCACATTGTTCATGTCGTTAGTTCAGAGCCCCCTAACAGTGCCTCTACATTCCATTGATGATGTGACGTCTTATCTAATGTGTTGGTGATTTCACAAACTCAATTTCAAATACAGCGTTTCAGATTGAAAAAAAAAATTCTGGCATTTTTGTAGTAATTTAAAAAATATATCAATGTCAAAATTATTTTTGTCTACTTTATATGATATATTTTTTTGTTCGTCTTCAATATTTTCTTCAGATAGCTCAGCTACCATTTGAAATGGATTTGTTCATATGGGATCTCGTGACCTATTTTTACACACAAGCATGTAACGGTATAGCTGGAATCTGTGATGCTCGCTATAAATTGGCTTCTTACCCATCAGATATGTAATAATATCCTGAAGTTTCATTGAAATAAAATGCACCCTTTGACATATTTTCAGTAAACATCTTTTTTTTTCAAATTTCTAATGATTTTTGTTGACTGATCTTGAAATTTGATGGATTTCCCCCAAAATCAATAGGCTTCTGATCCACCTAATATGAAATTTGACTATAACAGGTTTGCAAATGTTTTGGAGTTAAAATTTGTAAATAGATATTTCTTTCTTACAAAATTATTATTCTTTCGTTAAATTTGGAGTTTGCTGTTGTTATTCTAGCAAATCTTATGATTACACACTCCACGGCCATTGCAGTATCTTATAACAATGACCTGAGTTAGCTGTTAAGCTGTTTATTTGTAGTTGCCAACCTTTATTTATGTACATCTTATGTGTATTAAGGTATTCGACCCATAATTGAAGTCACCTTTTAATTTTATTTTTCGACCAAGAAATACACCTTTATTACATCAAGGTACTGCTATTTAATGATACAAATGAAATATCTTATTTTACTTTGAGTCAATGTTAACATTTTTGTTAAAAAAATTAGTTACTCAAATAGTATTTCTGATGTTTGCTGAAATTTACCGAAGTCTGCTCCATTGAAAAGCAATGTCCATCCGGGACATCAAATATGATCACGTGGTCAATTATGGTCCGGATACCTTAAAGTTTCCCCTCAATATATCTACCTCAGTTTCACTTCCAGACACAAAGGAATCAATATCTTCTTGTAGACAACAGGAGTGTACCACTGCATTGTACCTGTAAAGAAAAAGTTTTAAAATATTTTGATACAAATTTCCTATATTACAATATATTCTGTTGAAGCAATATGTCCAGTGAATTCCTACAATAGGATTGTTTAATCCAGACAGGGACATAGAAACCAAATTCAAAATGGTGTATTTTCATTGTCTCATTTATTTGTTTACAAAATATAAATAGTTAAACATAATACAAAGATATGAAGTACATACATTTTACAGATTCTCCATCAAACATTTCCATCTGTGATTTGTCTTGAATTCAACCAGGGAGATAATCAATAATTTTGAAGTCTGCTAAATTGGCAACAACAAGACTTCGTTTAATTAAATTTAATAGTACCTAACAATTCACTGATTTTACCTCAAATCTGTGATAAATGAAATAGTACCCTATTATCACATGTAGTTTAAAAGCATGAGGAAATACATATTATTCTATATCCATACCTAGATGATTCAGAAAAATTTGTCTGATAGGTTTTTGCAATTTACATAAAAAAATTTACATGTGTTTTAACCCCTTTTTTCTATTATAGTAACAGTGGCAATTTTGGTTTCATGTAAGGTCATCAGAAATAATTTTTAAAATAGACACTCTACGTAAGATTCAGACAACCTTTGGTTTTTACTGGCGTAGTAGTTTCAGTAAGCTTTTTCAATGCTTTTACTAAAGGACAATGACACATCCCAAGTGATAGACATTTTGAATATTTGTGCAAAAGTGTGATAGCATATTAATTCATACTTTTGTTCATCGTATATCTGTCCAAACAGTATATTATCCTTTACAGTAGCATTCATGATCCATGCTTGCTGAGATACATATGCCAAACTTCCACTAACACCAATTTTCCCTGAGACTAAATTCATCTGTAAATATAATTAAGCTGACAATAAAATAACTTTAAGCCTAGGCAGTATATTGGTGGAATTTGTAAGCTTGATTTGTTTGATTGTTGGTTCAAACGAGAATTAACACTACTTTCATATAATTTTTTAAGCTATATCATGGCATCCAGTTTTAACTAGGGTAGTAAGCCCGAGTACCTGGAGAAAACCCCAACCTTCTGTATGGAAACTGGCAACCTTGTCAATTAAGACTGTAGTCAAGCACACTCTGCCCATGGTGAGACTTAAACCTGCAAACTCAGTTTACACAAGCATGTGATCTATGTAGATAACTACCTTAAGAGCTTGGTCAGCAAAACCACTTTGCAAGTTTGAAGAAAATCTAGATACACATTTTTTTAACAGTTAAAATTTTATTCTGCATTAATAACAATCATTTATAACAATAACAGATATCTCCTTAGATTCTAGTATGCACATTGACTGATATGATTATTTTCTTTCATTACGGCTACATTTATTATAAAATTTAATGCTCTCTTCTCAGTCTTCAAATTAACTCCCAAGAAAAAAATATACTGTACTTCAGACTGATTGATGATATCATCTACCACTGTCAATTACATATATATTTTTTAACTGAACTTTCTTTATTGTGGTGATCGAAGGAGAGATACATGTACATATGAGTTTTAAAAAAAAATTGTAACCTTTACAAATTTACACAAAAAATGTGCTATCATAAACTAGTGAAAAAACAAAAATTTCCATCTCAATTAACATCAATTGTCCTACCCTGCCTAAAATACTTGAAATTAAGGAACTTTTACCACTACCAACACTGCCACAAACACCAATTATCTTTCCCTGAAATAACAAAGTGATACAGAATTTACAAAGTTAAAAAAAAAGTTAAATAATTTTCTTTCAATAATTCATCATTTTGTGATTTTCTGGATCATATCTGACCAGCTGACTTTAAAAACTGGATACCACAGACAATGAAGATGACAACAGAATAAAATCAAATTTTGTGACAAACAAGATTTTAATTTTCCGTTGGTGAACTTGAAACCAGAATACAGCGTTAAGGGATCTCAGTTACTACAATATTTGTACCTGGAATAGTTTTGTCAATGTCCATACCTTACGCATTGTTGACAACTCCTATTACTGGACAATAACTTACAGTTCCACATTTGAAGCAAGAACTGTTTACTTTTCCAGAGCACTGGATTTACCCACAATTTTTAGTGTTCTGTTATAATTTGTGACATTTAATGACATGTATATATTTGTATACCTTTTTCAAATTCTGTGCATTTTTCATTAAAAAAACAGTAAATATTTTGCAAACAACTATACCCTTTCTAATGTAAAGTTAATGTCATGTAAAACAGGTTCAAGTGTGTGAGAGACTGGACTATCATCTGTGTCATCTTTAAGCTTCTGTTTCTCATTAATGCTATGATTACTGGACACAGCTTTACCATTTGGTACATTAACTGAAAGATTAAAAATAAAAATTTTTTACTGGTTTTTTATAAATCAAGTATCATTAGCTGCTCAATTAACATTCAAAATTTTAACCAAATGGTAAACCTTATTAATATCTTAATTTAAACAGGGGCAATATAATTTATTCCTTGAAACAAGATTTATTTCTTGTAATTGGAATCAGAAGCATTTTAGAATGGATAAAACTTGCATTGTAGCTTGTTCGATTAAAAAAAAACCCATTGCACTCAAAAATGTTTGCTCGACTTAATGGCTGCCTAATGTCCAGCACACAGTCATTTTGGAAAAGCACATTAAAAGACAAACATGGGATGACTAATGAGCAAGAACATTTGACTGGGAGGTATACAGAATATTGACTTTTGTAGAAGTTAATATGTGTCACTGTGTTTTCACATCAACAAAAATGGATGTTAGAAATATAGCTATGTAATTTAATGTAATTTTATTGGACAATAGGAAAAGGATTGATTGATTGGATGTCTGCTTTACGTCCAGCAAGCATTGTTAAACTTCAAATTGTTCCATAATGTCATTGCTGTTTTACCAATTAAAATTTTCAAGAATTATCATTAAAATAAAACTAAACTACAATTTCAAATTTGAGAACAGGAAATATTCCCGAAATAACAAATTAAGTATCAAAAAAATAAACCCTAATAAAAAACTACAACGACTAAGAGAAAGTTTTGCATAGTATAAACCTTTAATTTCTACATCTTTTCCCTCCTTTGTTATTTCTATATCTTTTCTGTCACTGTCCCAAGCAAATGACACATTCTTCATCACTATCATGTGATTAGGATTGTTTATCTTGGTTGGATATGACTTCATTTCTTCCATCAATAGCACACTCTAATTTGCAAAAAATTAAACAACAGTGAATGATCTTACATTATTTAGTTTGAAAGGGACATGGTTCATCACATTCAAGTCACATGTATATCTTACTTGACAATTTTTATTAACTCCCTTTTCTATATTCTCTTACCAATTCATAACTAACAATACAACACTACTTTTTACCACTATAAACCAGAATGATTGAAAAACATAATCAATTAAGAAAAAAATAATTATAACTAATAAAAAAGTTTCCATATACTACAAAAGCAATCAAGTTTATGCTTATATCACTACTAAAATTGTAATCTGAAAACAGAACTCCTAGGTATTCTATTCTAGTAAATAGAATTTTGAGAAAAACATTTTTAACTAACTCAGACCCATAAACCCTTAAGGCTGCAGATACATCAACCAGAAACTTATTGAAATCATACAAAAAATTTGTGTTTTCTTTTTTTAAGTGATATAAATATAAACAAGAAAATGTTTTATAAAGCTTCTGAAGCCACCAGTTTAAAAAAAATATACACCTTATTATTACAAAAAATTTGTAGAAGACAACAAAATATAATAAACAATGAAAACAAGACCATAAGCCACAAAACAAAAGCAAAACAGTACTAAGGTATCTATTCCACATCATGACATAAGGGCATGACAAAGAACAATATTATTTAGAGTGGCATTATTCATTGATCCTTATTCCATCTGAACCTACAACATACAAGCAATTAACAGGCAGGTAATAGACTGTGCCCATCAGATGGTCTGAGAACATGTCTGAAAAATTGCTGTGCTAGAAATTCATGAGGGTCTATGATATGAGTAGTATTCTTAGAATGTTCTCAACCTATAGACTAAAATACCTTAATTCTCTCAGAAGAGACAGTAACCTCAGACAGCATTCTGACAAGCCTAGAAGCTTGCGCAACACTTCGTCTCATGGAGTTGTAAATTGCAATAAGGACAAATGCCTACACAGAATATATTTATTATGGATTATGATATGCCATCAACAGCGCAAATTTGACCAAAAAAAATCATCAAGGACTGTAGATATCAACCATATCCGATCTCAGCAAGTAATATGTTCTGATTTATCTATCATTTTAAAGCAGCAACCTCATCTGGTATGTCATCTAATAATTTTGTGTTTAGTTCTATGACAGGTGTACACATTATTCAAAGCTATGAGGATTAGGGTAAGGGTAAGGATACAAAATGAAAGGCACCAATATGGGACTTAAAGGATAAAAATGGGATGATGCTGAAGAAACACAACCAACAGCTTTAGAGATTAAATAATTGTTTCGGGCAGCTTCAAGAATAACTGTTATGTTTAAATTTATCAACTAGAGGCTCCCAGGAGCCTGTATCGCTCACCTGAACCTGAAACCAAACAACCCTTTTCTATCCAGCTTTTCTTTGCTATGAGGAATTGCCCAACACTTCTGCAAAAGTCATAATAATTCCTATAAGGAGGAGCTTTTGATGCTTAGAGGCAGAAGGGAGGTTCACTTCAAATTTGCTGTACCTGTTATACTTTTTTTAACTATCAGTCGAAAACTCTCTTGACTCCCCCCCCCCACCCCCATTTTCTATTTTAAGCTAACGTAGCTATATAG
Organism: Limnoperna fortunei; assembly: GCA_944474755.1. Classification (NCBI taxonomy): domain Eukaryota; kingdom Metazoa; phylum Mollusca; class Bivalvia; order Mytilida; family Modiolidae; genus Limnoperna; species Limnoperna fortunei. Next base: position 98,402,765 of record OX104113.1, on the reverse strand, counting down.
GTAGTCAGGTGTCACGATTTGCACAATTTTGGTAGAGGACGTCCTAAAGATGATGTGTGCAATGTTTCAAAGCAGTCGTATAATGGGTTAAAGAGGAGAAGATTTTTTAAAATCAATTAAAATTGATTAAAAAAATGTTCAAGGAGAATAATTCCTAAACGGTTCATCAGACAATCTTGACCCTAAGTCATTTTTGTAGCCCTCATAGAGCAGAACAATTAAGCAATACTAACTTTTTCTCTAGTTCAAATAATTTTCAAGATTTTAAGGCAAAAATGTCAAAAATAATCAATTTTGACAATTAAAGGGCAATAACTCCTATAAGGAGTCCTCATACTACTTCAACCCAATGGACTGTTTCGTAGAGCTTTTGCTGCCGATGAAGGCATGTCTCTTCTGTTTTCTTGTATCTGTTATATTTTTTGAACTATAAGCCAAAAACTGTATTTTACCCCCCCCCCCCCCTTTCCATTCTATTTTTAGCCATGGCGGCCATGTTGGTTAATCTGCAGCCATGGTTGGTGCAAACTTGGTTAAGGACATCTGACGGATGATGTGTACAAAGTTTCAAAGCAGTACTTTCAGTGGTTTCAGAGGAGAAGATTTGAAAAAATCAATTAAAACCGATTAAAATAAACAGTTCAAGGGGAATAACTCTTAAACGTGTAATCAGACAATCTTGACCCTAAGGCAATTTTGTAGCCCTCATAGAGCAGAACAATTAAGCAATGCTAACTTTTTCTTAGTTCTAATAATTTTCAAGATTTTGAGGCAACAATGGCTAAAATCAACAATTTCGTCAATTAAAGGGCAATAACTCCTATAAGGAGTCATCATACAACTTCAACCCAATGGAGTGTTTCGTAGAGCTTTTGATGCAGATGAAGGCTTGTCTCTTCGGTTTTCCTGTATCTGTTACACTTTTTTAAATATAAGCCAAAAACTGTATTTTACCGCACCCCCCCCCCCCCCCCAATCCAATTTTTAGCCATGGTGGCCAGGTTGGTTAATCTGCAGCCATGGTTGGTGCAAACTTGGTTGAGGACATTTGACAGATGATGTGTACAAAGTTTCAAAGCAGTACTTTCAGTTGTTTCAGAGGAGAAGATTTTAAAAATTCAATTAAAACCGATAAAAAAAAACAGTTCAAGGGGAATAACTCTTAAACGGTTTATCAGACAATCTTGACCCTGAAGTCATTTTTGTAGCCCTCATAGAGCTGAACAATTAAGCAATGCTATCTTTTTCTCTAGTTCTAATAATTTTCAAGATTTTGAGGTAAAAATGGCAAAAATCATCAATTTTGACAATTAAAGGGCAATAACTCCTACAAGGAGTCATCATACAACTTTGACCCAATGGAGTGTTTTGTAGAGCTTTAGATGCTGAAGAAGGAAGGTCTCTTCGGTTTTCCTGTATCTGTTATACTTTTTGAACTATAAGCAAAAAACTGTATTTTGACCCCTCTGTTCTATTTTTAGCCATGGCGGCCATGTTGGTTGGTCTGAGGCCATGATTTGGGCAAACTTGGTAGAGGGCATTTTACTGATGATGTATGCAAAGTTTCAAAGCAATCCCTTCAGTGGTTTTTGAGGAGAAGATTTTTGAAGAAAAGTTAACGACGACGATGACGACGACGGGACGACGACAGACGCCAAGTGATGGCAATAGCTCACATGACCCTTCGGGTCAGGTGAGCTAAAAAGTGATTTGATAAAAGATAATAAATATTTCCAAAATGTCACATTTGGTCTTGTCTAGAGCCCTCCCATTGCTATATAACATATATGTACTGCATTATTATGTGGAAGTACTTTTATTAATTGGCACAAGTATTTTTGTTAAAGGGGAATTCCCTGGTACATGAGTACATTATTTGTTTAACCATTCTAATCTATTACAAATGGCATATCTTTGGGTCTGAAATTTGTATATCTTCTAAACTATGAAAACCGATGGCCAATGATAATATTCATTTTTTTTATAAAAAGTAACCTTCAGGTAAGGAATAAAAGAAAAAATATATATACTGAACAACCAACTAAATATGTATACTGTATACCACCACCCATTTTATTAATATCATAGTTACATAAATAACCAGAATACATTAAAATATCTAAGGTGACTCTTGTTATATCAAACTGATCCATCATTTACATTCAACTTTGCCAATTATCTGATTTAAATGAAACAAAAAACTTTTCTTTCTATAGACATACTGGATTTTAAATTTACTCCAAAATCTTTTGAGATAACAAGAGAAAAAATACAATAAAACATGCAGTGCACTGGTAAGTCGTAAGCAAACATGTGTTGTACTACTGTGACAAGGTTAATCTAATTCAAGCTGTGCAAGAAGTTAATATTATAAGAATCTTTTCCAGAAAATGCCAACCATTTTCATCTTTGCCATTTTCAAGTAACAATAAGTTCTTACAAGCCCAAATCTTTAACTCCCACATTACTTCAAATTTGCTTTAGCCTTTAAATTAAATTATAAAGTTAAAGACATGACCCAAAAAGAATGTAAATTTTTAAAAGCCCTGTATGTTTCTCAGATATTATGTTTTATTCTCTAGTGGTACAATGATTGATGCATGAAATGAATTCCTCTGGGACTGAAATTATTGACAGTTAAATTTACTAAAAATTATGATTGGTAAACACAGGGCTCCCTTCTAAGGTTTCACTGTAGGTAAAGTTTCTATAAATTTTCTTGTTTCCAAGTTCGTAAGCTACCGATCAGACACCAGGGGGTCAAGAAACTGACTTGTGTACAACAAAACAAAAACACAATCTACAAAGGCAGACACTGTTTGTAACACTAAAAATAAGTGCAACTCAAAACAAAAAATAATGCTTGAACAAAACATGTCTAAGTGCAACAGATGGAACAGAATGATAGATAGTGACGAGATGCATGCCAAAGCTGCCTTACATACAACGGCATGTATTAATGTATCTGGATAAATAATTTCTGCTGAGGTATCACATTCTACATGATGACAACTGTTGGTTTGAACGAGGTTTTAGGAGCCTTGTAAACATTTTCCAGCTATCATGGGAGTACTGATGGACAAAATCACTGCATTAAAATTACCTTAATGCGTGTTCCTGCAACTTTCATATCAGACAACATTTTGACGGCTCCTGGGATTTGAGCAATAGACATCCTCATAACATTGAACATAGCAATCAGTGTAAAAGCCTGAAAATTAGTCACTTACCGGTCATTTTTTAATGAAATAAATGTACTGTTATTGAAAAATTGTTCAATTACAAATGTCTTCTGTTTATATAAACCTATATATTAGAATTTCATCACATTTGGGTGGCTATTACAAAATACATGTATTGAAGTTGACTTCAATTCCTTTCCTTAATTAAGTTATGTTTTTTAAACAAGAGGTAACGATTTGAAAACATCATGAAGCATTATTTTCATGTGTCACTGTACTATTTCAGAAGTGTGGTTCATCTAACTATGACTCTAGTGTAAACACTTGAGTACAAAGAAACCTATATTTATGCTTGGACATCAAAAGTGATTAGATTGTACAACCAATTTTTGTGGATCTTCCAACAAACATTGATGCTTAAATTTAAGTTTCCAGGGAGAAAACTAACAACATCGCATTCCTTTTGAACAGGACCACTAATAAGCATCAAAACCTCAGTCAGTTTCATCATGTAGTAAGTTATAAGAATGTCTCAGCAACAGGAAATGCACTCGTTAGTCTATCCAACACTCACAAAAGTCTGAGACCGTGTTGCAAAGCACGTGCTATAATAAATGAGGAATGATTTACAAAGTTGTTGGAGAAAGTCCTGGGTCTGTGTCAAAAACTGTAGGAGTTGATTGCACAAAAAATACCAACTTCAGTAAAATTTGTTTAAATTGAACATAACAGAAGGTCCATAACTTCAATATGTGCACATTTTTACCCAACTTCACCACACACCAAATCTGGTTTGCACTTTGTGTTGCTTTAAACCAAGCCAAAAAGTGTAAAGCCATGCACACTTTCTGTATTGGGAAAAAATTCTTTCAAGTGGCACACAGATTTGTTTATTATATAGGTTCTGCAGGGGACATTACAATTTTTGTGAGTTAAATAATTTTCCCACTGCTCTGTAGTGCTCCCAAGTAAAAACTTTCTATAATCTAATGACTAATACTTGGTTGGTTAGTGTATATATTATTGTCATGGTATTAGATAATTAAGCCAGAGATTTTTTAAAAGAATGTCCACATTTATGTACCAATTTACAGAACCAATCTTAACAAAATAATTCTTTCTTAGCCTGCCAAGTCTGGAAGTGTCCAATTGGAGTGAGCGTGAGAGGACAAGGAAAATACAGAATGGTCAATAAGGTACTGACATTTAATAAAGGTCAAAAGGTTGACTAAAGACATTTCTGCCATGAATTTATTTGAGTAATATTATTTTTCAAAAATGTAAAGACAGATAAAAACTCCTGATATCAATATACATGAAAAATAAGTATAAAAATGTCTGCATCGATTAGTATGGTTGACATCTTCTACATGTACCCTGAAATTCCAAATCTGCTGACAGCTTCCATCTAGAATTTTAAAACATTTTTTTCCAGTGTTTAAAAAATGCAATTATACATAAAAAAGTGACAGCCTGTTGAATTTGAATTTTTATTAAATAATTTTTATTAAATAGTTATTTTCACTAACTGTCAACAAATCTGTAAACACATATAATATAGTATATGTTATAGCAATGATTGACAACCCACAACACACCACCTATTACACATTCAGAAAACCTGGTTGATCTCAAAACTCATTACTACACATTTCCTTTAAAATAAATAACCTCAGTATACATATACAGTTTTTGATATATGTTTACTTGATTTTTAATGAAATGATTTTTTTTTTGCTTTTTATCTCTTTCATGAAATTTAAATGAAAAAAAAACATATGTGCCAATTAACTTTCCATTTCCCTAACTTTTTGTGTGGTAAACCAAACAACATCACTTTAGTGGTCCATCAGGGGTCAATGTAAACACATCAAACAGCTTTATACCTACAAATCAGGACTATATAAATATTCCACCTAAGAACTAGAGAGGAACCAAATATATTACATCTATCCTAACCATTACTATGACACAAGTGATGTTCTTTAACTGCATTGACAATATACAGCACAAGAAATACATAGATGTAATACATGTATTATTGACTGCTTATTTTCTAATGCTCATATAACCTAAGGTTATGATATTTTTTAATACAAAAAATTAAATATGTGTACATGACACAAAATGAAACAAATGTCTCTTTATGGTCTGGAGAAAATGTTACAAGGCTATGAAAGAATAATACTTGTACAGTACACAATTTTTGAATAAGTATTTCATTGATTAAAATCACTTTGTTGCATAATTTATACTTTTGTTGACAAAAAGATTTCTTATTGACTTGCTTCTACTTCATTTTTCTGATTAAAATTGATATTGACTCACTTTCACTTTCCATTTTAAGAATCAATATCAACTAGTTAATATCAATTTAACAAATAAAAAATATGACCTTGAATGGTCCATTAAATTTCAAATCAACATAAAATATACAAGGCTAGAATAATCATACAGGTTTACCCTGCAATCAACTTAGTAAAGCAGTCATATTTTGTCATATAAAGTCAATGGCAGTATATTTTTTACTGGTAACATGGGCAAATGTATTATAAAACTGGATCCCAGATGTCTTTACTCTTGAGCTCCTAATTAATTGTCAATTGAGGTAAATTGCAAAATAAATATATTAAATTGACATAAACAAATTCATGTAATGACTCTGCATGAAATGAGGAAAATGGTTTGCAGAGCGTTTCAGATTACTAATTTCTAAGCCTCACCCTACATGTCTCTATGTCTATTCAATACACTATTATCTATATATATACAGCATACATGCATTTCTTTACAAATGGACAAGGCTCAAGAGATTGAAGAAATTTGACATATTATTTATCCAGGGCTGTTCAAAACATGGTTTCAAATGGCATCGACTTCTTAACCTACCACAGTATTTAATGATATAACACTATTAAGATACAGATTATAAAAATCTATCTCTTTTCAAATATCTTCACATCCTTTATTTGACAATCAGAATTAAACTGATCATGTTCCTGTTATCGAATAAAATTGTTGGATTCGTCCTCATCACAAATGTGGACACAGAAAAATGTCTTTCTTGCATTCTATATCAGTAGTGAAAAAAAACCTTTATATTAACGTATACATAGGTATATATTTACAAAATTCTCATGCAGTCACTGATATAATAGTCAAGGTCTAGTGAGATATACCTGACTGTAATGTACTGCTGTTGTGTGACCTATAAGCCAACTATTGTCCTCCTAAATGCATGGCTACCATAGAAATGACCTAATCATTTAAATTGAATGCAGCCACTGGACCATGAAATTGAGGTCAAGTGACACTTACACACTGTCATCAAGTATCGTCATCCTACCAAGCATGGTCAGTGAGGAACTGGCCTCATCCACAAATTAATTTATCAATTGAAGCATTAATCAGAAGTCAGGTGACTGACTTACAAGTACATATCATAAGATTACAAGTACTACTCATAAGCTAACATTAGACCAATTAAAAGAAGTAAGTCTTAAGCTTATAGAAAAATCAAAGCAAAATATATATAGATATGCCTCTACCGTCTTTACTGCCGCTGAAAAATCTACACATGTGACTCACCTTCAGCAAAACTTGTTGCCAGACAAGAACGAGTTCAGGTTCAAAATATAGTATGCAGCCAGTAAATGATAGAAATAGTTTCAACTTTATTCTAAAATTTGGTCGCTTTGACCATGCTCACATGGTCTGATTTATAACAAAAGAAGGAATTTTTCATCAATTTTTGTCTTCAAAATAGTGTGATAAAAAAAACCTTTACCCAGATAAGGTTTGGCTAAAAATGGAGTAATAAAAAGATTTTCACTGATATTCTACTAAAATTTTATGCACTGAGAGATAAGATTTTTAAAAAAGGTCAGGAAACATCAAGAATTTATTAAATTTACACCTTGACCATCATGTTTTTAAATTTGCAACAACAGCAATCTAGGATTATAATAAATAATGATTTAATTTCTTGGGGAAAAAAGTGCTTAGAGCATCATCAACAACAGCATATATAGCATTTTTAAATACCTAGGTTTTACAACCATCAACAAGCAAATTTCTATATGTTAACAATAAGCAAAGATCTTTGCCATTATGAATTAGATAAAAAGCATAGTACATTTACTTTATTCAATTTACAATATTAAAAAGCGTGCAAAGCAACCTAAACAGTAATTTCTATGTTTAACATGGGTATGAAATAAACATTCCTGCAGTGAAATTAACATTAAAAGAAAAGTAGTGAAATCATGCCAGATTTTCTGAATGCATGCTAAAAAAATATGTATTGGTTTACCTTACAACGCTTGAGTGTAACTCTAACCTCAGCCAATGCCTTGATGGCAAAAGGTATTACACCCAAACAAAATCTCATTGCATTAAACACTGCAACGAGTGTAAAAGCCTGAAATATACCAGCAATATTTATTTAAAACTTACATTACGTCTCTGTACATTTTGACAAACCACTGGAAACATGTGAAACCATGTTTTCAATTTGTTTGTTTACGATTTGTAAAGCAAAATTGTGTTCCTTTAATTATTCAACAATAAGCACATGTTTATTGTGTTGTGTACTCATCATTATTAACAACAACTGTACATACCTTGATCTGTTGTAAAATTACCCCTAAGAATTAATCTGAACCTGTTTGTAAACCTTTTTTACTTACCTAAATATTTGGAATTCTTATTGTGCTAGCTACAAAGCAAAAACTAAAGAAACTATTTGAAGTCAATTGTCCATGTGAGGTAAATTTTTCATGAAACACATGTGTCACTTGCAACTAACACAAATTTAGCAGTTCAATATGGCAGAGTAAAATTACCTACCCTTTATTTGTTCATTAAGATCATGAAAATGAAGTGAAATGGTTGTTTGTTGGAAAAGTAAACTGTGTCCACTCAACTACACAGATGACACAACGTGATGTAAACTTTTAATTTCATATTTACTTACCAGTATTTAGATGAAAATCTGCATCTCCACGATAAAATATTTAACATACATGCATTTTGCAGCTCAAATACACATAACCTTTATTGCTTCTAATCCTGATTAACTTGTGCTTCTATTAGATCACTAGTTTAATGTTTCTATACCTTTGCAATCTATATTCTCTCTTATTATCCAAACTTCAGGTTCAACATCATTTTAAAATTTTAATACATCAAGTTTTGTCGTCATTTTAATATTTTAATAAGTTAAATATTTGTACATTTAATTCTTTAATGAATGGTTAAATATACAAATATAAAGCCTACAAGAAATTAAAATTTGCCACCAAATCTTATTTAATTTGTATTACACAAATACACTACTAATATAATATTATTTCGACCTCATATCAATTTATATGTTCTATTTAAAATAAATATACCTGGGTAGCTGTAATGTCATTTCCAGTCATAACATGTGCAGTTATAACAAATATTCCTGCTAAAACAGGAACCATAGGAGCAACTGAGTGACTTATAGTCTGTATAAATGCTGTCTTTTCTAAATATCCCCTCTCTTGCCGACGTATATCTATCAAATATTATAAGTTTGATGTCAGCTTTTTTTAATTTTGCCAAATTTATAAACAAATACTCATGATTTATATTCAACAGATAAATAAGATGACAACTACCATTTATTGTTAATGTTTAATTACCAATTCTTAGTCATGCTTACGATCATCCAATAATTGGGATATTTTAAAGGATTAAAGATTGGTGTTATGTTATTCAGGTAATTTTTTACAGCTCTCCACTTTTGTTTTTGACAAAAGCATTTGAAAACTTACGATATGTATGCCACTTGCTAGTTTTCAGATACTGAAAAAAGAAATCTTCTTGTATAGAAGACTGAGGTGAAATTTTTAACTCACACTTCAGTGCCCTTAAAAAAAATTAAGCTTAACACACTTTAAATCAAATCAAAAGATTTATGGACAATTGATATTGTTGAATCAAGCAATATCACCCACTAATATTACAGTGACCAACCTGCTATATTCTTTGCAAAAGGTTTTTCCCATGCATACATCTTTATAAGTTTCATACAATTCAATAATTCTGTCATTCTTTGTACCTTAAATAGAATAAAATCCTTCAAAGGCAGAAATGGCAGGATTTCGTTAAACAGGAAGTAGGTGAGCAACAGACCTGAAATCGAATACCACCTTATGGGAGGCCATGCTGATGCTGCATACCAAATTTCAAGAGAATGTGATAAGTAGTTGCTGAGAAAACTGTTACAAAAAATTTTTCCAAGCCAGCCCAGCCGCCCGACATTCACCATATTATAACCCGGATTTTCACTTCTTGAAATCCTGCCAAAAATATGGTATTTCAAATACCGATATATAGAATATAATTATGCTTTGTTAATTAATCCATTTATTGAAAACCTTTTCTGATTTATTGTCTATTTCATTTGATGTAAAATTCTGTATTCTGTGTATATCAGTGTTTAACCTTCTAACCATCCTGGTGTGTGTTTCTATCTTTAGTCATTTCCTGTGTATTTTCTTTAAGTTATTTCTTAACTTTATGCATCTGCTTTGATTATTTGTATTTATAGCGGACCACATGAAACCTTTCCTGAGTATAAGCTGGTGTTGGTCAGGGTATTTAAACTTTTGGAAGATGAACTGTCCCATTGTTTGAATACAATACCTATTGTTCTCTCAGCAGTTTATTCAGTGGGTACTTTAAATCTGACAAGGAGAAGTCAATCATTGATTGATTAATTTTCATATGGAAAAAACTAAACTCCTTATGAAAATATATATGCCTAAACTTAATTGTATTATTATTAATGGTGACCAAATTATTATTGTAACAATTTGATGTCAATGAATTCTGAAGAAAACCATATTTTATTTAATCTGTAGAAACTCAAAAAGATGATATCCATTTGCAATTTGATGAATTTGTAGTATAAGCATTAAAAACCCATTTTCCTTACATTTTTTATGAAAGTGGTGTTATAAAGACTACTGGGAATAGATATTATGGCAGTTCAGTCAAAGGTTCTAGAGCATTTGAATTACAAAGATATGCTTCAAATGCTAATTATACAGTTAATCTGTTACATTCAAGATTTGGTGTAGACTATTTTAATGTTATTGATGGTCCATATTACAGTTTGGAGCTTTTAAAGTTTTTTGCTGAGGCTATTGATATCAATAATGATAGACTAGCACATGGACAGCAACCTCTGTTTGTATCTGGTGACACAATTATTATGGATAACTGTGCCTTCCATCACTCACATATAATAAACACTAACTTAACTTATTTGCTAAGACCAGCAGCAGTTACCATGATATATCAACCACCGTACCACACACAACTTAATACATGTGAATACTGCTTTCATATAGTGAAACAGATATTGAGATCAAACAGTGATTTCACTTTTGATCACACAAGAACTGCAATTTGTGATGCTGTGTTAGATGGAATAACTCATGAAAAATCAGAGAACATTTTTAAACACTGGATATATTCATTAAAATTATCTCCCTTGTTGAGTGTCAATTTTCAGTTATTGTTACTAATTTTACAATTAAGAATTTAATGTCTGAAAAAAAGAATAAAAATGTTATTGTTGTTTTCAGATTTTTTCACAAATCTACGGGGGCAGTTCCTCACACAATGACACATAAAATTAATTACATCAACAAGCCCATGATCTCCCCAGATATAAACATGGTCATTATTAAGTACATGTACTAGTTGGTCACACCAAAATGTTAAATACAAATTTTAATAACATATATAGTTTGAATAAAAAATAGAAATAGAATTAAATTGGAATTGGACAACACAATTTTTTTTTTGGACATTAAAACATGTTGCTAGTATATGAAAACATAGCAAAATAGATTGCAAAATTTTGAAAAAGTTCAGCAATAGACATTTTTGTCCTAAATGATATAAATGATAAATATGGCATATAATATAATTCAGCATTGCACAACAATTCCCCCCTACAATCAGTGAAGTTTCATGTATTTTCACCATTGGGGAGTTTACTTTTTGGCATAGGAAAATTAATCAATGAGTGATTGACTTTTCCTTGTCAGATTTAAAGTACCCACTGAATAAACTGCAGAGAGAACAATAGGTATTGTATTCAAACAATGGGACAGTTCATCTTCCAAAAGTTTAAATACCCTGACCAACACCAGCTTATACTCAGGAAAGGTTTCATGTGGTCTGCTATAAGTACTCTGTAGGTTTTTAGAAATATGTGTCATATATTACTTATTTCTTTTGTTCAGCATATATAAGTATCCTACGAGAAATCAAAACCTACCCTTTTATCACTTATAGCTATACATTTTCGTCTCAATATTGTTGTCAATCTTGAAATGAATGCCTACAAAAAATTACAAGATAAAAGTTAGATTGGGTTTTTAATGTTATTTTTGTTAATTATAAAAGGATCTGCAATTGTAAACTTGAGGTCCTCCAGCTAGATTATCTCACTGCAGTCTAAATTTGCTCCCATTTCAAAATGTATTTATTACAACACCAAGTTATGGCAATATAAACGTTCACAGTCAGCAATTCTGTTTGAACTGATACTTTCATCCATCATCAAAAAATAATGTCACTGTAATCAAAATACAGCACTCATTACTTCAGATTTCAGTTAAACTTCAAGAAATTAATTTTATCTGAAATTATAAGGTTTCGGGGTAACATTATGGTTGGTCAGGTACATGATAAGGTTTCGGGGTAACATTATGGTTGGTCAGGTACGTGATAAGGTTTCGGGGTAACATTATGGTTGGTCAGGTACGTGATAAGGTTTCGGGGTAACATTATGGTTGGTCAGGTACGTGATAAGGTTTCGGGGTAACATTATGGTTGGTCAGGTACGTGATAATACTATTTGTTTTGGCCTAATGTGTTTTGTACATTGCTATTTTTTAGTCAAAGCATATGCTTCTGAAGTTTCCTTTACATATTTTCCAAATACACTGGAAATACAATTAAGAAATGATATACAGTCTACATTAATGTATTGTCTGCACCCCTTCTTGGACCAGAATGCAGCAAAATTCTTATATGCATGCACAATCCGCATGTACAAGTCTTCACAAAAAATCCAGAAATGATCTTTTCTTACACACTAATATAAAATATTTATACCAGACTACGTCATCAATGCAAGGCTCTGCAAAGCATTTATTAACTTGTTTTTTCTAACATAAGTACAAATATTCTGTAACAATAAAATATGCTTCTTATATTAAAAAAAATGAAACAGGACATTTCTAACCGATTTCCGGGAACAAATATTATATTTTAAAATTTGTTTCGCAAGTGATCTAGTGATAACGTGATGACACAGACAAATATTGCTTACAAAACATATTATGAATCAGAACAGAATACCTTATTTTATTGAAAGTGAGGACAATGGGTTTTTTTTATTCTGACCAAATAAAGTGAGCATGTATATATAAATCTTAATTGTACAACAAATGTTGTGTTAAAAGATAAAAGATAATAAATTTGTCATAACACTTTTACTTGTAAATCAACATACCATAAATGGGTAGAAAAGTATAAATGTAGCACTGCCAATCAAGGCCCAAGGTCCTATCAGAAATGCTGAATACACAGTACCATATATCAAAACAACAGGTCCACCAATCAACAAGGGTCCAGTGGCACATGCCTCAAATATTCTCTGACCATCATTACTGCAGATATTGACTAGCTGAAATAAACATTTTATATTATTTTAACAATGTTTAACATATTTCAAAGCAGTTTATGAGAAGACAGAAAATTAAATTGTGCTTATATACATGCTAAGAGTGCAAAGATAGTGCTAAAGTCTATTAATTAGATTGTTTTTGAGTGAATTTTTTAAACCTATTCAGGGATTTACACTAACTGTTGCCCAGATGCCCAAGGAGACTAAATAAGTGTACTTATGGTTTGTCCAGATGAAGATCAAATATGTGGGGATTGGGTTAGGGCCGATTTAAATCTGTTTTTGCAAAACATTGACGTGCTTTTAAAACTAGCACACTGATTGGTCACTATCTGTCTCATTTCTGTTACAAACGTTGCTGGTTATTTTAATGCACATTGTACAACCTAAAAGGCAGTACAAAAAGTTAATTACTGACAGGACAATAATGAACATTTGTTTTATATGATCTGGGTGGTAATTACTTAATGTAATTAAACTTAATTAACATATGTTAGGCGTGATGGTTGGATTTCTAAGTGGGTACACGCTGTTCCCTCAAATTATATATCATTATATAATATATATAAAAAAATAATACCCTTGCTTACTACTGCGATTTAAAGGGAGCAACTATCAAAGGTGCCAAAATTTAACACATCAGTTGGATGAAACACCAAAATTTAATACGCCAAAATAAAACACCAGAGAAAAACGCCAAAATAGCCAGATTCATGGTTCCCATTTTTCAATCATCAATGGCTTGAGTAAAATTAAACATATATTTTTTCTAACTAAGTATATCAGCGATATTAAATAAGTGGTCCTCTATAAATTTTATAAAGTCATATGAAAATAGTACCTGTCCAACAGTTTTATCCTTCATACCCCGAAGGCGTAAAATTTTCTGATACAGTACACTAAGTGTTCCTCCTCTAGTTCGGATACCTAAAAACAGAGTACTAACATTTAACAAAATATAGCAACATAATAAAGTTAGTTAAAATACACTGCAACGAAAGAATGTAAAAAAATTCAGTAACAAATAAAAAGGACTTGTTTAGATTTGAATATAATGTTTTTGGACAAAAATAGATTTATATGTTTGCTTTAATGGGATTTACTAAGATCCCACAGACATCAATAAGTCTGCCTCATATTTTGATTTACATCTCAAAATCAACACAAAAAGGTGGACTTTCTACTAAACTCTATGAAAAACATGATGATTTTAACTTTCCAATCAACAGTTTTCCATTTTTGTGCATCAACATTCTATCCACTCTGGCATACAGAGTTTATGTTTCTCAACTGATATGTTACCCCTGAGCTTGTAGGGAACACCACGATTTCCTTGATTGAGCTATTTCATTAACTGCAATCTCAGGGGTTACTAAAAGTTTGTCTTCATTGTAGATATTTTATGCAAGACATCATGAACTTGTTGACAAATATGTGACATCAGTCCAATGAGGACAGATGTGTGTTTGTCATAGAGTTTGCAGGATCTTCCTTTAACTGACTTGATGTAAGAGATGGACTGCCAACAAAATGACGAGTGGGTTACAAATGGCAGGAACTGCTTACTCTCACAGAGTACATGAGTTCACTATCATTTTCTTAAGAGTTAATGTCTCCGGCTTTTGTTTGTGTGTTGTGTTCTGTGTTTGTTGTGTCCCATGGCTTTGTATTAGTCCAAGAGTTGATTGCTTCTTTGGAATTGATTTGTTTATTTCAGTAATTTTTCAGCTAAATCTTGGTGTCCAGTTTCTATTGGGTGAGAAAGCTTAAGTACCCATTGAATTTGTGGTTAACAAATATACAGTACTTAAGTCAAAAACCAATATTGTACAATATGAGTTAAAATTATGATGGTAACCTATAAATAGTGCATGATGTAATAAGTAATAACCTACTTTGATAGAAAGAACTGTTAAATGTAAAAAGGAAATAAATCTAACTATCTATATGAATTTTTTCTTATATGTAACTTACCAGTTTTATAATTAAGAACCCAGCCAACAGCAAAAAACATAGATCTTCCTAACTCCATGACAGAAATTGCCACCACCAAGACCATGCCATTTGTCAGTGTTATTCTTCCACGAGACAGATCTCCAAGTAATTTACGCAACACAAATGCCTGGAAAATAAAAGAGTCAAAGGCTCAAGCCAAACAAGACAGGTTTTAGTTTAAAAAATTTACCTTGTGTGGACATATCATCTCTGATATTTTATTCCTTGGCATAAATCTTGTTGACAGATGGTAGTTAAATTTCTGTCATAAAATGATGGTAGAAAAAACACTTGCTAATTCTGAAAATACTACTTTCTGACAGTTAACTGGAAAAAACAGGGGTTCAATTCATATTGAAGAGGCTATATGGTTCCTGGCTAAAAAAAATAAACCAATGGGTGTTCAAAACGGCAAGTAACCTAGGTTGTAAGGTGCGATTCAAAAACAGAAAGTACATGAACTGTTTAGCTTTTCCAGATATTTAGAGGTTAATAATATAAAAGTGCAATTTGTTATTATTTAAAAAATGCAGTAGTTAATTACTGTAAGCGTCCATCTGAATGCTCGTAAAAATATTTTTGATTTCCATATGATATGGCAAGTTAAAATAAATAAATTGTATGCATTTCTTTTGATTTTTAATTATGAAAATGAATTAACAGCTTATCTTAACTGACACATGCCAACTGGGCATCCATAGCTCAGGGTTTTATAGGCCCAGACTTAATTTTACACACATTTTTCATCTGCCAATGAGGTTCGTAAACAAAGAATGATATGTTTGTAAACGAAAAACACCGGATCTTTTTATATAGTCTATTTATATACTTTTAATACAGTTTTACAATAGAATTACTGTGTTTGTATGCAAAACTTATCTGCCATGAGAGATATCTTTCTCGGCATCAACCAATGTGTGGCAGAGTTGACTTTGGTTGTGGCTACCTAGAATACTTTGCAGGGCGATTGAAAATACCAATAACATATATTTACATGTATACTTATGCAAATGACTTACTGGAGCTGCAAAACTAAGTGTCACTGACATAATGATAGCCAAAGCAGAAAAAAATAGTCGAGTTTTAACAGCTTTAAATACAACTCTAGAAAATGATGCCTTCTCTGGACCTTTTCTTTGCAATTCTTCCTTCCACAGTTTTTCTATCCTAAAATAAAATAAAATTCAGAAAATATTTTAATACAAATGAATAGGTACTATTTGTGATCCTTTCCTCGCCAAACTGTTTGTATACACATAAAAAGCCAAGTGACTTTAAAGCCTCCTGAAGACAAAAAAAACTAAATTTAACTAAAAACAACGCTAAGATTTGTGATAATTTTCACTAAATCTACCTTGGCTAGTTTGAATAATAAAGACACTAACAATACACTTAGGTTTGCCTTTTGACAAGACCTTCTGAAAAACTATAGACTCTACCACAAATGTGATGACTTTGACTTTCCAATTGTCAAAGTCGCATTCCTTGATAGCAACATTCAAGATTTTCTCTGTGTCATAGATAGTCTTGCCTCTTCCTCTACTAAACAGATATCTAAATAGAGGCAGCACAGGTCATAGCATAATAGTGCACCCATGTTTCTTTGGGTTTTTGGTTTTAGTTTGTTGTTGGGTATAAATCAGGATTTTTGTTCCTTGACTTTTGGCTTCTTTCCATTTTCTTAAATGTGAAAAAAGACTTGTCATTACATTACAATTATTTAAAAGAATTTCTTTTCACTCATCTAATAACCAAACACTTATCAATAACTACAATTTTAAATATACATGTCCATGTTCAAATAGAGTTTACTGGTACTTAACCAGGTCTAATCCCTATACAAAACACATTTTTGTTTGTACATCAGAAAGAAAATTAAATTTATTGAAATTTGTACATTTCTACTTCGATCCTGTTGACAGATATTTTTCCATCACTAGTACATGACAAGATATTTATACCTATCTGTCAACACATTGTGACATTAATAATGATTTTACTTCCCTTTTGTAAAATCACTTGAATTAAAAAGACATTGTGCACAATTTATTTTTGTGCTATTTTACCTCTTATTTAGGACACAAAAAGTAGTCCATAACAAAATTTCAATTTAAACAAAAACTAGAGGCTCCCAGGAGCCTGTAATCGCTCACCTGGAATCCAAATGACTTAAACTATATTAAAATTTTTGAAATTAACAGTTTCAGTCTAGTTGTTATAGCTTTTAAGTTACTGTGCAAAAACTAAACATTTCTTAAAAAAATTTGTTAAATACAATAACTCCTATAAGGTGCCATCGACAATTTCTGAAAATTAAATGGTTTTTAGGCATTGTCCTTTAGGGTACTTTAGAAATTTACAGTTTTACTCTACTAATAGGTGTGTTATAGACTAATTTATAATTAAAAAACTGTTCATTTGTCCAAATTCATAATGAAAGGGCAATAACTCCTATAAAGAGTCATCTTGCAATTTTGGACTAAGCAATCATTTGTAGGGCTTCTATTGCTGGTCATTTGTGCAATTTACAGTTTTAATTTAGCTACTATAGTTTTCAAGTTACAGGACAAAAATGGAAAATTTTTCATATCAAAATTGTCATTTAAGGGCAATAACCCCTATAAGGAGTCATATGACAATTTCAGACCAATTAAATGAATTGTAGGGCTTGTATTGTTGATCATTTTTGCAATTTATTATTTCACTCTAGCTGTTATGGTTTTTAAGTTACAGGACAAAAAAATTTCATAAAAAATTGGAATTTAAGGGCAATTACTCCTATAAGGAGTCATCTGACAATTTCAGACTTAAATAGTAATTTGTAGGGCTTGTATTGCTGATCATTTTTGCTATTAACAGTTTCACTCTAGCTGTTACAGTTTTTAAGTTACAGGACAAAAACGAAAAATTTCATAAAAAATTGTCACTTATGGGCAAAAACTTATTTAAGGAGTTGTCTGACAATTTCAGACCAATCAAGTGAATTGTAGGGTCTTTATTGCTGATCATTTGTGCAATTTACAGTTTCAATCTAGCTGCTATAGTTTTCAAGTTACAAGACAAAAACGGAAAATTTCATAAAAAATTGCCATTTAATGGCAATAACTCCTATAAGAAGTCATCTGACAATTTCAGACTAATACAGTGAATGGTAGGGCTTGTATTGTTGATCATTTTTGCTATTTATAGTTTTACTCTAGCTGTTATAGTTTTAAAGTTACAGGACAAAAATGGAAAATTTCATAAAAAATTACCATTTAAGGGCAATAACTCATATAAGGAGTCATCTGACAATTTCAGACCAATCAAGTGAATTGTAGGGCTTTTATTGCTGATCATTTTTGCCATTTACAGTTTCACTCTACCTCGTATAGTTTTCAGGTTATATTGTAAATACCAAAAATTTTGTCAAAAATCGCCAAAAAAGGGCAATAACTCCTACAAGACGACAATACACAACTTCGCACTAATAGCAACTATTGTAGACCTTAATGTGCTGATCAATTTGAAGTAACGGTTTTCTCTATAGCTATTATAGTTTTTTAGATAATGATCAAAAACCTGTGTTGACCCCCATGTTCTATTTTTAGTAACAGCGGCCATATTTGTCTGTTGATCAACACCCTGGGTACAAACTTGAAACTAGGAACCCTAAGGATGATTGTGGCCAAGTTTGAAAAAAATTGGCCCCGTGGTTTCAGAGGAGAAGATTTTTGAAAAAGTTTACGACGGACGCCAAGTGATAGCAAAAGCTCACATGGACCTTCGGCCTAGGTGAGCTAAAAACAAAAAGGCTGAAGATGAAGTACCAATAACCAGAATAGTTACTTTCAATTTTAAGGCTGATAAAATCACTATAAATATAGACCTACATAAAGTGTGTGTTAGTGGATATAAATGAAGTAAGATAAAAAGTGAAACCTGTAATTTCTTTTCATAATATTAAATCTCTGGAATATGTGTTTTGACAGAGAAGATAACCTGTGTTTATTGTCTAACAAATGATCTTGTTTTTGGTCAATGAAGCTAGACAATATTTAAAAAAATTATACAAAACTGTTCTGTCCCATACATTTTTTGTAAAAAAAAACCCTTTACATAAAATCACAAAAGCTTACCTTTCACCATTTCTTTCAGCTCTATCAATATCACTACATCTCAAGTGTGAAACAAATCCCTCCCCTTGCTTATATATCCTCCAGATGATGGGCGTCAACCAGGCATATGTAAACAGTGAAAACAGCCCAGCAGTTCCTTCAGGGATCTCATCTTTTGGGCTAAAACAACAGTAATTACACTATAAAAACATAGAAATTAACTTTATTGCTTGTTGCCACATTGTTACAAGCAATTTAGGGGCCTCGGTGGCCGAGTGGTCAAGGTAGTTCGTCCACTATTGATCACGTGGTCTGTCAACACTGAGATTGCGGGTTCGATTCTCACTGCAGGCAGGGTGTACTCGACTCAATTCTTAATTGACAAGGATTGCCAGTTTTCCTACCGCAGGTCGGGGTTTTCTCCGGGTACTCCGGCTTCCTCCCCCAATAAAAACTGGACGCCATGATATAGCTGAAAAATTACTGAAAGTGGCATTAAACACCATCAAACAAACAAACAAACAATACAAGCAATTTATACAACTTTTGTAAATCTTTGTAGCATTTTTAATGGATTTATTTTCTTCATAAATTATATCTTCATTAAATGTTACTAAAACTTTTAACCTAATCCTATGAAAAGTTTATGTGTTATCTGTCTTGTTTCTGCATTATTGCAACAATGCATTTAATGTTTACAACAAAATTAATGCTTCTTTGTCATAACTTTTAAGTATTACAGTGGTGGAAAAATTTTCTCCTTAAGGTCAAGCCCAGGGCTTTTAAAGATTTTAAATGCCCAAGCCCAGCTGTTTTCATTCAAAGCCCAATTCATACCAAGATATTTTGTAGCTGGTATATAACAATAAATTGTATGCATATTATTTTTAGGTGTGTGGAATGCCAATGGACTAATTCTATTAATTTAAAATATTTTTGATATTTGACATTGTTGTATTAGCAATTTCGTCTGTAATAAAAACAGTTTATGTTTATCAAGATGTTTTATTTTTTGCATGTAATAAAGTATTGGTTCAGAGTTAGTAGATTTTAGTCTTTCAGATGGTTTGAAAGTCCAGACTCGTTTTTCATGATCATACTTTTTATCCTTAGATTCACGATAATCAACATCGTCATCAGTGGCCTTTCTTTTATTCTGTTCTGATCTGGTGGTTACGTTCTGTTTACTTGAAGTAAACTTGAAATTTAACAGCGATATTTATTATTGGCGACCCTATCAACTACATTTAATAAACACATGATAAAACAACAACAAGTAAGCGCTTGAATCGAAACCCCAAAAACGGTTACTTTCAAACGCCGAAATGACTTGGATTCTAATAAGAATATTTATTTATTTATTTCTGATATCATAAATAGTCTCGATCATCCAGACGCTTAATTGCATTTGTGCGTCTGGATTCATCTCTATATTGAACTCGTTATTATTACGCCCAAAACTGGGCGTAATTTTTGATTGGATGATATTTTTATTGTCTGAAAAATTACTTCCGTTCATATCAAGAAGTGTATACAAAATTGTAGGCAAAGTTTACATTTGAATATTTTTTATAAAAAATTACTTTATCAATTAATTAAACAATGCACAATCGAGAGAGAATCTTACTGTGACATCATTTTATAAGTATAGACATTTTGCATGGTTTTCCTGGCCTAAAAATAGGGCCCTAAAAATAGAATAATTGTTTTTTCTCCACCTATTGGTAGCGAAATTATAACAAGGTGATCCCAGACGCTATTATATATGCGTCTGGGTGATCGAGACTATATCGTAAATAGACTAAACCAGGAAGTAATCTCTCGATGTTGTTATGCTAAAATTAATACAAAATTAAATGCAAACTATCAATCAAGACGTAAAATGATTTTAAAGAAACATTTTTTATTTGAAAAGGAAAGGCCCAACGGACTTATTTCTATGGAAAAAAGCGTGCCCGTAGATACAACTGCACTGCACCGGGTGTCGGACTAACACATTTTTCCACCCCTGAAGTAAACAAGTTGATTTAATTATAAACCAAGTAGACACTAGAAGCAGAAAATGGATTCATTGTAGGTGTAACATATATCATGTAGTCAATTGATAAAGTACCCAGTGGGTGTCATACAGGTTTATATATGGTATATTGAATGTCAATTCAAAAAGAGAACCAAACACAAAGATAATTTTCCGTTTACATGTGCCATGTTTTACTTGATAAGTATATAGAACTGCAATTAAGTTAAGTATATTATTTTGCATTGCTTGTCTAGAAATAAATTTACCACTTCCTAACAAACATGTCTTTCTCTATTATCATATAATAACATACATGACATAGAAACATTAAGAATTACCTCTTTTCAAATCTTACTGGTAACAGATGTTTGGCTGTATTTTTGTACTTTTTTATATGTGATTTCTTCCTGTATGCACTTAAGTCTAATGTTGATTCAATCTTATATTCAATATCCACCAAACTATAAAAAAAATGAAATAAAATTCTTAGTATTTACTACATAAAATAAAATTGTATAATTTTCAAATTCACAGCAAAAACTACTAACTTGATCTTTTAATCAAACAAACAGTTAACTCTATGTGATAAGTTTCTCTCCCTTGAAACAATGTATTTAATAATAAAGTGTACATGTAGTATCAATAAAAACAAATAAACAACACCAAAAATCATAGCACAAAGATCAAAATAAAATTTCAAATTATCGTTAGTGAAACAAAAATATAGTACAGATATTTGATAAATTTTTTTTTTTTTACTGACGTTGGAAGGTTATTTTTTTACTTTTAAATATAGTCAAATTACTTAAGGATTGTTTTCAATTGTTGGTTAGATTATTGGATATAGACGATTTGGGTTGGTTTATGCCAATAAACCTCGAAGTGGTTTATGTACAGCTTAAACGTGCCCAAAGTAGTCTATATCCAATAATCTAACCAACAATTGAAAACAATTCTTATTTTAAATTCAATATTATGAAAAGAAATAACAAAACCAATATTTAACAAGTAGTCAAATAATATTGCAATTCACAATTTTTAGTGTCTTTGCTTGTTTGTGGAAGAATTCATGTATAGTCAACGTCACCAATACATATAAATATATAACAATCAGTCACGTGCTGAAATACCAAGTTAGGTTATATGAAATGGACAATGTTGAAATCTCAAACAGCATTAGCAGTCCCAATTAAAAAAATAGGGCATTAATGGGACATTAAATGATAGCTAAATGCTATGTTGCACTGTTTTTAATATTCATAAACACATTTTACTGAATTACAAATCAGCCTATACGATCAGCATGATAACAGTCCATCTAAGTAGACATTTTTTATTATGACCTTGGATCTAACAAAATAATTTCAACTCAAAAACTACAAATGGGATTGTGCTGAAAATTGAACTTACTCTTCATTTTATATTACTTAACAGCTGTGCAAAGTTATAAACAAAATCTGTTAATGCATTTATAAGTTATCATCTGTAAACCAGTAAGTGATGAAAAAAAAAAACTAAAACTGAATTGTGCTGAAAATCGAACTTGATCCTCATTTAATAGTACTTAACAGCTGTGCAAAGTTTCAACAAAATCTTGTAACACGTTTTCAAATTATCATCTGGAAACCACTTAGGCACAGACAGACAGATGATGAGACGGATGGACACATATCCCTATGGAGGTTAACAAAATATACTGCCACTTTGTGTGGCTGGGTATAAAAACCAAGAATAACTGATATAAAATTATTGACTGCTTGGGTAATTAATTGGTCATAAAAGGTGCAAAGGTCAAGCCAAAACTTTAAAATGCCAAGTTTGATTTTTAATGACTTTATCACTAATAATTATGTCTTTCTTTCCACCTACTCTCGAACTCCTGATTACTCACACACTTTCGCTGACCCCTTCATTTGAGGGAAAGACTTCCATTTGAACCCCCCCCCTTTCCACTAAAGATGCATTATTTCAAACATAAATAAAAGAATTTGGCACTGGCTGGCAGCCAATGGTGGACATAGTAATGCATTGCCAATTGGGCAAGTGCGAGCCATGTGAACTCAGTGTATCTTGTGATAGTCTAATGCATTGCATATTTTTTATTGAGGGGTTCAATTGGAAGTCTTACCTATTTGAGAAATCAAAGTTCTACTGTAGTAAATAACTGAAAAAGTTTAATTTGTGATCTAGATTGTATTTGAGCAATTGGTTTTTTTCAACACTACATCAGTTCTTTCATCTTTCAAATGGGGGACTTTATAAAACTAAATAAAAAAAAATACTATGTTTTTATAGGGATTCTGATGACATGTTTATTCACATTTTTTTTATTAGAGTTAAGCATAAAGCATACTCATCAATTTCATCATCTGTAGAATCACCATCCTCTACTGGAGAACCAGGATGTTGATCTGGAATTTTGTCTTTAAGTTCATCTTCACTAACAAGAGGCTTTCTAGAAGTATCAGGTTCTTCAGTATCAGACATAATCCTAAAAATAACAATGAAAGCAATGTCTAATGTAAATAATTATATAAGTTATTATTAAAATTTAAGAAAAATCTGAAACCAATGCAGGTAAGACCAAAATTAAAAACATGTTCATTTGCCCTTCTCCAACTTGCCATTTTTTTACTATGTACATGTAGATGACATATGTTTTATTTTAATCCATCACAGAATTTCTTTAATTTCACATTTGGTATTGAAGTTAAAATGTTAAAATGTTTGAAAATACATACACAGACCTCACAGGTAAAATACCACTTTGACATTGATCAATTTACCAGTTTATAAAATATGGAACAAAGTCCGACACAAAATCTGGAATGCAGTAGGCACCAACATGACCAAGAAAATATTTTTAAAAAAGGTTGTTAATATAAACTATAAGCAGTTTTCACTTGTCATGCAAAAAATCCCAACACAGACATGTTGACTTTAAAAGTATACACTTCTACCTATATGATCCTTGTTTGAACTCCTTCATTACTGTTGTCAGTGTTTCCTGTTGTTCTACTTTTTGAACTCATAAACTTGATTATTAGACCCAGTTGAACCTAAAACCATAACTTGTGAAAGAGAACGCTTGATTCGAAATAATTAAAATTTTCTACGTAAGACAAATATGTGAGAAATAAAGTTGCGTAATAGGGTCAAGTACTAAATCTAGTACATCTGTATAATAATTTGACAGTAACAAACATTCTGCAGACGATGTTTTTGATCAAGCGGAAAATAAAAACATTCTTCAATATTATACAGTTTCGAAATAACTAGCATTTCAATGCGACTAATTTACAGTTTATATTATAAAATGTTATCGTATCAAAAAAAGTTTGAAGAATTATTTCAGGAATCAATAAAATTTAAAATAAAACTTGCTATGTTGTCTGAATTAGAGGAAGGTCTCTAACCGGAAATCCATTCTGAGCTGTAATTAGTTGACAGGCATCGAATCAGGAGCAACTATGTTTTGTATTGATCGATTTTTCGGCCGATATGCTTACCTGTACGTGACAACCGATCGGTTATTATGATCTCTTATGATCGTCTCGTTAAGGTTACTGATAAATTTTATCATTCTAATGTTTAAAGCATATCTGATATATGATAAATAAGAAATTATTAGTGTTATGCCAATTATATATTATTGTAAATAAACAAATAAATCTCATATGATATTAAAGTATCTGCGTACGCCACAGATTCCCATATTATAACGTTCAACACGCGCGTTTCGTCAGTCAAGACCACGTGATCAGATACACAGTGGCACTTATACCAATTATATTGGTAGGCCATATATTTACGATGATGAGGAGCTTAAATAACAATGAAAACACTTATCTTATTGTTAGATATGTTTCAAATAGTTTTTTTTCTTTAAACATTTAGAGCAATTCTCTGTAACCACCAAAATATGTAGGCACGCAATTAAAGCAATGATAGTTTTAGTTATTATAAATTGAAGATCTTATGACAATAAGCTAAAAATTACATTACAAGCTTAATGTATTCTTTGTTGTTTCCATGGGAACGGAGGTTGAATATGTATATGTGGCTATTCATACTCAGTTGAGCAATATTGAATAAAAACTTGAAAATTACTAAAATGAGCATATAATATTAGACTATTTAAAAGTTGTTGTATTTTACTACAAAATGAAGGCAGAAAAAGTTTGAAAAGTATGATACAAGTTATTTTAAAATTAAATTTTATAAAACTTGGTTGAAATTCAAAGGCTATTACGAGGCACGATTCTAAGAAAAGTCAGCTATTTGACATTCTATCACTTGTGTTTTTTACAAATTCAGTTTAATCTTACTCTGATGCAATGCAAAAATCAATGGGCAAACCAGTACAAATTTAGATATTAAGAAACAAATATGGCCTCAAACAGTGGTTTACCTAGTCTTTTTGGTTATTGGATGTACCAAATTACCTCCCTTTGTGGTACTCTTTTGCGGGAGGGTCTAAAACGCGGAAGTGGAAAAGCCGGAAGTATAAAAACACATATATTTTTGTTCATAACTTTTTAACGGCTTGACATAAAATAAAAATTAAAAGTGCCTCTGGGAGATATTTAAAAGATCTTTATGATGATATATAGTTTATTGTAAATAATTTTTAATAAAGTACCTAAAAGTTGACCGGAAGTGAAATTTGTGCGAGTGTCACTACATCAAATTTTCACATTGGAACCAAAATTTCTCCTGAATGCTTCACCCCGGTCAAAAAACTATTAGTGTTTGGCCCAGGTAATTCATTTAGCTTTAAAATGATGTATAGTTTATAAGAAACAAATGAAAGGAAAGTATAGAAAAGACTGCCGGAAGCAAGTGCGGTAGCAAAAGCAAAAGTTCGAATTTTCAACTTTGAACTATAATACCTCAAATACCTCATAACCCGGCCACAATTTGAATAGGGCCTCGTGTTCCCCTCAGCATTAGCTATAAAATGATATATAACTTTTAAATTTTGGTCAACGACAAAGTATGTAAAAGTTGACCGGAAGTGATCCTTGTCGAGGAAAAATTCATCAAACTTAACAGATTTCTCCTAATTAAAGTGTGTACACAGGTAAAATTGATTGGTATCGTATAATTGAATTACCATATGGGTTATAATTAACGTCATATATGATAATAGAGAGAAATTTTTTTAATTAAGTTTTAATTAATGTTATTACTCTTATGACAATAGAAATATTTTCTTTGTATTGGGACACTAAAGGACATCAATGGTCGAACTTAATATCCAAATAAACACCTTTTTTCTAAAAAATGCGATAATGTTTTATATACTTTGATCATTTAGCTTGGTGTATGTAGGTTTATGTCTTAAAAAAGTATCATGTAAGCTAAGTGCGTTTGCGTCTGTATCTATATAAGCCGTCCTGACGATTTTTCAACAAAACACAATTTTATAGTGCCATTGACTAGTGCTACGTTTTTGTTTGACTTAACTTGTTTCTTAAATTGATTTTGTTTGTTTTAGTGCTATTTTAGGTACAGAATGTCTTCCAGAGTTTTAATTGCTGGCCATTCCCAGGTCAAATATTTCAACCAGTATATAAAACTTGCTAATATTGATGTAGTTTCATTTTCAGGTTACCGCATCAAGCAGATGTGGGGGGGGGGGGGGTCACAGCGCTTTTGTCCTCCATATGGGGGCCATTGACCTTAGAGATGACCACCCAGCTCAGATTTTATCTCATTTTCGCAGTCGTTTCGTGTCTCCTGTTCGTAGTCGTGTCGTGCTTCTGTTCGTAGTCGTGTCGTCCCGCCTTCAGATATAATTCTACCAAAAATCTTTTATCTTTAAAAAATAATTTGCAAGATGACACGTCTGAAACATCAAAGATTATTAAACAAACAGATGAACATGCCGAAATAACAAATGAAATAGGTGTCAAAAATGATAATCCTTTAATTACGGATGACATAATTGTAGACAAAACACCTGTGGTTGAATTACCTGTCTTTAATTCTGATTCTGGTCAACAAAGTTTGGCACGGTTTATTGTCGACAATAATTTAATAACTTTAGTTCCACAGCAAGGGGCTTTTATTGTTCAACGCAGAAAAGCTAAATATTGTGTCACTTTATTTCCAAAAGAAACTTGCCAGTGCGAGGCAACAACTACCTGTTTTCATATTTTAGCAGCAAAATTAAGTATAGGTTTACAACCAATTCAAAGGAATAAAATTATTAGTTTAAGAGCAATATTAAAAAATAATAAGTTGACTCAAATTTATGGTAAAGATAAAGAAAATACACATTAGAATGCCAGACGTACAGAGGCAGGAAAACAACATTGATTGTGGTTTGTTTGCAATTGCTAACGCAGTGGAATTCTGTTTAAATGGATTTAAAGGGTTGGGGGGACACATATAAAATTTGATCAAAAGTACATGAGGGAACATTTAATTTGTTGTTTAGAAAAGGAACATTTTAATCAATTTCCGAAAAATTTAGTTGGCTTTGCTCCAAAAAGAATTTTGGCTAATACACACACGATCAGTATGTCTTGTAAATGTGGGCTCCCCGATACCATAGAAAATATGATAGGTTATGCTAAGGGGAAAATCTGTGATGTCTGGAAACAAAAAAGTTGTGCTAAATCTGAAATGGTAGGCAAAATTTGGCTATGTGAAAAACATAAACCTAATGGCTAAGTATTTATGTAAAATAGAAAAGTTAACAGTTCCTATATTTAAAAATAACAATAATTTTGTGTGTAAAAATAAAAACTAAAATATTTATTTAAAAAAAAATAAAATAAAATAAAATAAAATATAAAAAAAACACTCGACACGCAGTGCTACCTCCCAGTTGGTTCGAGTGGGGAAACGCCATATACATTATGGTAAGCTAAAGGCACTGCACATAATCCATTTCATATATAATGTTAATTATAACCCAAATGGTAATTTAATTATACGATACCAATCAATTTTACCTGTGTACACACTTTAATTAGGAGAAATCTGTTAAGTTTGATGAATTTTTCCTCGACAAGGATCACTTCCGGTCAACTTTTACATACTTTATCGTTGACCAAAATTTAAAAGTTATATATCATTTTATAGCTAATGCTGAGGGGAACACGAGGCCCTATTCAAATTGTGACCGAGTAATGAGGTATTTGAGATATTATAGTTCAAAGTTGAAAATTCGAACTTTTGCTTTTGCTACCGCACTTACTTCCGGCGGTCTTTTCTATACTTTCCTTTCATTTGTTTCTTATAAACTATACATCATTTTAAAGCTAAATGAATTACCTGGGCCAAACACTAATAGTTTTTTGACCGGGGTGAAGCATTTAGGAGAAATCTTGGTTCCAATGTGAAAATTTGATGTAGTGACACTCGCACAAATTTCACTTCCGGTCAACTTTTAGGTACTTTATTAAAAATTATTTACAATAAACTATATATCATCATAAAGACCTTTTAAATATCTCCCAGAGGCACTTTTAGTTTTTATTTTATGTCAAGCCGTTAAAAAGTTATGAACAAAAATATATGTGTTTTTATACTTCCGGCTTTTCCACTTCCGCGTTTTAGACCTTCCCCTCTTTTGCTGGAGATTTAGCAGAAGACAAGAAACATGGAGGGAAATTTGTTTATGAGAACTGCTATCTTTTAAAATAACTAATTAACTATGTGTTCCTTAAATAGATTTTTAAAGAATAGTAATAGTGCATGTGAAGGTGACATTGTACTGTTGAAAACATTGTCCTATGATGAAAAGATTAGCATTTTGTCAGAATGCTCTCTTTTCCTTTCTGAGTTCTCTGAAAAGCTAACAATTTGTTCACAACACAGAGACATGTGTTTTGATGAAGTAAAAAAGAGAAAAAAACGTAAAGTGTGTGGCATTGGGTCAATTAGTCCACTTCTTTCCCAGCATACCACTTCAAAGGTTGGAGATCGCCACATATCTGCAGAGATGCACACAAGTGTTGCTAAGACGACGGGCGTTTTTATTCCTGTTGGAACACGTAAGAATTATTTAAAAGTAAATGTGAGAATTAGGCTAAATAGAATTATATGTACGTTTTCTGTTTCATTCCTGAAAAAAATAGGTTAGGTAGGTAGGCATTTAAAAAAAAAAGTGTTTATCTAGAGTGAATGGGGAGTAGATTTCAGTTTAACAGTACTTAAGCAAAAATGGCAGTAAAAATGTAAGGGTGGATATGAAAATCAGATAAGGCAGGGAAGCAGGAAACACATATATTATTTTATTTGGCCTAATAGGGCTGTCTCCCTATTTCAGTGCATTATAATTATTTAAAGTGTAAATTACATTTAAAAAATATTTTGACAGGCTGCAGAGGTTGAGAGAAAATATTCTGAATATATTTATATGATAGGTATAAAATAATGCTAATAATGAAAAAAATTATTTTGCCATGACACATTAAATGCCTTAGAAAAATACAAATAAATGTTTTTTTGCACACTGGGTGGCAATTTGTTTTTGATTCAGGTGATTAATTGTGAACTCTTTCAATGACAATAATATATATAGTCTTTTTTACTTTTTTTTGTAGCCATTTGCAGACTTTGTCGTGATCACATAATGTCCAAGCCATCCTCAAGTATACCAATCTCCGAGAATGTTAAGGAGAGTGAGGTAATAAATGAGAGAAATTAATTTCAAGAAACTGAAAAGAATAGACATGATATGGAATATTGAGTAAATATGCATGGCTCAGAATCACATTAAAAATATTGAGATGAGAAAGCAATTGCCAATGTTGTTCATTAATCTGTTGTTCATACTCTAATTGTGATTGAGGAATACTGGTACCACATACATGTACAAAATAATACGAACATGTTTACATGTACAGAATTTTTTAAAGCAAAATGAATAATTTGCTTGCAGCAATAAATGTTAGAAGCAAAATTTGAAAATTCAGCAAATAAATATTGAATTCAACATTTGCACTGACAGCATAATAAATACACTTATACACACATGAACTTGTACTTTTTAATTTCAGGAGATGATTGATCCTTATACTTTAGACAAAAAAGATTGTTCATCAACAAGTAGACACGAAAAGGTTCATACATTTTTTTTATAAAAATGATATCATAAGGCCAAATAAAATAATAGGTGTGGTTCCGGTCACCTCTTTAAAAAAAATGGGGTCTGTAGGTCAGAGAACTTTTTAAATTTTTTTATTTCTTCCAAATCGAACTATCCGGAATTTTTACCGATCCCAGTCTGAAATTACAATTTTTTCTATCACTTCCTGTTTATTTTTGTTTGAAATATTTATGATTTGGGGACTAAAAATTGGTGGATTTGTTTATAATAACACTAAAAATAGGGTACTCAGCTAATTTTTGATAATAAGTGTCTTAAAGTGGTAAGGTTGGCGACAACAATAGGGTCGGTCGGGAATACATTGTTGTTGACAAGATTGAAAAAAATGTTAGGGTCGAGGGGTTAAAAACTAGAGTTGAATGCAGAGTTTTTTTTTCACGAGATCAATTTGTCAAAGTTAAAAATAAATCATTGTATAATATTTGTTTACTTATTTAACATGTTTAAGGTCTTGACCTATTTCTATACCCCATAAAACATTTTTGAATCAGAATGTCTTTCCGACATTCTTGCATTGTGAAGCCACCTCCTCCCAAGAAAGTTCAACCGATTTGTTTACATTTAGTAGGATCATGGATGTTTGGTTAATAAATGTGTAAGTGTGAACTATACCACCATTTTGATTTGATATATTTTGTAGAAGTAATGGTTTTCTGATAGAGTTTTAATTAAGGGATAGATATATTAGAAAAATGTTGAAACAAGTAAAACATTTCTTTCCTTCCAGAGATTACATGTTGAGGTTGAAGATGATGATCATTATGGTAGTAGTGATGAACTAAATGGTAAAAGAAAGCAATATAAAAGAAAGTGTGTTGAGGTATGCTTAAATTTTGTAAGTGTCTGGTATTTACAAGGTTTGTCAACTCTTAACAAAGACAAATTTGCTTTATGTGTTTTCTTCCACTGCTGAACCTATTTCATAAAAGACATACATCACTGAAATCATAAAATAAAATAAACAAGAATATGTCCAAAAGACATAATGCTCAATCTCGCAACATTTTGGACAGACTGTCGGACCAATGGACCCGAACACTATATGCCCCCTACTTTCGTATATGGGGCATAAAAATGAAAACAAATACAAGGGGAAAAAAAAAAATGTAAAACACATGCAACAAGTATTCTAAAAAAATAGAAGAATTTTTAGACATTTTATTTTTAATTAAGATTTGTGACAGTGTGTCCATCATTTAAAGCTGTATTAATATTTTTTCAGTTTAATGATCATTAACCTTTATAAATGTGTTTGATTTTTTAAGGATGTAGTATACTTCAGTCAGACCAGCTCATTAGGCTCAATGGGGACAACACTAGATAGTCAAGACTCAGATGCATCAGTCATGAATGTCTCCAGACTAGAAAGTCTCAATGTCTTTCTCAGCCATTGTAATGTTAGCCCTGTTAAAACTGTTTCCAACAATTTAGAAAGCTCTAGTGAAAGAACAAAAAGACGATACATTGAGAAGGCCAAACAAAGTATTTTTGCTGTTTTAGACACAATAGCACCTCATGAAGGGGATGTATTATGGGAATCAATTCTTGGTGAACAGGAAAATGATAGGCAACAGGATACACTTCAGACTTTAAAGAAAATTTATATGCATGCAGAGAGATGGCAGTTCAAAAAGCAGGTTCTGTCCATAATTGTGCAACAGATGTCATTTGAAGAAACCCAAAAGGTATATAAACTATAGACTCATTTCTATAAACAATTCTGCAATTTGTGATGGTTTACAGGAATCACCCTGTCAGTCTGTTCACCTATTTGGTATGCACAACTCCTCTTAAAAACATCATTCAGAAAAAATTAAACTTGTGGATATATATAAATATATATATTTATCCTGCAACCGTTACATTTGCTGTACAATAAAGGTAGCCGAATAAATTTTTGCTTTATTCGGCAGTGCCGAATAAAGTCTCCTGGTACCCTTGTCCTCTCTTCTAACAATATTTAGCATTATGTTCTGGTTTACGACGTGTTGTCGAATACAATATTTGTTTGTGACGTCAGTCTATCACTTAAAAACGCGCCGAAAATTTCACGTCAGAAATCGGCTAAAAGTGCAAATTTTTCATGTTTTTCGTCGCTGTAAAATGTATTTTAGATTTGCAGGATAAAAACAATATTCGTACAGTGTCCGAAAATATAAAGTTTATTTGTACTCGCCGCTAAACAGGTGAGAAATGCTCGGCAGAGCCTCGCATTTCTACCTGTTTCTAAGGCTCGTACAAATAAATTTTATATTTTCGGACACTGTACGAATATTGTATATATATATATATATATATATATATATATATATATTTTTATATATATATTTTTAATGTTGCCTTTATTTTACAGCTTATCCCTGGATTGACATCTTTTAGATACTATGAGGCAAAAAAACATGCAAAAACAGAAGGGCCAGGTCTTCCAGTGGATGTTTCTGTTGAAAAGAGAGACAGGATTAATAATGAAAGTCTTGATCATTTCATTGATTTTTTGACATCTAGTCATGTGATTAAAGATCTGCCTTATGGTCAAAGAACTCTCAAGTTGGATTCTGGAGAAATCATTATAATTCCAAATGTTATAAGAAGCCTTTCAGCAAGCTCTCTCATCGAACAGTATCTGCAGCTCTGCAAAGAAGATACCATTAGTCCCTTAGGTAATAATCATAAATGAAATAATAGATGGTACAATTAATTGACAATTGTAAAGTGAAAGCACCTATTTGGGTATTGGCTATTGGAAATCAGTTTATAATCTAAGTATTCTTGTATGGATTTGAATTACTGGTATATTATGGCAATATTTGTTTTAGTGCTAACTTAACCTACTAATTAATACCACACACACAAAAGTTTGTCAAAACCTAAATTCATTCAAGTTTTGAAATTAAAACTTCAAAAGGCATGCAATAATGCACCTGGGTCAAACTTTCTGCTCACATCACTCAAGTTTGTTTAGTATGATTTTAACTAGAAAAGTTACATGTACAAACTTGACATACATGAAGCAGCGATTACAAATTTCTGATATGTTGTTAAAATGAGAGCAAAAATCCACACAAGTAATGTAATTATGTTTAATGTTACATTTAATTACAAAATATTGATATATTTTAGGAAAGAGCACCTTGTACAAAATACTAACAGAATGTGCAGCCTCAGTAAGGAAGAGTGTTGAAGGATTGGACAACTATGTGATGGAAGGATCACATGCTTTTCAAACGTTAAAGGAAATATTTGTGGCAAATTCTGAGTTGAAAACCAAGTTGTTTGATGTAAAGAGTTACTTAAAAAAAGATTTTAAGGTTAGTTACGTATAACAAGTTTAAAAAAAAAACAAAACAAGAGGCTCCCAGGAGCCTGAATCGCTCACCTGATCCTTAAGCTGTAAGGGTCTCTTCTATGAGCCATTAATTATCCCTATAAGGGGTCATCTGACCACATTAACCTAATGGAGACTTTTGTAGGGCTTAATAAGCTGAAGGTTTAAGTAAGCAACAGCTTTTATCTATCTGCAACACTTTTCATTCTATAGGTCATAAACTATAAAACATGAAAAAACACTATTTTTTACCTAAAAGGGGCCATTACCGCTATAAGGGGTCATCTGACATTTTCAAGACTTTTTGTAGAGTTCAATGAGCTGAAGGTTCAAGCAAGGAAGCAACAGCTTTTCTCTATCTGCAATAATTTTCATTCTGAAGGCCAACAACATAAAAAACAAAATTTTTTACCTTTAAAGGTCCATAACCCCTATAAGGAGTCATCTTACAACTTCGACCTAATGGAGACTTTTGTAGAGCTTTTGATGCTGAAGATGGAAGGTTGCATTAGATTTTCTCTATCTGTTATACTTTTTGATTTACAAGCCAAAAACAGTAGTCTAACCCCCATGGTTTATTTTTAGCAACAGCGGCCATGTTTTTTGATGGATCAAAAATGGAAACAGAAGTTTTTTGCAGGACACCCTAAGGATCAATCATACAAAGTTTCATTAAATTCTGTTCAGAGGAGAAGATTTTTGAAAAATTGTTATCAGAGGACAGACGACGGCGGACGCCAAGTGATGGCAATAATTGAGTTAAACAAATAAATCAATAAAATAAAGCAAAACACAAAATATTTTTAAGAAAATGTTCATGCAAATACCAAGAAATAATTAAGGGTTTATGGGACTGTTTGTCCGTCCTATTGCAATGTCTTTTGGACATTATGAAATATCCACAATATCATGAAAATGGTATAGTGATTATAGTTTTGAAATATGTTGCATCAGTTGCTGTTTGTACTTAAATTATTGGGTCACACACCCATCCGACATTTAATATCATTTGATTTATCATTTAAATAAAATTATTAAAACTTTTTAGATAGAATTTTATATATTGGATGTATATAAATAAAAAAAACTATCAATATGTATTTGTTTTGTTTTGTATTTGAAATGTCTGTAATTTAAGTATGAAAATATACTCTTTTTTCAGATTCATTTAACTAAAGAAACTTGCATTCTTCAACATTGTTTAGGATATGCTTTAAGTATTCCTGGTAGTGAGTTTGAGCTTAAATGTGACCACAGTCATAATAAACATTGTCAAAGCTGCATTGACTTAGATACCACTCTCCATGAAGTTATTGCTAGTGCTGAAGAAATGCAGATAGAAAAGAAAGATGCTCTAATGTTTACGGTAATTTTTATTCAATTTTTTCCTAATAACTAGTGGCAGTATGTTCTAAATAACATAGTATTTGACATTATACATATACCTTGTGTTTTTTTTCAACAATGCTTTAAACCTTAGTACTTAGCTTTATTTACAATGTGGGAAACGACCGCTCCCCAAAACACCCAATGCGAGTAGAAAAGATTTTCGTCGAGCTCAGATCAACTGCTACTCGTCAGTTTGGCAAGCTGAAATTATCTGGCGAGTTCTAAGAAAATGTAATAATCCAGGCTTACTTGATCATAAATGTACCATAACTAAGCGTTAAGGATGTTATTCGCGATGTTTCTCTTTGGTTTTTAAGAGTAATTAACTTCATTTTAATTTATAAACATAACAATTTTTGACCACGATAAACTTGTTTTAACTTCCGGTTTTTACACCAGTAGGTGATCCCCATCTCGGATTTGCCATAATCGTAATTTTATTTTTTAATTATTTTTTAATTTCTTTATCTAAAACAATTTATATTACCGAAATATCTAGATTTTCCACTAATCCTAGGTGAAATATGATGTTAGAAATTAAAAATTATTACGGAATTAAAAGAAATGAAGTTAATAGACCAACTTCATTAATGGGTACAAGGTCAGAAATGCGGTACTTATTTTTTTATGGCAAAAAGTGCTATGGGCGCCAAAATTTAAACTCTAATATGAAAAGTGTTTAATCAATCCAAAAACAAAAGAAAGAATTACAGATTCATCTCAAGGAAAGAGAAAACTAACTAGATCTCAGTCTCAACATGGTTGTTTATGTTATTTCATTTTTATTGATATTGTTTGTTTGTTTGTTTGATAGTGTTTAACGCCACTTTCAGCAATTTTTCAGCTATATCATGGCGTCCAGTTTTTATTGGGGGAGGAAGCCGGATTACCCAGAGAAAACCCCCGACCTGCGGTAGGAAAACTGGCAATCCTTGTCAATTAAGATTGGAGTCGAGTACACACTGCCTGCTGTGAGAATCGTACCCACAATCTCAGTGTTGACAGACCACGTGATCAATAGTTGACGAACTACCTTGACACTCGGCCACCGAGGCCCCTATTGATATTGTATGTTGGCGACTAACTTTGAAAACCAACTCGCCAACTTAGGCTTTTAGATCATAAATTTGGCAAGTACTATTGTTTTGGTACTGGCCAGGATGGTGAGCTGGAAAAAAAATTGTTTCCCACACTGTAATTATAATAAATGAGAATGCATTTTCAGAAATACAATATTTTAATTTTAGTATAGGTTATGTTTATTTTAAGTATGTGCCATTTTTGGCTAGATTTTGGCAGGCAAATCAGTGTGCAACCCGGAGCAGGAAAAATATTTTCTTAATAGTTTTTTCTTTGTTTATTGATAGTTGGTACATGTATCTTCAGCAAAGGTCCCATATCAAGCTATACAAGCGGTAGTATGTTTTTATTCTATGCATATATATCAAAATAAGTGTAAACATAATTTTAAATTAATGTACACTAATTTTCTTTTTCAGGTAGAAAAGGCTGTTAATGACATTAAAGACCTCCAAAAACATATAGTAAGATCAAAGAACCAGGAACAAGCCCGTAAAGAAATAAGTGAAATCTTGGAAGAAAATGATGTTATGGTAACAGCAGACTGGGCAATGAAATTTTTACCAAGACGTGGAATCAATTGGCATGTTTCTGTAACCTTGATAAAACTAGAGCATAAACTGGAGAGCTTAACACATCTACATCTCTTCCACTCCCAGACTTCACAAGATGCATCAACCACAACAGCAATTCTGACTGATGTTGTTAATGACTTAAAGTCAGTTGTTACAAATCTGAATAAAGTCCACTTGTTTAGTGATAACGCAGGCTGTTATAAGAGTTCAGTAACTCTCTCAACACTTAGGCATGACATTGGTGAAGCATTGACAACCTACAACTTCAGTGAATCACAAAATGGAAAAGGTAATGATTTTTATACAATAAAAAGAAACTACTTAGTCACATACCATACAAAAATAAGTAGGTGATCTTACCATTCAAACCATGACCAAAGTCACTTGTCACATGTATGGCATTGAATTAAATGAAATAAAAGATTTTGTTATGATTTATATTTAAACTGCTTTACTTTGGTATACATTTGGACTTGTTTACTTTTAAGTACTACTTAACCCATTGGACACAAAGAAAACATGGGCATACAAAAATTCATTTAGTTGATGCTGACCAATTTAAAAAAAAAAACAATAATTTTAGATAAAAGAAATGAAATTTTAAATTGTTTCAAATTGTTTTAATTCCTGTGATACATGTTTGTGTACATTCTACTTAACTTTTTATGCCCCATCTACGAAAGTAGGGGGCATATAGTGTTAGTCCCAAATGTTGCGAGATGGGGCATTATGTCTTTTGGACATATTCTTGTTATTATTTCATTCTACAAAATAATACAATTTATGTTTTAATTTGTAATGTTTAATTTTAGGGCCATGTGACAGAAAAGCAGCTCATGCAAAATTTGTAATAAAGAAATACATTAATGAAGGAAGGGATGTTACAACTGCAATGGATATGAAAAAGGTATTGACAAGTATTACATTAACTGCACTTTCATTTGAGAAAAAAAGAGATTCGGAATAAATCAAAAGCTTTTCTTATAGTTTTGAACTCCCCAAAATGAAAACCAAGTTTTACATGCTTTCTGATGATGCAAACATATAAATTAATGCATTCAAAAAATGTGCATCTTTTTTTCATATAAGAATTGTACTGTAATTTCTCAGCTATTATTTTTCGTAGGATTTTGATATTTGGTATACGGCTTTGGCTAGGAGTATCATATGGTGGGATGCATTTTCAGGTCTGTCTCTTATCTACATCGTGTTTAACAAGCCGACTTTGAATTTTTTCAGGGAAGAAAATTAGACAAATTGTTCATAACAGATTTCGCAGCTGCTATTATTTGTAGGCTTTCGATATTTGCCATTTGTTATGCAGTTTCAGATGGTGGAATGTCTTTTCAGGTCTGTTGCTATAAATCTACTTCCTGTTTAACCAGCCAGCTTAGAATTTTTTGCACTTTTTCAGGCCCTGGAAAAATATGGAGAGAAAACTTACAGAGTAAGGGTGGTAGACACTGTACAAGATCTTGAGATAGAGAAACACAGGGAAACCATAAAGAATGTCTCCAGCTTTTATAATTTTAGTTTTGAGGAAGAAGGCTTGAGAATGTGGCAAGCATATAAAATTGGAAAAGGTATTTTTTGTTGTTTTGTGTTGTTTTAATGGCTGATAAAAGGTTTTCATCCTGTTTGTTTGGAACATGACAAATTACATTCGTTGAATTTTAAAAAAATTCCAGAACATTGTAGTTTGGATCATCGTGAAACTTTAAAAACTTATACATCATCTAATTATTTGTATTTGTTTCCAGTTAGTTCATGGTTCACTACTCTATAAGTTTGATGCATGAAATAGAGAAATACACACAATAAATGTAATTAAGCTTGCTTGTTGTTTATCTATTGATTGGTATTCTTCTATATCATTTTTTTTAATTTGAACAACAGTCATAACAAAGTTGTATTAAATAGAATTCTTCTAATATGTTCTTCAGGCAACCATACTAAATGTAATAAATAGGTAAATTGTTTATATATATGTGGTATTTATCTTTTCAGGAAAATTAGTTCCTTGGAATTCCTTGAAACCATCCAAGAACACAGTCCAATTAAAGATAATAAGTGATTGGAAAGACTTGGTCATCATAGATAAAGGTCTTGGTTAGTTTTATTCGTATTCAAATCCACCCAAAACTGAAAAAATTTTGTGGTTTCCCATCTCACAAATAAATACTGCTGCAGTAAAATGAGATAAAGGAAACATTTAGAATGTATTACTGGTATTTTGTGAGTTCTTTTTAGGGCTATTCTATGTCACACCCAGGATGGAACACTACCTAAAATTATAATTATTATATCCCCACTTTAAAAAAGAAGGGTATACTGTTTTACATACTGATAACTCCTTGGTTGCTGATTCTTGGTAACAAGCTTCATATATACATGATGTATTGTGGGATACTATTTTGGATCGATGAGACATCTACTTCCTGTTTGCTGAAAACTTTAATGTTTTCCATCACATTATAATTTTGCCACACTTTTTTCACTCACAACTTAGCTAATATTACTCCTAGGTTGCCTTTTTGGTCATAAGCTTTACACACAAAAGATGTATTGTAGGATACATTACATCCGATTTCTTTTCTTGTATTTACAGATGAACAACCTAAAGATATGAATAACCAGAAGATGAGTCTAGTGTGTCCTATGGAGGACTGTGTGAGGGAGTTTAAAAATCAGAAGAGTCTTGATCATCACCTACTACAAGGAAATTGTGACTACATCTTAGATAGGGAGCCATTGTCAGACAAATGCAAAGTTATCTATGCCCAAAAACTTGCTAATGCACAATGCTGTTGCCCAGAGTTAAGTGCTGAAAGGGTTGTAGAGAAAAGTTGTGATCTGTTGAACGAAAGTCCAGGATGGGCCCTAAAAGGGAAAAAGAAGAAAACTGTTTTTTCAACAAAGCAGAAGGATTTTATGACAGAAAAATTTATGA
This sequence comes from Limnoperna fortunei, assembly GCA_944474755.1. Classification (NCBI taxonomy): domain Eukaryota; kingdom Metazoa; phylum Mollusca; class Bivalvia; order Mytilida; family Modiolidae; genus Limnoperna; species Limnoperna fortunei. The sequence continues at coordinate 98,363,283 of OX104113.1, read as the reverse complement.
TAGGGAAAAGGACTGGTAACAAAATAGATGGAAATTCTGCTGCTGAAGATATGAGAAATGGTTGTTATGGATTCTCGAAAGATGAATTTCTAACTGGCCAGCAAATCGCAAGTTTTTTTTCCAGATTAGCTCAGCAGGATAAAAGGATGGATTCTCTTGACCACCAAGCAGCAAAGGAGGAGGATAAGAGGTCAAAATTGAAGACAGAAATTTTGGATGCCATCAGCAAATAAATTAATACCCAACCCCTTTGTTTGATTTAAATTTCTGTTCTACAATAGCACTCAACTAAATCAAAGAACAAGAAGCATAAATCATAGACAAATGTTTGGTCTTCTAAAAAACACTATAAAACAAACACATTGTACCAAAAATGAATAGATTATAAATAGTACTGAGAGCATAAAATTACAGATACTAAATTTAACAAAAAAACTACAAATACACTGGTATTAAAATGAAGAGCCTTAATTGTAATCATCTGTCTCTGCCTACATTCAATCTTTGGTAATAGATGTCTAGGTTTCTACTGAAGGGATTGAATTCAAATTTGGTCTACTCTACACATTTTTAGTCAAATGAGTTGTTGTCTTTTTTCTAGACAGTAGTAATGTATAGGTCATGAACATTTGTTACAAATATACAAACTGATTTGAAACCTTTTTGTCTGAGATAAAGATCAAACAGTGGAACAAAAAGCCATTTGGTTAATGGTTAGATACAAAGGTTTAAAACATTACCTCTAAATATACAGTCTAGAGATAACTTGTTTATAATTTTTTTATACCCTTTAAACAAAGTTTAGAAGTATATTGAAATACAAGTGTGGACACAGAAAAATGTCTCGCCTGCATTCCACATCAGTAACGAAAATAAATTTCGTAATAAGCATTACATAAATAGCATTAGTTATCAGCAGCGGTATGTATACCAAATATTGTCACCATACCATGCATAGTTACAGAGGAACTTTCCTAATACAAAAACTTGAACGTAGTCGCTGGACCGTGAAATTGAGGTCAAGGTCAAGTGACACCTACCAGACAGTCATGTACTATTCATCAGCAACCTATATACCAAATATTGTCATCCTACCATGCATGGTTACAGAGGAACAGCCGTAACCCAAAAACTTTAACGTAGTCGCTGGACCGTTAAATTAAGGTCAAGGTCAGGTGGCACCGACCAGACAGACATGTACTATTCATCAGCAACCTATACACCAAATATTGTCATCCTACCATGCATAGTTACAGAGAAACTGCCATAACCCAAAAACTTTAACGTAGTTGCTAGACCGTGAAAATGAGGTCAAGGTCAGGTGACACCTACCAGACAGTCATGTACTAGTCATCAGCAACCTAAATACCAAATATTGTCATCCTACTATGCGTGGTTACAGAGGAACTGTCGTATGCCAAAAACTTTAACGTAGTCGCTGGACCGTGAAATTGAGGTCAAGGTCAGGTGACACCTACCAAGGTCAGGTGACACCTACCAGACAGTCATGTACTAGTCATCAGCAACCTATATACCAAATATTGTCATCCTACCATGCGTGGTAACAGAGGAACTGTCGTAACCCAAAAACATTAATGTAGTCGCTGGACCGTTAAGTTGAGGTCAAGGTCAGGTGACACCTACCAGATAGTCATGTACTAGTCATCAGCAACCTATATATTAAATATTTTCATCCTACCATGCGTGGTTACAGAGGAACTGTCGTAACCCAAAAACTTTAACGTAGTCGCTGGACTGTGAAATTGAGGTCAAGGTCAGGTGACACCTACCAGACAGTCATGTACTAGTCATCAGCAACCTATATACCAAATATTGTCATCCTACCATGCGTAGTTACAGAGGAACTGCCGTAACCCAAAAACTTTAACGTAGTCACTGGACCGTGAAATTGAGGTCAAGGTCAGGTGGCAGGTGACTGACTGGCAAGTACTCATCATAAGCTACCTCTGGACCAAATTTGATGGACCTAGGGCTTGGGTTAACAAATATATGAAGCAAGATGTCCAAGTGTTTACGCCGCCGCCGGATTCCCATACATATGTCTCGCCTCCAGCGACGAAACGTCGCAGGCGAGACAAAAACTGGTTGTCTGTCATCATATCTTGTAAGTGCAAACTGTTCTGAACTGTTCAATGGATTTTGATGAAATTGTACATGAAGGAAGTACATCACATGGGAGACATGCATGAAAAAAAATCCTTGCTCTCAGATATACTTAGGGATATAATTTGACTTTACAATTAGGGTTTTTTCCATTACAGATTGTCCAAATATCTAGAAAAAATTTCCTAAACTGCTTAATAGATTTTAATGAAAATGGACATGAATGGATTAACCAGGATTCCTTGTTAATACTTATTTGACCTTGAAATCAAAGTTCAAGGTCAAAGGTTATCAACAGTGGTACAATGCAATATATATGATTCATCCACCAACTAAAAACCTACCTATATCTAAAAATGAAGGGATATGGACTATATATGCTATATATAGATAAAAGCATGATGAAGACAATTCCAATTATTTGACCTTGAAATTAATATCCAAGGTCAAAGGTTTATTAATAATGATACACTATATTATTGATATATCATCCAATCAAAAACCAAATACCTATGTAGATAGATATAAGTCTTCAAACATATAGCATATGTCTAGTACAACATCCTAGACATATGCTATATGTTTGAAGAAGATTTCAGTTAGTTGACCTTGAAAGAACGATCAAGGTCAAAGGTCACTAACTATGAAATTAAACACACAAACATAATCAGGTGTGTTTACTTGCAAAAAACTATAAGTTTACCTACATAGATAAAAAAAGTTACATCTCACAGAAGGTAAATTTTGTTGCCAAAACGTGTGAAAAAAAAGAGGATAAAATGAATATTCAGCAATTTTGATTTGCCCGTCAAATTTTTGAATATCATTTGCCCATAAAAAATTTTTTTTCCAGTTGTAAAAGAATATAGGTACTACTAAATTACAGCAAACACAAGTCTGAAAGAAGCTGACTAATTTTGGAAATTTATATTGAAAATTGGTGTTTTGGGGTCTCTTTATGAAAATTGACAATTTGACAATGCATTGGTATTTTGATAATGTGACAGCAATTTAACAAAAGTAATAAATCTATGGTATTGTGATAAATAAATAAGGTTAAAGTAGTACTTTAATGTAATTTTGTTTCAAAACAGGCTTGTCTTTCAGAAATTTAGCAAATTTATACCCAAAAATGTCCAATTTTAGTGGTTTTCCTGTTAGATTTGCATACAAAATCAGCTGTTCTGGTTACCATGGCAACCATGCATAACAATGACGAACCATACATGTTTTGTGTCTCTATGATTGGTACTTGACATAATAACAATGTTTCATCAAAATCTAAGGTCATGCGTGCCGAACCACTTTATATTATTTTTGGTGGTTACAGAGAATTGCTTTTTAAAAAGTATGAACAACAATCTGTTTATATTTTCATGACTTGCATATAAAAAAAGGACACCAAAGGACGTTATGTAAAAGAAACTTGTTTCGTCAATGAAATACTATGATAAATCATTTTAATTTGATTGTCACCCGCTTGTTCGTCAAAAAAGTTACCAGTACAGTCTCAGGGGCTGCTCTGGCTTCTAAAAAGCTGGCGCCAAAAAAATCGCCAACTGCAATTTTCCGTCGCCAGTTTTGTAAAAGTGTCGCCATATTAGAAATCGCTAGATTACTATATGACATGGCGAAATTGTTTAACACTATGTAGTATGTGTGACATATTCTGTAACGTCGGACGAAATCCAAGTTTGCCGGACTCTTAATTCAATTTTTCAAAAGTTTGGTCTCGAGCAGCCCGTACACTAATTGTATTTTAATCATGAAAAGATGTGTGAGTGATTTCTTGTTGGCAGAAAACCAAAATTTTACAGTAATTTATTAGAAACATCTATTCCCGTGAATGAACTTAAAACCGGAAATACTGAAAATAAAACTACGCATGTGTAAGAGTTTTCTAATTACGAAATTAAGACGGACATCCGGTCAGGGAATCGCTCAACAACGACGTCAGTTTTCATACCTGTATTTTATTAATTACATTATAAAAAAAATATTACTACAAAAATATGTTTGTTTTGTTATTTTTATAAATTAATTAACAGCATCAATTGTTTTATTACACGTCTACTCAATGTGATGCAGGTAAAGCTGCTTTTCATCAGACAACTTTGTTGATTCATTTATTGCCGATTTCCGTTTAATAACTCCAAATAACACACATGTCACTGGATACTACACAATACACGTGTATTTACGACCATAGAAGCCGACAAAGGATCTTTAATGATGCAATCGCCGATTACCGATAAATTTAAAACGTGCATGCATCGTTAAACATTATAAAACCTTGGCGCCAAAAAAATCGCCAGACGCAATATTTTGTCGCCAAATGAAAAAAAAAATCGCAATTGGCGACATTGGCGAAGCCCAGCGCGACCCCTGCAGTCTCGTACATCTTTATTTAAAAGACAATGTTTACGAAATGGTTTTATTTGTTCAAATGATGAAAGTAGAGAACTTCTCAAAATGCATTTAATATGCGAGAATAAAAAGATCGCAGATTGTGACTCTGAACTGATATTAACCAGTCTGTTGTTCCTTTCAAATTTTCAAGTTACAAGTTTATAGGTTTAAATTATAATGTTTAACATATTTTGAAATCAGATGATGTAGTTCTTACAAAATCCGGCCGCGTATGTTAAAACATACAGTCTGAATAAGACCCCTATGATAATTATTTATATCAACCCATTAGATCTTTACAATGTGAATTGTACACAACATTTTCTCTTTGTGAGCGCAGATAGACGCTATTGCATTAATATAATCATAATGCATTATCAAACCATTAAAAAACAATGATATCTAATTGATCTGAAACAGAAAAATGGGTCAGGCAAATTTCAACGACTTGCTCACAGATTTTTTACCATAGCTAATTTTGTTACCTGGAAATGTACAATCTAGCGCGACCAAGGAATGTTTAAAAAGTTTGAATAATTAGCAAGACAAGTCAATCATCGTCTTCATCATCATCCCCGTCTGATTCATTTTGTACCATAGTCGAACAGTTCTCACAATTCACACCCATGCATTCGCTGCAACCAACAGAACACTCTAAACTACGTTTTTTACATGTACAACGGTTTGTGTCACAATTACTTTTGCATTTGCATCTTATTATCTTCAAAAGCTCTTCAGGTGCTGGAAGTAATGTTGTTTTAATGCGTATAAGCATTTTCCGTCATTAATAAAGACATTAAGATATTAACTTTTTCTTTTGCATTTTTTTCTGTTTTTTTTACAGATTGACTGGACTAATACTAAAATCTACATAAATAAAAATTTTTATAGAAGCAACATCAATATCAACAATTGGTATATTTAACAGTTTTGAACAATAGCAACATATCGACGCAAATGTTTAAAATTAATGTTTATTCTTTTCTGTTGAACGAAACACTTAAGTACTCGTGAACAGTCAATTCCGAATTTCCCATATTCAATTACGAATGTGTCCACCATTTGCTGCAATGCATGCGCGACATCTCCGTGGCATTGATCGGATAAGACGACGAGTTCGTTTTTGTTGAATATTATTGTTCCACTCCTCTTGCAGGGCAATTTCAAGCTGACGTAGCGTGATCGGCGGTACTTGGCGTCTTCTTAAAGTTTGTCGATGTTGATCCCATAAAGTCAGGAGAAATCCCTGACCATGGAAGAATTCGCACATTGTTTGCGCGGGCATTGTCTTGTTGAAATACGTCAACATCCTGATATTCACGAAGAAACGGGATAACAGAAGGCCGTAACACCTATTCAATGTAGCGTTGTGCCATCAAATGTCCATTAATCACATTGAGATTTGTCTGGTGATTAGAGGGCTGAAATGCCTCCCCAAACCATAACGCTTCCGCCACCCCAACGGTCCGTCTCCTGAACACATGGATCAGCGTATGGTTCATCTCGACGCCTACAAACACGTATTCGTGCGTCACTGTGTCTCAAGTGAAAACGCGATTCATCGGACCACATTGTCTATGTGCCCATCGTTGATGCGATCTTGTCAATGCAAGTCTGTTTTGACGCCGCTGAGGGGTGAGCATGTTTCTTCGGAAAGGTCGTCTTGCTCCGAGTCCAGTTTTGCATAGTCGACGTCTAACTATTGGATCCAATTTGTCTTAAGTGAGTTCCAATCGTCTCACGTGACGTGACATCTGTACGGCGGTTCGGAATCGATCTCTCGTAAATGCTAGAGGCGAATGTAACGGTCTTGTTGAGGGGTCGTTGCTCGTTGTCTTCCTGGGCGTGGCCTGTCGTTTACTGAATTTTTCTGCTAATGTCGTTGGGCCAAGCGGATAATTGTCGACGGTGAACAATGCATCAGACGAGCGATTTCACGTTGAGACACACCTCTTTGGATCATACCCAATACCTTATGTCGCTGTTGGTCTGAAAGCCTTGGCATTTGTATAGAGTAAAACTTGAAAACTTAAAATGGGATTTTTGTAGCCGTAAGTAATAGGTTAACAAATGGACATTTTTTATGTTATTCATACATGTCCACATACCAAAAACGAAAATTTAGTGTCTTTGTACCGGGTAACTGTAGGAGACAAAGTTTTTAAAAATCACCATTAATGTATCGATTGGTTACTTATTGATTTTAAAAACACATCTACCTTTGCCAATTTTTTAAACTTTTAAACACATCAAAAATATTTAAAAAAAATAATAATAATGTGTTGCGTTTTCATTGGCAGTCAGTATATAACGCGAAGAATAAATGACATTTGCGGCATCACTGAAGTGTAACTTCGGGCTCTTTTTGTCGAAATTTCAGCCACTAAATTTATAACGATTCTATATCGCAATCGATTACATTTAAGCCATCACTGAAGTGTAACTTCGAGCTGGAGATACCGTCGAGGATTTTCAGCGCACGATAAAGCAGGAGCATCGAACAAGTGTCTGGAGAAAAACAAATATAATAAGCTTAAATATTTATGAACCCTTAAGTTCATTGGTTACAAACAATTAACACAAATACAATCAATTATAAAACCTTTTATGGTAAGTCTTCCATACCATAAACTTCTCAAATTGAGATTTTCCTCAAATCTTTGAGATCGTACGTATGTATGTTAAATTTTTGTCTACTAGAAAATATATAACTGGTCAAACGGTACTAAAAATTGGTATTCTTTGGTCAAAATTACCTCCCTTGTTACAAATTTCATTTCATTATTTTTTTGCCTATACCGAACTCGTTTATGCGAAAACCAACCGTTAATAAATTGAAGTTGTTTGTGCAGCTCGTTGTTATTTTGCTCTGTACAAACACAAAAATGGTCCATCAAAGAATTTTATAAATTTTTGTCAGACTATGTCTAATTAATTTATCGAAAACGGAGACATGAAGATTATCGAAAGTCTTTTTTTCTCATAACAAAGAACACTTTTCTAGCTTGAATGGAAAGATTAATATGTTTAAGATTTCCGTCACTCTTTAATACCGGTAATATACCTAGAAATCTGTATTCATTTACATCTTGAATCATAGTACCATTGTATACTATAAAGGATCGAGAAACATTATAAGAATAGTGTGGCTGTACAACCATAGTTTTCGGGGAGGGGGGTCATTTTTGGTCAGTTGCAGTTATCGTACTACTTGTTTAGACTAGTGAGGGGTTTTTGGAGGCCTTTCTTCCTTTAAGATACAATCCAAAGACGAGATCCACACTTCCGTTTAAAAGTTTAGGGGATTACAATAATAAATGTTATACAATTTATGCCAAGACTCGTCAGTGACTCTCGACTTTAAAAAATACTAGAAGTCCAAATATTTAGAATTAGCAGCGTATATATAACAAAAATTCTAAACTGTTTAACGAAAATTGGCTAAGGCCATGTCTACACTTAGGGAATAGACAGAAAGATTGATTGCAAATTAAAGTTTTCGTGAATGTTTACTTTGTATACGGTTCTGTGGCAATTTACTTTTTTGGTGTACAATGTTCAACAGTTTACATTAAGCATTTAAAACCTGCATGTATTACTGTAATTTATAAACGAAATCAGATGTTGACACTCCGTTCTGGCGTTATTTGCCGACCTCTCTCGCTGGTGACCTCGCACAATTTCTCATACAAATTGCGTAAAGTAAAGTAGGATATGCTCACCCTTCCGGAACACGTTGTTACTGGCGTTTCCAGTTGCTTATTTATTTGTTTCTGTTAGCTATTGACTTGTAATATATATCTTAAATTTTTATTACGACTCGGTATTTTCTGGTTTTCTTTTTAGTTTTCATGTAGCTCGTGAGCTACAAAAAAAAACCAAGCCGGAATACAGTCTGTGTACGGTGACCAAAATAAAATAAACCGGAAGTTCTTGTTCCTTTGTTCAGATGACATCTTTAAGAAAATTGGACTAAATTAAGGACATTGTATTGTGCGACTTATCATTGTTGAACTGCTAAAATGACTTTATTTGCTTCGACAAATATTTCTTAACAAATATGCATTCACGCAATTAGAAATTAGAACTGATTCCCGTTAAGTGTTGTAGTAAAGTAACGAACTTTTATAAATTTACTAAAAAGATAGAATTAGAATGTTTTGTGAATGAATTTTCCTACCTAAAAAGCAACTGATGTCCAATCGTGGGGTGCAGATAACAGCATGCACAGATAACTAGTTTATTTGTAGGTATACCTCGATTATTATATAACGGATAAGAGATTTTATTCGTTCGACATATCGGACGAACTATACCATCTAGCGTCATCTCCATTCAAAATGTTATCACAATTCGATTATATTTATCTATTTCTCGAAATAATTAACCAGTAACCGACTTTCAATTACATAGCGGAAATTAAACGACCTGCATATACTAGATAAAATTATAGGGACACCACAAAGTAATGATCTAGATTGTGGTTTGTTTGTATGTTTATATCTTTCTGTCACCAGATGATTATGACCATTAAATTTCTAGTAGGCTCACTGTAGCCGCTAGAAAAGGCTAAATGCTCTGTCTCTTATTTAATGCTCCATACTTTTACAGTGGCAGTCAAAATTCGTCACCGATTAATATTGCCTGTTAACCTGCCCTTGTTCTGAATATAGCCAAAATATTGCTCGCTGGACATCAATCAATCAATCAATCAATCAATCAATCAATCAATCAATCAATCAATCAATCAATCAATCAACCCATCCATCCATCAATCAATCAATCAATCACGGGTTTTTGTTAATTCGAATATTATACAATTACTGTCTTTTGATGAGGTAAATGTGTGGAGTTATTGACTTTTGAAAAAACTGTTATTCACCGAGCCCAGCGGGCGAGGTGAATAACAAAGAGTTTTTTCAAAAGTCAATAACTCCACACATTTACCGAATCAAAAGACAGTTATTGTTTTATTCAATAAAAAAGGATATTCACTAAAAATAAAATGGTTATTCACCGCGGGAAAATGCATGCGATTGTTATTTAAAAAAGGGAATAACCGGGATTCTATAAATAACAATCGCATGCATTTTCCCGCGGTAAATAACCATTTTATTTTTAGTGAATATCCTTTTTTATTCAAATTTTTCAGTCACATTATTTTTATACAAAATGTTTTATATATTATTGAATAAACTTTTTTATTTTGTAGCAGTTGTGCAATCAATGTGTATTCCGTTCGGGCGTTTTTGCGTGTTTTTATTACAAAGACATCTTACACGGGGCAACCATACACAGACATGCCAAGTGTGGTTAGGGTAGGACATCTCGTTTGGGGTTGTCAGCTTTAAAATGCAAAAATTCTAGCCGTGGATCATGGCAGTAAAACCTGCTTGGAAAGTGCCACGCTCCTTGTACTATACAGACCCGCTTTTGTAGATTCGAAGTAAAGTGTGCTCATTACAGACGCTACAAAACAAGATTACAAGGAAACCGACCAAACAACGAGAGCCGAAAGTCAAGGGGCGATTACAAATATATATAGACAAACACGAGTGCACACCACGAGTTCCTTATTGGTATGTCTAGGAAACAGTCATATCATTGGATAGGAAAGACTATCTATGACCCAACGGAAATGTCCGATCGTAGTTTAAGTCAAGGTGACGGAAGAATTTCTGAAAGGGATAACATCAACCCAGGTACAACAAACCATTGCTGACGATGTTTCTGTCGGCCGCGAGACCGGAACGAGAACTCAGAATTTAATGGATCTTGTACCGTTATTCACCAACTTCAACAGACTGAAGGAATTTACCGGAGGTTTACATACAACAAGACATTAAACAATTTAAAGATCGATACCATCAAATTTGTTACAATTCATCTAATATTAATCTTACAACAAATTATACATTAAATTTAAATAGATTTGTTTAATCCCTATCATGCTATCATGCATATCCTGGTTAACAATAAAAGTAAAAACAATCGACTGTTAAGTCACTAGATATATAAGTTCTGATTAACAAGGAAATAACACTCATCCGTTAAAAAAACAAAACTAAACATGATAATATATAAAGCAATTACTCACAAGACAGTTTAATACTTATGTATGTGTGGAATTCGTCCCTTTTCATGTGCATACAACTTTGATATGAATGGGACAACAATCTGCATAATTTTAGTATGACATAAGTATTTTAATCTACCCCTTTAAGATGATTTTTTAAAGAAGTGGTTGCTCACAAGCATTTTAATTTTGTAGTGTTTTCTATGGAATGGAGTTTTCGACAGCTGGTTTATTTTTAGTTCTGCTTGTCATGTGCATTACTACTTAAGTATTTATATATAGAACCAAAACACAAACATGTCACGCTTGATGTATGTGGTACCACTGTAAATAATAAGGCCCTCTAATAAATCAAGTACACTTTTCTTTAACCACATGTTAGTTTCAGCCATTTAGCTCACACCCTTTCACGTTTGGCTACAGATTTCATCAGTTTTCATTTATCACTCTAAATTTAACTTGATTTGTTGTCTGCAATTACCCGTTGCAAGTCGTCAAAAATAAGACTAACAGGAAAATTTGTATCTTTCATTAGGGCCATGTCTTCTAATGTAAAAGCATGTGTTTATCCTGAACAGTTTACATGTTTAGTTCAAAGGGAAGTTCTTTCCCCCATATTATTTCCTCCGTATTTTAATGATTTTGAGATGAATTTGTTGAATAATGGCATTGTACCATATGAGGTAAAAGATCTATCACTTTTTTAATTAATGCATGCAGATGACATGATTGTGTTCTCTCCAAGTATAAAAGGACTTGACGAGTTGTTAGATACGCTTTTATTGTATGCCCAGCAATGGGTATTAACTGTAATTGAAGATAAAACAAAAATAGGGTATTTAGAAATGGAGGAAGAATAAATGAAGATGAAATAAGGTTTTTTAATGATAGGTTTTTTCAAATGGTAGAAGAATTTTGTTACTTAGGTGTAATGCTTAATAATAATGGAACGTTTGCTAGAGCGCATAAACATGTATGTGAACGAGGTAGAAAAGCTGTCTTTGCCATGAAATCAAAGGTGCATTTTCTGTAATTGAATGTAATTGCAAATCTTTAGTTATTTGACACATATATTTGTAGTATTATGTGTTACGGAGCTGAAATCTGGGGGTTTCAGAAAGCCACAAATATTGAAAAAGTGCTTGATGGTTTTGTTATGTCTTTTGGGTGTCAAACCATGTACAACAAATGTGATTGTGTATTATGAACTTGGGCGATATCCTTTGACATACCAGATAATGTTCAATATACTAAAATATTGGTTTAAACTTTTATTGTCTACAAATTGTATTTTGAAAAACTGTTATCGTTAACAGTTGGAAAATTTTATTGTAAATAAAGCATGTTGGGTCTACTAGCTCCGGCAGTTGCTATTCCATTTAGGTTAAAACGATTTTTGATTTAATAAAAATAATTTGGATTTATGAATTTATGATCAAGCTAAACAATATTTGTCTGAATCATTGAATAGTTCAACAAAATATTATCTGTATACATATACTGTTAATAATATTTGTATTCAAATTCATCTAACCAAATATGTTTGTTATAAAAAAAATATCTTACTAAGTTAAGAATGGCATCACAAACTCTGTTTGATGAAATTGGTCGTTACAATGGTGTAGGAAAAGCCGATAGAAAATATGTTTTTTTTGTGTGGAAACTAAACATGTTTATACATGTATTCTTTATTTGTAACACACGATCAATGTTGTGAAAATAATGTGTGTAATACATATCAATTTTATTGATTAATCCATAGACATATAATTACCTCTGATTAAACAAAAACATATTTATAACATGTATGCGTAATGATGAATGTTTGAGGGTTAAACCATAACTGACTGATTATTTGAATTGAATTTAAAAAAACTAACTAATCACCTATTTCTGAAAGACTTTTTCTCAGACCCAACTCCAAACAAAAACATCAAAAATAATAATTTCTGAAAATAATAATATTATTACTAAACAAGAGGAGGTCAGTGAGATTTTCAATAATTTGTTTGTTAACGTTGCCCAAAATATTGGATGTAATGATAGTTCCAAAGTTGATAACTCCAACCCAAGTGTATCTGCCAATAATTCTATTCGTGCTGTAATTTATTTAAATTAAGTGCTTTGATTGGATAAAAACACTTAAATGGCGTCTTCTCAGATAATTTATATATCGATATTTCCTCTGAGCGGACTATTTTCAGTATCCAATGTAAACAAGATGGCGTCCTCCTAGAGTATCCAGGGAGGGGGGCATGTTTTCTCTGCCCCAATGATTTCCAATTAAATCGATCGAGATTTCAAATAAAATATAATATAAATACAATTTAGTGTTTCATTTTGTTTTTATCCTATCAATATTTTACAGAACGGCGATTCCATTGGTACTATGTTTTGCATATCCCTACGCTTTCCGGCCTAGGTACGTTTTGAGGTCTAGATGGGTTTCTGTAGATGTTTTTGCCGTTTTAAAAATCGCAACGATTATTTCACAGAATTATAAGGATTAAACACTGTGTTTAAGGAAATTATCAATGTGTAAACTCCGGCGACTTCCTCACAAACTTGACATAAAGTCCTTCGGACTTTATTTAGTTTGTGAGTGAGTCGCCGGAGTTTACACATTGATAATTTCCTAAAACCCAGTGTTTAATCCTATATTAAAGAGAATATGCCGGAATGTCAGAAAAATAGCTTCTCCTTTTCTCAAGTGGATGAGGATTTTGTTAAGAAACACCTTAACAAAATTAACATAAAGAAGGCTACTGGCATAGACGGCATTTCTCCTAAGCTTTTAAAGTATGCACAACCTTCTATTGTTAAACCTCTTACAGCTCTTGTAAACCTATACTTTTCCACCTCTATTTTCTCAGATAAACTAATAGTTACCCAAGTTGCCCCCATACATAAAACGAATTGTGTTCTTGAGAAATGCAATTACAGGCCAGTTAGTGTCCTACCAGCTATTTCCAAATTATTCGAAAATTCAATTGAAAAACAGCTCGTTAAACATTTTGATAATATCAATCTACTCTTTTGCGTGTGATTGAAGATTGGCAAAAGTCTCTTGATCAAAATGAATACCTTGTCGCCATTCTGATGGACCTTTCTAAGGCCTTTGATTGCCTTCCTCATGATCTGTTGTTACGAAAACTTAAAGCCTATGGATAATCAGATTCAGCACTTAATTTGTTAAATAGTTACCTCTCTGATAGGAGACAATGTGTCAAAATTAATCAAACCCTTAGTAGTATGATGAACATCTATAAAGGGGTACCACAAGGATCTATTTTAGGTCCTATACTGTTCAACATATTTTTAAATGATATATTTTTCTTCGTCAAACATTGCTCATTATATAACTATGCAGATGATAATACTCTGTCCAAATCAGATAAATCCATAGAAACAGTAATTAAGTATCTCGAAGAAGATAGTTAATCCCTAATGAATTGGTTTTCTCATAACAAAATGCAGGCTAATGCTGATAAATTCTAGGCTTTAGCAATTGGTAAACCCTAAACACGAGAAAAAATTGTATTTAATATAAATGATGTTAAAATTTGGAGATGAAGATGAGGTAAAATTATTGGGTGTTACTATTGACCTCAGATTAAATTTCAATACACATATTTCAAATATATGTAAGAAAGATGCAAGGCAACTAAATGTTCTCAAGCGAATTGAAAAAAAGTCGGCTTGGGAAACTTACCATCTATTACTCATTTATCATGTCAAATTTTAGTTATTGCCCTTTGGCCTGGCATTTTTGTAGTGAGCAACATTCTGCAAAAATTGAGAAAATTCAGGAACCTGCGCTTCGCTTTATTTCTGAAGATTTTGGCAGTTCTTATGGCTCTTTAGAAAGATCTAAACTTCCAGCTTTAAAAACTAGAAGAATGCACACAATTGCCTTTGAGTCTTTCAAAATTATCAATAAAATAAGCCCTTATTATTTACGAGATTTGATAGTAATAAAAAACAACTCGTATAATTTTAGGTATGTAAATAAAGCAGAGATTCCTCAACCCCGTACAACCTCAATGGTAAAAGGTCATTCAGGTATGAGGCAGCAACAATCTAGAATTCCTTTCCAAACGAGGTCAGACAGATTACCTCGTTTTGACAGTTCAAAAATTACATTAACAGCTGGTGTAGTGGGATAAAATGCTTATGTAGCTCATGTAAATTCAACAATACTAATAGTACTCATGCCTGATTGATAGCTCTTTATATGTTTTTTGTTTGTTACTGTTAACCTTCATATGTAATACTGTCATATTTTATTGCTAAACCCGCTATAATGAGTGGTAAATATATTCTAGGTAATAACAGTTTAGTGCTTTTTATACCATATACTCGCTTATGCTTTAATTATAATATGTGCTTTAGTTGAAATTTTATGTTCCTGTCTAGTACTTTATATTTTAAACTCTGTAACAATTTATTGATCGTGCTTCACTTAAGCTTTGCTTTAATATGTGCAATTGTTTATGCTTTGATCATTGAATGTTTTAATGCATGTCTATATTGTTTTATCTGCATGTGCATTATGTATGTATTGTTTTTATTGTCTTATGTGTATGTGCATTCATGTATGTATTGTCTGCTTATAGTCGGTTAAAGAGCTCTTCAGAGCTCATGTTCCTTTGTTATTATGTACATATATGCCGACTTTAAATAAAAATTACTTACTTACTTACTTACTATATATATACAAACGTGTTTAAAATCTAATTCTAACAGTTTTGGGCTTAATTTGTAGACGTTTAGAGAATATGTTACGGGAACGATAAGTTCAAGTACAAGGGCTAACTTGGTTAAAGTCAACGCCCGCAAGAGATTTCAGAAATGTGTTATGTTCTAGTTAAATGCGTCCACGCAAATACAAACTTCAGCTGTCAAGTGTTCCCTCATATCTTTCACCTTGAACCAACGACAACTCTTATTAAAAAATGTTATTAGTTTTGAATAACGGATAAGTTTGATTGTTTATAGATTTAAACGTCATTATGAGATCATTAACTAAGATCCAATTACACATACCTTAATTATCGAGGGTTCAGGACCACCCTTGTATCAATGTGAAAGATCAATGAGAATTAAACATGAACACATAAAGTGTGGACAGCCACTATGTTACGGCTGTTGTTAAGTCAAGTATTTATTTGTCGTCGATAAACATTTTAATGACGCAGTATTATAGCTGGAGTAGATCAGGCACAAAAATGTTGAACAATTTTCTGACCAAAAAAAAATCCAAGCCCCCCCCCCCTTTTCAAGTCCCTAAGGACAAAATACTGATAACACCGTCGGTCTACAAATATTGAGAACTAATCATTCCCGAAAAAAAGCCTGGAAATAGGTGTGGAATTTGAAACCAAGCGAATACGACAACACGCGTAATACAACGTAAGATCTTCAGTGTGTATTCAGTGAAGTTTTTCGTGATCGGTTGCGTAATACATACGGTCAAGTGTTACCCTTAATGCTTGAATTCTGTGCTATATTCAGGAAAAATATAGGAAAATTATAGTAATTTTAACAAAAACAAACACTGCATAAATGACAATTCGACCGTAAAATTAAACGAAGAAAAAATAACACATAACTACTGCGGATTTGGCCAAGACACCTTTCAGAACGATGCAAGGCAAATTTAATTATTATCAGAGACGTGGTTTATAGGTCTCTAAGTCTATGTGTACTAACAGTTGTTGACTGCGTTATCAATAACAATTGTGATAGTACACATATTTAGATCAGGTCATCTTGCCTCACAATACAGCTATATTTTCTTTAAAATTTGAGTCTCGTTTTACTTTATCCTTCATGTTCAATAAAAATCTGTCTAAAGTCGAAAAATGCAAAATTCGCGTAAACCTATATTTTCCAAATTCGCACTATTTGGCCTTTAAAAATAAGAGAACTTTTTATTATTGGGCCTTTGTACAATAATTGTCGGTAATTTTTGTTGTAAAACTGCCACACAACTGAAATACTGCGTGCCAACTGCTTTATATTAACAAATAAAAAAAATAGAAACAGTTAAACAATTTTGATATAAGCAAGTGTATTCGAAAAGAGGGTCATAACATCCATACTATTCGAGACATTATCAATCCAAATGGGCATAACCTATCTCGGCATGCCGTTCATTACTGATTACAAGCCTATGACCGGGACGAGCCAGAAGACATTCAAAATGTACAAATCCAAACTACATTTAAGAGTGTCGATGCGAGATGTCGAAATAATTAAGGGCTGTCTGTTAATGCGTGTTCAAGTTATCATCTGAAAACAAACCGGCAACAACCGATGACAAAAAAAACATTAATTGGCCTAATTCGAAAACTACAACTTGGATTGTGCTGAAAATCGAACTTTGATTTTCATTTTATTGTACTTAACAGGTGTGCAAAGTTTAAATAAAATCTGTTAACGCGTTTTCTAGTTATAAGTTGTTTTTGTCGACTGCGACATTGACTTTTGTCTGAATTCCTCCAGCATCAATAGGCTTCTTGCCTACCTGATATATAACAATATCCCGTAGTTTCATTGAAATAAAATGCAAACTTTTGAATTATCACCTGGAAACCAAATCTAGACGGACGAATTGACATCACTATATATATTCCTACTCTCGTCGAGTGGGGGATAAAGCATACTGTGAGGGTTCACGGTGCTCGACCCACAGAGCTGCCCATCACGTCACCGGTGAAGGATATATAGGGAAGACCCTTTCGTTGGGGGTTGTCAGGTCATAAAACGGAAAGCCTTACCGCGGACCACTGTGGATAACTTGTTTGGATAGTGCCACGTTAAAGACCCCTTCGTAAATGTTGATAAGAGTAGGCTCGTTGTAGCCGCTATAAAAGGCTAAATTTTCTACCCTCCTCATACCCCATACTTTTCCAGTGGCATTTTTAATTTTTGCACTTTGTTCCATCTTTCCCGAATTGCTTTATTGTTTAGATTATTCAAATCATGAATATAACTGAAAACTGCTTGCAGGATGACATAAAGCAAACATCCAATCAATAAATCAACAAACGAACTAATGTACCTCGTATATTTCAGTTAAGCTCTTAAGGATATAAACCTTTGAATACATTACGAAATTGTAAAATTACATTTTACGAGTGGGTGTTTTTAACAACAGGTGAGCATTTTCCCACTATATCACGGCGACACCAATCCTTTATCATAGATTTATTGTCTGTTTTGTACTAGACCATTATGCCGGGCTGAATATTAGTAACCCTGGTGCAGTTAGACCTGTCATACTACTAGGCCACATATATGCCATACTCCTCAATGCCGCATCTTGGGTTAGTTTAAATATATTTTATTAGATCAAATATGTAAATTTGACACAAGTTAATAAAACATATGAAGTCTTCTCCAGTATACTGTATGTTACAAAACTATTGGTTTAGCAGCATACAAAAAATACAATACAAATTTATTATGTTTGTTAGAAATGAACCATCAGAGATAAGACAAAACTTTTGATGACAACATTAAAGGAAAAAGAAAGAAAAAAAGAAGGAATAAAGAGAAAGACAGATGTGATGATGAGTGTGATGTACAATCCTTCTAAGAAATAATTCAAACAATGGGATACCTTTCGAACCCTTTGATAGACTCAAAAACATGCTTAAAACTAGTTACTACTGCTTATAAGACAATGGCCAATAACCAAATATGAGAAGTTCTAATTTTACTGGACAGTAGATTGGCAGCCATGCACTGAAGGTTTTCAAATAATCTATTTCTAATTTCTAATGTTAGCATACATCAACATTCAAAGAAGTAATGGTTTGAATCTTTACTGTCAGATCCACAGCGACAAGAGATCAGATATAATATTTACTCTGTATAGGTCATAATTCAATATAGATGGTGAACATTTTAATTGGGATAGGACAATATTAAGTTTTCGATAACCATATTTATAGTGCTTTGGAACTCTTCTATGTGGGTTCAAGTTGTTTAATTCAGATTTAAATTTTAATATAGAGTTAGCGTTACGGATTGATAGATCTAACAGCTCCACTGTGGAATATTGATGGTATATAAAGATTCATTAGTCAGGAAGGAGGTTTTTAACAATGGTTGGTCTAAACATTTTAGCTACTAACGACAGAAAATGTCTGCCTTGATTTCTTAAACATTTACTTACTTCATAGAAAATGTTAGGTAGAAATGTATATACACTATTTTATGACTTATAACACTGTTCTTGGAAGTTCAATAAGTATAAAATTATAAATCTTTATAAAGGACCTCATATATTTTAATCCCGAATACAATCAGATATACCTTGTTGTTACAAAATAAAACCGTTTAGGCCAATCTGATTTCCTTATTTTAGTTACAGTCCTTTAGACTTTGTTCAGAAAATAATTTTAAAATTTCAGTCAATCAGCCAATCAGAATTATTAACATTTAAGGAAAATACTAAAATTTGTACAACTACAGACGGATGAAGAAAAGAAGTCAGAAAGCTAAAAATATACCAAAAAAGAATCTGAAATAGCTGCAATTTCAATATTATATCTCAAAGAGTTTTGTCATTGTCAACTGTTTTAAAACAGGGCCATGAATAAGAAGGATAAGTTGTAAACGTATTTGTCTTGGGTTTGAAAGCAGGCCACTAATTTTATTATATGAGCGTCGTCATCCATAAAAGGACCTTAGCGGTATATTATAAGTTATATACGTTCATATCCGTAGATATGGAGATTTTAGCACCTGAAGTGCCCCAAGTACGCCCTGAGGCGAAGCCGAAGGGTGTACAGGGGTGCTGAAGGTGTTCAAATCTCCATATCTACGGATATGAACGTGTATAACGAATTTATCCCCGGTATTAGTTTGAAATAATGCATTTTTAGGTACTTTGTCAACGCAATGGCGAACGTTAAAGTGACGTTTTCATCATTATCAAAGGAAGTTTGATAAAAATGAGGCTTTTTTACAAGGTGTAGGGTTCTACCTTTGGTAGAACGCTACAGTGCATGAAAAGGAACAGTTTTTTGTTTGATTCAAACAGATGTTTAAGAAATAAATTTTGGCGCTGAATTTCTTGCAGAGACGTCATATTAGTGTGACGTCGTTGTTTGTCAAACTGCATATCTTTTGTTTCTTTTTCTGTTAAAAATAAAGCACATTTTAGACCTTTTGTTAAAGATTTGATCATCCTATATATGGGTATCCATTTTTCTTGAACAAGAATATAATAATCTTTAAGCCTGGTTGTATGCTGCATATGCGGGATGGCCGTATAGAGTGTCGAAAAATCAAATGTTTTAATGCTGTTACAATCGGAAAGAGATCCAGACCTCCAGATGTCTATCAGGTCTTTTGAATTGTTTAATATCCACATTTCATTTATTCCACTTCTGGAGTAGAAAGTGTCACTGTATTTTTGAAGTCCCGTTTTTACTATTGTTAAAATAGTGGTCAGGAGTTGCGATAGTGTTTTGGTATTACACTTAGACGATCCTGATATGAAACGCTGTTTGTGTGGATTTTTTGAATCCAATACAATAAGGGGAGATCACAATCTTCGACTTTGATTTTGAGATCAAAGGATGCTAATACCGATTTGTGATTTTCAATAATCTTCTCTTTTAAAAGCGTAGTGAATGTGTAAGTAGGATTAAACACTCTATGTAATGTTTTTTTGCAATAAAAATAATGTTGTTTGGTGCCTTATCTGCTGGCACAACAGCATATTTGTCATGAATGTCTGACAGTTTTAAGAGCATCAAGATTTCTGAAGATTGATGATGCTTTAGTACTCATAGACCTTCTTAAACGACTTATTCTTATTTGAATCAATGACCTCAGTCTTTACCCATTTCGACAAGCTATCAACCTCCTGGTCCTCTTCCTTTGCCAATTTTTCTGGCATAGTCCTCTATTGAATCCATCAATAATTTAAAGTTATAATTCCAGTTGATGGATTTAAGTTAACGGTACTTTGATCCTTTGGACAACACATTGCGGAGGCTTTCATTTTTAACAATATTAAGATCTCCAGTTATCACATGACCTAAAGGACTATATAAGAATGGGGAATATTAACCTAGTTTAGTGCTTTAACTTATTATTATATAATAAATGCTTATTTTAAAACCAGACATGATTTTTAGTTTAAAGCTTGGTTCTTAGATTTAAGCTGGGTTTTTTTAATAAGTGTATGTCACAATTAATACTGCCATACCTTTAGTGCTTTTAGCTTAGTGCTTGCTTTTAACCCCTGCTATTGTTCTTATATCTTAGCTATCATTGCATAATGTTTCTATGTATAAATGTTGTTATTATAAGTCGATTCTAAAAGATCAGAAGAACTTCTGTTGTACTGTTTTTAACATATCAACTCGAAATAAAGCTTTCTTGTTTTGTCTTTAATTGTGGCAAGAGCAGTTGGGGGTTTGGCTTTGAAGCCATTGATCAAAAGATCCTTCAATACATGTTTGTAATTGAAAATTCAATGGGGTAGTATAGGTATAAAATATAATAGGAATTGATTTGTTTTTTAAGTATGATGGTATTTTGGAATTAACAGACTTGTGATGCAAGATATTACCAAGATTGATATCATCTATGCCTTTGTTAGCAAAAAAGTAAAGAAAAAATGAACGAGGCTCTTCTTCATCTTTGTGTGTGTTAACCGGTTTGAACAATCTGTTTTTTCCAATGTTTAAAATAATAGCTACTAATCTTTACAGAGTGGATGAAGGGTCTGTAACAGATGACTGGAGACATTCTTTGTAAAGAGAATGTAGTGTTTTGAGTGGAACAGAGTACAATTTAGTGCGAATATGATGAAGTCCTGGTGGTTAGTAAAGGGAAAGAAAGTCACAGGAAAAAATGTCGCAAGAAAAAAAGTCACAATTAATTAGTTGTCTTGGTCACATATGTGGTTATAATATGAAAAAAAATGTATTATGTAATACTTGTTTATTATGTAATTACTTATTAGTTATTTAATATTTAAGTTGTATTTCAAGTCCATCTACAAAACATTTTAGTAAAACATTACTATCGACAGCTCTTTTTGTGCTGGTTTAACAGTTAAAAATATATATACTGAAAAAAGTATAAAATAAACAACTATAGAAATATTTTTTAAAATATACATAGATCCAAGCCAAAAATAAGGCTTCAAAATTTTAGAGATTTATTTATTAAACAATTTGATGTGAAAAATGAACATGTGTGACCATTTATTGCACTACTAATTGCTTATTTATTCCTTTGTTTTTATTTGATAAAATTTTGTTAAGTTGTTATGATATATATTTTAAAATTAAATGTCTTCAAATATCCATTTTACTTTTTATACACAAAAACATAAATCTTGCAAAAAAAAAACCTAAAAAAACACATTCAATACCAATACAACTTATTAATTGTGACTTTTTTTCTTGTGACCTTTTATCCTTTGACTTTTTATCCATGACTTTTTTTCCTGTGTGTTTCTTTCCTACAACCTTTGAAGAAACGGTTGTAGGCCATTTATAGATGCATCATGTCACAAAGGTGATGTATACTGACAATGACCATGACTACGTTGTTGCCTGTGATATAAAGGCATCTTAAGGATGATCGCTGGTCAATTTTGAGATTTCTATCAGATTTTCAGAATCCTCTAGATTTTACCATTAAAATAGGGATAAATTTTTTGTCCAGCAACCCCCTATTTTCTTTTTATAATAGGGTTTATTGGGTCAGTTAAAGCTAATTTACACAGTTTTATAAATTTCGTGTTATTTTTTCATAGGTTTTTACACTAAAACATGTCCAATACTAAACCTATGAAAAAGTCAGAGAAAGCTTTTTCCCGCCAAATTTTGGATGCTTATTATCTCGAAAAAGAGTTCAGCAACCTATGAATTTTTTAAGCTTATTTTGTACCTTTAACTATGGTCTATTTATCAAATATATAAATTTAGATACCTTGTTATTTTCAACATGACCAGCGAACATCCTTAAGTACCTTTGTGCAACTAACGCTTAGCAACATCCGGGTATATGACTTAGCAACGAGCCGGGTATATTGGTTTTGTAAAGACGTGTAACTGACCAATCAAATTCCATGAATAATACCGATACGGGGATAATATCAGTTACATACGTTATTACCCGGGTGTATGGAAATTGTACCACCTGAAAGTACTTCTGTTCAGCCTGAGGCGAAGCCGAAGGCTGTCCAGAAGTACTTTCAGGTGGTACAATTTCCATACACCCGGGTTATAATGTAGGTAACGGATTTATCCCCGGCTAACAAGTGTAAAAGGCTGAAAATAGGTTCTTTTGTCGTCAGAAAATGCTCAATGGACAACGTCATCACAGTTGCTCACAAAAAATTATACGTTTTTTATGAAGAAAATACCCATTTTACCAAGTCGAGGATGTTACCTTTGGTAACAACCTCAGACTTAGCGAGTTTAAAGAGTTTTTATTTTGTTTTACATTGTTTTTCCTACTATCGGTATTTTGGCGCCTCAAGTCACGCTATCATAACGTCAACAGACAATGACGTCAAGTTCCGATTTAATTCATATTTATGTGTGTCAGTGTGAATATAGGGCATCCACAATAGTTGAAAGGAAGTACAAATACAAATATAAAAAGACAGAAATGTTCATTTGTGTAATAACATACACTGGTACTCTAGAACATATATTAGCAACGCACAAACAATACACCCTGCGACGTTAGCAACGAAGACGGGGGCATGGGATTTGTACCGACGGGTAACCAACCAATCAAAAGTCCGCATTTGTTGCAAGCCGGGGATAATATCAGTTACCTACGTTATTACCCGGGTGTATGGAAATTGTACCACCTGAAAGTACTTCTGTTCAGCCTGAGGCGAAGCCGAAGGCTGTCCAGAAGTACTTTCAGGTGGTACATTTTCCATACACCCGGGTTATAACGTAGGTAACGGATTTATCCCCGGCTAACAAGTGTAAAAGGCTGAAAATAGTTTCTTTTGTCATCAGAAAATGCTCAATGGACAACGTCATCACAGTTGCTCACAAAAAATTATACGTTTTTTATGAAGAAAATGCCCATTTTACCAAGTCGAGGATGTTACCTTTGGTAACAACCTCAGACTTAGCGAGTTTAAAGAGTTTTTATTTTGTTTTACATTGTTTTTCCTACTTTCGGTATTTTGGCGCCTCAAGTCACGCTATTATAACGTCAATAGACAATGACGTCAAGTTCCGATTTAATTCATATTTATGTGTGTCAGTGTGAATATAGGGCGTCTACAGTGTCTGAAAGGAAGTACAAATACAAATATAAAAAGACAGAAATGTTCATTTGTGGAATAACATACACTGGTACTCTAGAACATATATTAGCAACGCACAAACAATACACCCTGCGACGTTATCAACGAAGACGGGGGCATGGGATTTGTACCGACGTGTAACCAACCAATCAAAAGTCCGCATTTGTTGCAAGCCGGGGATAATATCAGTTACCTACGTTATTACCCGGGTGTATGGAAATTGTACCACCTGAAAGTACTTCTGTTCAGCCTGAGGCGAAGTACTTTCAGGTGGTACAATTTCCATACACCCGGGTTATAACGTAGGTAACGGATTTATCCCCGGCTAACAAGTGTAAAAGGCTGAAAATAGTTTCTTTTGTCATCAGAAAATGCTAAATGGACAACGTCATCACAGTTGCTCACAAAAAATTATACGTTTTTTATGAAGAAAATGCCCATTTTACCAAGTCGAGGATGTTACCTTTGGTACCGACGGGTAACCAACCAATCAAAAGTCCGCATTTGTTGCAAGCCGGGGATAAAGAACGTTACGTTAAAACCGACGTCAACAACGCGTTGAAAAAAAGATAAAGAACGCAAAATAAATAACATTTTATTTGTTGCATAATTTATTAACAAAGTTGTATTTTCATCGAAATTAAATGTTTTCTTAGTCATTTTAATTGTGCTAATTTGAAAAAGCATAAGATTACAAAAACAGGTCGGCAAGGATAGCAGCACAATTAGTACTCATAGGAATACCAACAGTCTGTTGAAAACATGTCCTCCAAACATGACGAATATGTTGTCAAACAGAAAATCTAACATGTGACAGATTTGTTCTTCAGTATATTTAGTATTGGATTTAGAGTCATTGATGACGAAATAACTTCTGTCGTGACTAATTACCAGGTATTTATATCGTCTCTTTCCGTTTTTCTTGAACAAGAATATAATAATCTTTAAGCCTGGTTGTATGCTGCATATGCGGGATGGCCGTATAGAGTGTCGAAAAATCAAATGTTTTAATGCTGTTACAATCGGAAAGAGATCCAGACCTCCAGATGTCTATCAGGTCTTTTGAATTGTTTAATATCCACATTTCATTTATTCCACTTCTGGAGTAGAAAGTGTCACTGTATTTTTGAAGTCCCGTTTTTACTATTGTTAAAATAGTGGTCAGGAGTTGCGATAGTGTTTTGGTATTACACTTAGACGATCCTGATATGAAACGCTGTTTGTGTGGATTTTTTGAATCCAATACAATAAGGGGAGATCACAATCTTCGACTTTGATTTTGAGATCAAAGGATGCTAATACCGATTTGTGATTTTCAATAATCTTCTCTTTTAAAAGCGTAGTGAATGTGTAAGTAGGATTAAACACTCTATGTAATGTTTTTTTGCAATAAAAATAATGTTGTTTGGTGCCTTATCTGCTGGCACAACAGCATATTTGTCATGAATGTCTGACAGTTTTAAAGCATCAAGATTTCTGAAGACCTTCTTAAACGACTTATTCTTATTTGAATCAATGACCTCAAAGTCTTTACCCATTTCGACAAGCTATCAACCTCCTGGTCCTCTTCCTTTGCCCATTTTTCTGGCATAGTCCTCTATTGAATCCATCAATAATTTAAAGTTATAATTCCAGTTGATGGATTTAAGTTAACGGTACTTTGATCCTTTGGACAACACATTGCGGAGGCTTTCATTTTTAACAATATTAAGATCTCCAGTTATCACATGACCTAAAGGACTATATAAGAATGGGGAATATTAACCTAGTTTAGTGCTTTTACTTATTATTATATAATAAATGCTTATTTTAAAACCAGACATGATTTTTATTTTAAAGCTTGGTTCTTAGATTTAAGCTGGGTTTTTTTAATAAGTGTATGTCACAATTAATACTGCCATACCTTTAGTGCTTTTAGCTTAGTGCTTGCTTTTAACCCCTGCTATTGTTCTTATATCTTAGCTATCATTGCATAATGTTTCTATGTATAAATGTTGTTATTATAAGTCGATTTTAAAAGATCAGAAGAACTTCTGTTGTACTGTTTTTAACATATCAACTCGAAATAAAGCTTTCTTGTTTTGTCTTGAATTGTGGCAAGAGCAGTTGGGGGTTTGGCTTTGAAGCCATTGATCAAAAGATCCTTCAATACATGTTTGTAATTGAAAATTCAATAGGGTAGTATAGGTATAAAATATAATAGGAATTTATTTGTTTTTTAATTATGATGGTATTTTGGAATTAACAGACTTGTGATGCAAGATATTACCAAGATTGATATCATCTATGCCTTTGTTAGCAAAAAAGTAAAGAAAAAATGAACGAGGCTCTTCTTCATCTTTGTGTGTGTTAACCGGTTTGAACAATCTGTTTTTTCCAATGTTTAAAATAATAGCTACTAATCTTTACAGAGTGGATGAAAGGTCTGTAACAGATGACTGGAGACATTCTTTGTAAAGAGAATGTAGTGTTTTGAGTGGAACAGAGTACAATTTAGTGCGAATATGATGAAGTCCTGGTGGTTAGTAAAGGGAAAGAAAGTCACAGGAAAAAATGTCGCAAGAAAAAAAGTCACAATTAATAAGTTGTCTTGGTCACATATGTGGTTATAATATGAAAAAACAATGTATTATGTAATACTTGTTTATTATGTAATTACTTATTAGTTATTTAATATTTAAGTTGTATTTCAAGTCCATCTAGAAAACATTTTAGTAAAACATTACTATCGACAGCTCTTTTTGTGCTGGTTTAACAGTTAAAAATATATATACTGAAAAAAGTATAAAATAAACAACTATAGAAATATTTTTTAAAATATACATAGATCCAAGCCAAAAATAAGGCTTCAAAATTTTAGAGATTTATTTATTAAACAATTTGATGTGAAAAATGAACATGTGTGACCATTTATTGCACTACTAATTGCTTATTTATTCCTTTGTTTTTATTTGATAAAATTTTGTTAAGTTGTTATGATATATATTTTAAAATTAAATGTCTTCAAATATCCATTTTACTTTTTTATACACAAAAACATAAATCTTGCAAAAAAAAAAACCTAAAAAAACACATTCAATACCAATACAACTTATTAATTGTGACTTTTTTTCTTGTGACCTTTTATCCTTTGACTTTTTATCCATGACTTTTTTTCCTGTGTGTTTCTTTCCTACAACCTTTGAAGAAACGGTTGTAGGCCATTTATAGATGCATCATGTCACAAAGGTGATGTATACTGACAATGACCATGACTACGTTGTTGCCTGTGATTGTGATTGAATATTTTGGAAAATTTATCAACGTCAGGCAGTAGTGAGTTATGATTTCATATATCTTACGGATTTCAACTTTATGAGAATAAAATAAAACTTTAGATTTTATTATTTCGATGTATCAGGATCATAATTCTGCAAAAATCTCAATTTCGAAAGTTTTTTCAATTAAGGTCCCTTTATGAATGACGCCGCTCAAATATAACAACAATTTTCAGGTTTTCAATTTGATTTAATAGAAAACAATAAATACATTTTTAAAATAATTCAATTATAAAATTGAACATAGCACTCAAAATTATAGTAGCTGTGTTCAGCTTTACTGTAAACCATTGTTTACAGCAATCATTATGGAAAAATAATAAACCTAATACACAAAATAACACGACCTCTGCTGCATAATGTGAACTCTGAGAGCATATTAAGACAGACATAGACTCTTAATGTTTCCACTGTATTATATTTCATTCAATTCTAATTCACAGCACAATATATAAATGTATATACATATCAAAGCTGTGCAAATGCTTGTAAAACAACATTTATTTTAGTTAATCTAGCGTTAATTTCATAAAGTAATTTATTTATTCCATATCACAGCTACCACTTGTTTACTGTGGGCACGCTTGTATATATTTTCTCATGTTCATGAACATTCATTTAGTTTAGTCAGCATATAGGAACATTGTTTTCTGGATAAAAATCTTCAATTTTATAGATGTGAAAATTATATTAAAACATCTTTATGATGACCAGTTGTATGTTTTTAATGAATATAATAACCGATATAATTTACCCCAACAAGATTTTACAGATAGACATACAGCTTTTCTTTAAAAACAGGAGTGCAAAATTTATCTTTTTTTTTTTAATTTTTCAACTAGTCCTATAGAAATAAAGTTCTATGCAAACAACCCAAATACTAAACATAATCATGTATGTCATCTCTCATTTGATTGGTTGTAATTCCTTTGAAAAAAAAGTGCAAGGAACCAATAAAAAAGTCTATTTAATATATAGTAAAACAAGAACATATCCACAAGTGTGCCCAGGGGCGGTAAGTGGTAGTAGAGTGAGAACATGACCTGACATGGGCTTCTGATGATGAAGATTTAATGCATCACATATTTATTTTTCATTCAGGGTGTTCTGTTTGCATATATTTTAATGTTTTTCCAAATTCTTTATTGGTTTATCTTAATTATCTGCTATTAATTCAGAGCTTTGACATCCTGTTCATCAAGATCGTGTTCATTGTCGGTATTCATATCATCTGACAATTCATCTTCCCTACAATAAAACAAAGACATGTATAAATAATGCTGGATAAGATTTCTGATGTAGAAACAATCAAACCGACACAAAGCCCCCCCCCCCCCCCCTCCATACCAGATGATTTGTAAACTTGTATAGTCAATTGAAGTTTCAAATAGACATCATGTTTTTCTCAAACAATGCATTAATTTTTTTAACAAGTTGGACAGAATTTTATGTACAAAAATATTAATTGAAATTCATTGATTAATTGAATTAAAACATTACACAACATATATTTACTTTAATATAAAAATAACTACATGTACCTCAGTCTGCTGTTAATGTCATATCCCTGGTCATGTTGACTCATTCTACTAAATGATCTATGGCTATCTAAACTCTCTGTGCTATTTTGGTCATCATCTAAAATGCTCATCCTTGAAATTTGACCATCAGCTGTGAATATAATAGATCTGTCAAATAAAGCTTCTGTTCTAGTAAATACATTGTACAGTTGTTCTTAAATTAACAAACCTGAAAAAATTTAAAAGGCTTGTACGGATTTAATGAAAATTCCATAAGCTAATGGTATTTCACACTTAATCTGCTTAATTAAGAAATAAAAACAGAGTTTAAAATGAGTTACCAATTAGGGGTAGGTTTTTGTAGTAAAGACCTTAATCACTCAAAATTTGGCATCTTATTTGAAACAGGAGTAAATACAAAACTTGTTTCAAGGAACAACATACTGAACCCTTTCCTGCTCAAGGTTTGGATCTATAAAAATCATATTTTTTGTTGCCACACCAACTATGTATGGTACATTTGTCAAATTATAAACACAAACTCAAACAAATGATTATACATGGATGAATTTCTCGTGTTTACCTGTTACTCTTCCAGACTGAGAAGCAAGTTCCCATTCTAGTTTATCTAAAGCCTCAGTGTCCTCTTTGTTGGCAGTTTCCACAGTGCCTTCATCATCAAACCTACTTAAATCTTCACCATCGACCACTAAAAACAATAATACATTATACAAACTATACCAGGTACTCCGGCTTCCTCCCCCAATAAAAACTGGACGCCATGAAATAGCTGAAAAATTGCTGAAAGTGGCATTAAACATCAAACAAACAAACTACGCCAGTGTTGTTTCCTTACTTCTATGCTTAATTATGACAACTATATACAAATATATAAATAAATATTGATAAATAAGTGTTATTAAGATAAAAACATTTTGTTTATTTTTCAATAAACAAATGTTCATGTAGACACACCCACCTTATTGATTTTGGTGTATTCACTTTTACAAGTTTGCCACGTGTGCATTAATTATTCATTAAACAAGAACATAAATTAAAATCCTTGTAAAAACTTGTTTTGTTTATTAATTATTTTAGTTTCTTTTACTTGTCTAACATTTTGTTTAATGAATTACTTTTATTAGGTTGTAAAATAAAAAATGAGAGTAATTTCTTAAATAAATAAATTCCTGGTAATCTCACTACATAAACCTCTACTTTTGGGATCTCATAATGAGAAAGATAAAATATCCACTATAAGTTAAAACTTTGTGAGGTCATGGGATACAACATCTACCATAAAAATGACATTTCTAATAATTGATTAAATGTTGACTAACATACAAAAAAAGAAGAAATGGAGAAAACTTTTGTTGATAAAATTATAATTAATTGCCCACCTATGGCTCTAGAAACACGACCATCTTCTGCATGTGATGACCTCAATCTACTTATAGGCCTTGGAGTCTTAGATGAAGGACGTGGTGTTTTATTCAACTGAGATATAATTTGTGGAGCTTTAGGGGGTTTAGATGTAGGTCTTGGTGAATTCAATTGTCCAGATGTAGGTTGAGGTGTTTTGCTTTGCGTAGATGTAGGTAGTGATTTTTGTTGTGCAGATGTTGGTCGTGTTGACTTCCTTGGAGCAGATGTAGGTCTTGGAGAATTCTGTGATGGAGGTCTGGGTGAGGTCACTTGGTGTGCTTGTTGACTAGAATGTAAAGGCAATTCTGGTAATGTTGTATCTCTTAACCATGTGTCTACTCGACTCAATGACCTGCAACACAAATCATAACTTGATTTATAAACTAAATGCTTTTTTTGTAAAAAGCAAAAAATTTACCAATAGTCAATTATCCTATACTACAATGTATTCTTTTCCTATACTACAATGTATTCTTTTAAACTTGGTTACAGCATCTAAAGTCTGCAATTTCTACTTAAGGATTAACTACAAACATTATTTTTTCCATCGAGGGATAACAAAATTTCCGTTTTGCACATTGTATAATCCGCTATATTAAATGTGCAAAATGGAAATTTTGTTATCCCTCGATGGAGAAAATATTTTTTGTAGTTAATACTTATTAATGAATTCAAACAATAGAATAAACTCAACAATTTTTTTTTGTAACTGGATATTTTCGAAAAAAGAGATCCACACAAAAACTGTTTGTTTTCCATGGAGTAATATATGACGTCAAATGGCACATTCTCCATAATCAAATTTGTTTTCCATCCTTTGATTGAAAATATTTTCCAGCCAAAAGTCAGTATTCTCGCAAAATTTATTTATAAATAAATAGCAGCAATTTCAAATTTTGTATCTTCATACAAGATGTCATACCTCTGTAATGTGTATAAACATTATTTGATCATTAAAGTAAACCATCAAAGTGCAGGTACTAGCTATGCAATACAGATGTGCAAATTTTTATCTGCTTTGTGTTTTTTACTATGTGTTTGACAATATGATGGACAATATCTTTCATTATAAATAAATACCTAGTTGTGGATGTAGGACTGATATCTCCACTAACTTCCTTCTGTAGATTTTTTTCCTCGTCATATTGAGCACTATACTGTGACAGAAGACCTTTGCCTTCCTTGGATGCCAGTCCATGAACCTCTGTTGAATTCTGGGCCTCCATCACTGCCAAGGGATCCTCCATCTCGGCTAGTCTTGGTGTTTCAATAGGCTGTACAGTATCAAAAGGAACTGCCTCAGCTAAACTGTTATCTGGCTTCCAAGATCTGGGAGACATGCTATAAACTGAATAACAGTAAGACAATTGAAAAACAATATGAAAATAAGGAACGATAAAGGGCACTGGTCTTTGAGTTTTTTTAAGTGTTTAAGCATAGAATAAATATTTACACTTCCTAAATGAATGCTTCATATACTGTGTAAATAAAAACAAAGGGACCAGTGCTTTGAACAGACATGCCAGATTTATATCATGGTTGGTTAATATGGTATAAATATTAGAACAGTTTTAGTACATGTAACTGCTATGCACTTTATTTTGCTGTATCATAAACAAGAACTGTACTGTCTTTTTGGGAGGATTATCATCTTTAAATAATACTCCAAGACAATACACAATGCACAAAATTATATGAAAAATGCTAAATACTTATTTTAGCGCTCCAAATTTAGTTTTGAATATTAAGTCAATTAAATACATTTTCATTGACAACAAATAGTTTTCAAAACTTACATGTATAACTAAGTTTATATTTATCCTGACCAGACTTTTTATGTTTTGATGGAGTCATTGTTCTTTCCTGTTCAACAGGTTTCACACCTGCCATTAAGAAATCTCCCAATCCTGAGGTATAAGATGGTACAGTCTCATCTAACTGTAAGGACGCTATCTGTTTTAATGCTTCACTGGGTTCCATTGTCAAATGACTCTCCCTACATTAAGATAAGTTATTATGAGAATAAAAAGATGCAATTTCATCCTCAAGAGCATGTAATGGTCCCCTGACTTTGCAAAAATATTTAGGAGACATGACTTTGCAGCAACAATATTTAGGAGACATGACTTTGCAGCAACAATATTTAGGAGACATGACTTTCCTTGCAAATTTTGACATTAAAGGCTTAAGTGAGTTCATTTCTGAGATGGTTTTATATGTATGTTGCCATGTTGAATCCGTACTCAGCAGCAAAAACTCAATATTTTAGAGAACTATTCCCCCTTCATCCTGCATGATTTGGTTTTAATGTGCAAGGCAGTTTCTAAGAAGAAGCCATTTATATGTTTTTCTCCATTGGGTCATATTTTAAGCTATGTTCCACTGTGTCTGCCATTTTGGATTTAGATTCTGCACAAAACACTCAAACTTTGTAGACGACAATCTGAGGTACATTTCTTTATTATTACAATTTTTTCTACCAAGCAGTTGTCAGGAAATAAATTTAAATGTCAGCCAAACAGAATTAATGCATTTGCAGTCCTGGCAGACATGATAATTTCCAAGTTGCCAGAAAAACTCAAAATAATAAGAGAACAGCCTAGCTTCATTTCTGCATAATTTGGTTTTATCGTTAGAACTATTTTAGAGAAGAAGCTCCTCGTATGTTTTTCCCATAGGGTCCTATGTTAAGCTGTGTGGCCATTCTCGATTTTGAATTGGCACAAAACACTAAAACTTTGGTAGACAAACATTAAAATGTCTACAATATTTCACATCAATCTGCCATGAAGTTTGTGAGAATATTTATGAAATTCATCTAATCAGAATTCATTTTTGTCCCTGGCAGCCATATTTAATACTTTATCAGCACCAAGAACCACCCCAAAACATCCCTGCCAAGTTTAGTACCTATTAGCCAAGTAGTTTAAGAGAAGAAGATTGACATGTGTAAAGTTTATGGCTGACAACTAGTTGCTGCTGCCAACAGTGATAAAATATTTGGGTCAGTTCAGCTACAAATTTAATACCATTAACCTGAATTGTTTAGTTAATTTAGAAGTTCCTAAAAGTTTGTATGACTTAATTAATGCAAATAAACACATTCATGAGGAGAAAATTGTTCGTGCTTTGGTCTAAAAACTTTGGTTCATGAAATATTCCAAATGAACTAAAATCCCAGCTCATTCTTGTATGGCCGGTTGAATGGATGCCAATATCTGCAGCTAACTGAAACTCACAGCAATCTGTTTCTTGGCATAAGAAACTTGAGATCCGAAATGGGAAGCAAAACCTGGGACATTAAATGTTGTGAAGGTAAAATCATTGAAGTTTCAATTCGTTCAATTGATTTTTAAATCTTTTATTATCTTGGATTCTATCTGGAAACAAATATAAACTAGAGTAAAAAAACCTGTGAGCAATGCTCACCATTGATACCCCCCGCTTCACAATTACTTTGAAAATTCAGGTGTTCTTAATTATGAAATTGAAACTTTATCTAGTTAAACGTGAAGGCGAAGTTGCAGATAAAACATGTAACCCTCCCCAATCCCCAAAAGAATGGCATCCCCTATGTCAATGACAAAGTCCATGTTTTTCTAAGGGAAACCTCCAATAATATTCTGATCAAAATGTTTAATATCCAGTGCACAATGGCAATATGTGACCAAGATTCTGTGTAAGTTTCAACAAATTCCATTCAGTGGTGTAGGAGGAATTGCAAATAAAAGATGGGTATCCCCTTATGTCAATGACAAAGTCCATGCTTTTCTATGGGAAACCCCAAATATCATTCCGATCAAAATGTTAAATATCTCCTGCACAATGGCACTATGTGACATGGATTCTGTGTAAGTTTCAACAAATTCCATTCAGTGGTGTAGGAATGAGTTGCACATAAGAGATGGGTATCCCTTATGTCCATGACAAAGTCCATGTTTTTCCATGGAAAACCCCAAATATCATTCCAATCGAAATGTTTAATATCTAGTGCACAATGGCAATATGTGACAACATTCTGTGTAAGTTTCATCAAATTCCATTTAGTGGTGTTGGAGGAGTCGCACAAAAGAAATGGGTATCCCCTTATGTCAATGACAGTCCATGTTTTTCTATGGGAAACCCCAAATATCATTCCGATCAAAATAATAAATATCTCCTGCACAATGGCACTATGTGACAAGGATTCTGCGTAAGTTTCAACAAATTCCATTCAGTGGTGTAGGAGGAGTTGCACATAAGAGATGAGGACCCCCTTAGGTCAATGACAATGTCCATGTTTTTCTATGGGAAACCCCAAATATCATATCGATCAAAATGTTTAATATCTCCTGCACAATGGCACTATGTGACAAGGATTCTGTGTAAGTTTCATTAAATTCCATTCAGTGGTGTAGGAGGAGTTGCACATAAGAGATAGGGACCCCCTTAGGTCAATGACAAAGTCCATGTTTTTCTATGGGAAACCCCAAATATCATTCCCATCAAAATGTTAAATATCTCCTGCACAATGGCACTATGTGACATGGATTCTGTGTAAGTTTCAACAAATTCCATTCAGTGGTGTAGGAATGAGTTGCACATAAGAGATGGGTATCCCTTATGTCCATGACAAAGTCCATGTTTTTCCATGGAAAACCCCAAATATCATTCCAATCGAAATGTTTAATATCTAGTGCACAATGGCAATATGTGACAACATTCTGTGTAAGTTTCATCAAATTCCATTTAGTGGTGTTGGAGGAGTCGCACAAAAGAAATGGGTATCCCCTTATGTCAATGACAGTCCATGTTTTTCTATGGGAAACCCCAAATATCATTCCGATCAAAATAATAAATATCTCCTGCACAATGGCACTATGTGACAAGGATTCTGCGTAAGTTTCAACAAATTCCATTCAGTGGTGTAGGAGGAGTTGCACATAAGAGATGAGGACCCCCTTAGGTCAATGACAATGTCCATGTTTTTCTATGGGAAACCCCAAATATCATATCGATCAAAATGTTTAATATCTCCTGCACAATGGCACTATGTGACAAGGATTCTGTGTAAGTTTCATTAAATTCCATTCAGTGGTGTAGGAGGAGTTGCACATAAGAGATAGGGACCCCCTTAGGTCAATGACAAAGTCCATGTTTTTCTATGGGAAACCCCAAATATCATTCCCATCAAAATGTTAAATATCTCCTGCACAATGGCACTATGTGACATGGATTCTGTGTAAGTTTCAACAAATTCCATTCAGTGGTGTAGGAATGAGTTGCACATAAGAGATGGGTATCCCTTATGTCCATGACAAAGTCCATGTTTTTCCATGGAAAACCCCAAATATCATTCCAATCGAAATGTTTAATATCTAGTGCACAATGGCAATATGTGACAACATTCTGTGTAAGTTTCATCAAATTCCATTTAGTGGTGTTGGAGGAGTCGCACAAAAGAAATGGGTATCCCCTTATGTCAATGACAGTCCATGTTTTTCTATGGGAAACCCCAAATATCATTCCGATCAAAATAATAAATATCTCCTGCACAATGGCACTATGTGACAAGGATTCTGCGTAAGTTTCAACAAATTCCATTCAGTGGTGTAGGAGGAGTTGCACATAAGAGATGAGGACCCCCTTAGGTCAATGACAATGTCCATGTTTTTCTATGGGAAACCCCAAATATCATATCGATCAAAATGTTTAATATCTCCTGCACAATGGCACTATGTGACAAGGATTCTGTGTAAGTTTCATTAAATTCCATTCAGTGGTGTAGGAGGAGTTGCACATAAGAGATAGGGACCCCCTTAGGTCAATGACAAAGTCCATGTTTTTCTATGGGAAACCCCAAATATCATTCCCATCAAAATGTTAAATATCTCCTGCACAATGGCACTATGTGACATGGATTCTGTGTAAGTTTCAACAAATTCCATTCAGTGGTGTAGGAATGAGTTGCACATAAGAGATGGGTATCCCTTATGTCCATGACAAAGTCCATGTTTTTCCATGGAAAACCCCAAATATCATTCCAATCGAAATGTTTAATATCTAGTGCACAATGGCAATATGTGACAACATTCTGTGTAAGTTTCATCAAATTCCATTTAGTGGTGTTGGAGGAGTCGCACAAAAGAAATGGGTATCCCCTTATGTCAATGACAGTCCATGTTTTTCTATGGGAAACCCCAAATATCATTCCGATCAAAATAATAAATATCTCCTGCACAATGGCACTATGTGACAAGGATTCTGCGTAAGTTTCAACAAATTCCATTCAGTGGTGTAGGAGGAGTTGCACATAAGAGATGAGGACCCCCTTAGGTCAATGACAATGTCCATGTTTTTCTATGGGAAACCCCAAATATCATATCGATCAAAATGTTTAATATCTCCTGCACAATGGCACTATGTGACAAGGATTCTGTGTAAGTTTCATTAAATTCCATTCAGTGGTGTAGGAGGAGTTGCACATAAGAGATAGGGACCCCCTTAGGTCAATGACAAAGTCCATGTTTTTCTATGGGAAACCCCAAATATCATTCCCATCAAAATGTTAAATATCTCCTGCACAATGGCACTATGTGACATGGATTCTGTGTAAGTTTCAACAAATTCCATTCAGTGGTGTAGGAATGAGTTGCACATAAGAGATGGGTATCCCTTATGTCCATGACAAAGTCCATGTTTTTCCATGGAAAACCCCAAATATCATTCCAATCGAAATGTTTAATATCTAGTGCACAATGGCAATATGTGACAACATTCTGTGTAAGTTTCATCAAATTCCATTTAGTGGTGTTGGAGGAGTCGCACAAAAGAAATGGGTATCCCCTTATGTCAATGACAGTCCATGTTTTTCTATGGGAAACCCCAAATATCATTCCGATCAAAATAATAAATATCTCCTGCACAATGGCACTATGTGACAAGGATTCTGCGTAAGTTTCAACAAATTCCATTCAGTGGTGTAGGAGGAGTTGCACTTAAGAGATGAGGACCCCCTTAGGTCAATGACAATGTCCATGTTTTTCTATGGGAAACCCCAAATATCATATCGATCAAAATGTTTAATATCTCCTGCACAATGGCACTATGTGACAAGGATTCTGTGTAAGTTTCATTAAATTCCATTCAGTGGTGTAGGAGGAGTTGCACATAAGAGATAGGGACCCCCTTAGGTCAATGACAAAGTCCATGTTTTTCTATGGGAAACCCCAAATATCATTCCGATCAAAATGTTAAATATCTCCTGCACAATGGCACTATGTGACATGGATTCTGTGTAAGTTTCAACAAATTCCATTCAGTGGTGTAGGAATGAGTTGCACATAAGAGATGGGTATCCCTTATGTCCATGACAAAGTCCATGTTTTTCTATGGAAAACCCCAAATATCATTCCAATCGAAATGTTTAATATCTAGTGCACAATGGCAATATGTGAAAGTTTCATCAAATTCCATTTAGTGGTGTTGGAGGAGTCGCACAAAAGAAATGGGTATCCCCTTAGGTCAATGACAATGTCCATGTTTTTCTTTGGGAAACCCCAAATATCATATCGATCAAAATGTTTAATATCTCCTGCACAATGGCACTATGTGACAAGGATTCTGTGTAAGTTTCATTAAATTCCATTCAGTGGTGTAGGAGGAGTTGCACATAAGAGATAGGGACCCCCTTAGGTCAATGACAAAGTCCATGTTTTTCTATGGGAAACCCCAAATATCATTCCGATCAAAATGTTAAATATCTCCTGCACAATGGCACTATGTGACAAAGATTCTGTGTAAGTTTCATCAAATTCCATTCAGTGGTGTAGGAGGAGTTGCAAATAAGAGAAAGTGTAACGGACGGACGGACAGACGGACGGACGTACGGATGGAAGGACGGACGGATGGACGGACACCATGAACACTATATACC
Source organism: Limnoperna fortunei (assembly GCA_944474755.1). Classification (NCBI taxonomy): domain Eukaryota; kingdom Metazoa; phylum Mollusca; class Bivalvia; order Mytilida; family Modiolidae; genus Limnoperna; species Limnoperna fortunei. Next base: position 98,325,182 of record OX104113.1, on the reverse strand, counting down.
CCCCGCTTTTCAAGCGGGGGGTATAAAAAAAAGGGGTCATCTTGTAAACTTTCATGAACAGTATAGTATTAATTAGCTTTGCAGTTTTTTTAACAATGGCAGTTTTGAACATTTTCCTATAGATTCAGATTTAAAACATTTGTGCTGGCCATTATTGATTTTAAAATGCCATAAAATTATAAACTTTGTTGAGAACCTTGCGATGGACTTCTGACAAAGTGTTTTTGTAGTTTTTGAGAATAGAGTTGAAATATAATAGTCTACAAAGCCAGCAAAACTGACAACTGACAAAGAGATGTCAATAGCTAAATGTAGTCAAATTCATTAAAAGAGCTAACTACATCACCACATTGAGAACAAAATAAATTAACTTCTCACCCATTTAACCTTGAACTTGCTCTACTGCGAGCTCTAGACCCAGGTCTAGACTGACTACTTTTTGCTCTAGATACAGGTCTTGATGACTTTGGTCTCTGCTTGGCTGATGATACTCTACTTCCTGCTTCTAATGATTTAGTTTCCTTCACTGCAGCAGGCACCCTTTCATTTAGTTGTGGAGTTTCATTGAAATCATCTCTTTGTGATCTATTTCTTGAAGAGTGTTGTTTTGCAGATAGTTCTAACTCAAAATTTGCATCATCATCATCATCTCCACTACCATGCTTCTGTGTTCTTGCAGACTTTTTCCTCGCAGATTTTGGAAGTGGTGGAGGTTTTGAATCATTTGATGGTTTGGGAGTTTTGTCTACATTTCTAGAAATGTGATACATAAATACATTAGTTAATTCTAAAAACAGATTTTGTGAAAAATATTATATTATTTTTATGAACTTAAATTCGCAATATAAAGCACATTTAAGTGAACATTCAAATAAAAATACTTGTACATACAATATATCCTAAACATGTTTCCAAAGAAGTTATATGACAATCAAGTAGTTTATTTAAGCATATATTCATTAGTTTGGTAGACCTGATCCAAATTAAGGAGTGATTATACATGTAGCCATAGTCAAAACTTATAAAAATCTACAATCAGAATTGGCCACACATATTTTTTTACCAACTGGATTTTTAAGCTTATGTTCATAATGATTTTACACATTATTGTGGATAATCATTGGCTTCTATTTTATGCTAACCAAAATAGTTATGCAATTTGCTGTGGATTAGTCTTTGTATTGTATCACTGTTGTGTTACCAGTGACTTTTTATTGTATTGTATCACTGTTGTGTTACCTGTGACTTTTTATTGTATTGTATCACTGTTGTGTTACCTGTGACTTCTTATTGTATTGTATCACTGTTGTGTTACCTGTGACTTTTTATTGTATTGTATCACTGTTGTGTTACCTATGACTTTTTGTTGTATTGTATCACTGTTGTGTTACCAGTGACTTTTTATTGTATTGTATCACTGTTGTGTTACCTGTGACTTTTTATTGTATTGTGTCACTGTTGTGTTACCTGTGACTTTTTATTGTATTGTGCCACTGTTGTGTTACCTGTGACTTTTTATTGTATTGTATCACTGTTGTGTTACCTGTGACTTTTTATTGTATTGTATGACTGTTGTGTTACCTGTGACTTTTTATTGTATTGTATCACTGTTGTGTTACCAGTGACTTTTTATTGTATTGTATCACTGTTGTGTTACCTGTGACTTTTTATTGTATTGTGTCACTGTTGTGTTACCTGTGACTTTTTATTGTATTGTGCCACTGTTGTGTTACCTGTGACTTTTTATTGTATTGTATCACTGTTGTGTTACCTGTGACTTTTTATTGTATTGTATGACTGTTGTGTTACCTGTGACTTTTTATTGTATTGTATCACTGTTGTGTTACCTGCGACTTTTTATTGTATTGTGTCACTGTTGTGTTACCTGTGACTTTTTATTGAATTGTGTCACTGTTGTGTTACCTGCGACTTTTTATTGTATTGTGTCTCTGTTGTGTTACCTGTGACTTTGTATTGTGTCACTGTTGTGTTACCTGTGACTTTGTATTGTGTCACTGTTGTGTTACCTGTGACTTTGTATTGTGTCACTGTTGTGTTACCTGTGACTTTTTATTATATTATGTCACTGTTGTGTTACCTGTGACTTTTTGTTGTGTCACTGGTGTGTTACCTGTGACTTTTTATTGTATTGTGTCACTGTTGTGTTACCTGTGACTTTTTATTGTATTGTGCCACTGTTGTGTTACCTGTGACTTTGTATTGTGTCACTGTTGTGTTACCTGTGACTTTTTATTGTGTCACTGGTGTGTTACCTGTGACTTTTTATAGTATTGTGTCACTGTTGTGTTACCTGTGACTTTGTATTGTGTCACTGTTGTGTTACCTGTGACTTTTTATTATATTATGTCACTGTTGTGTTACCTGTGACTTTTTATTATATTATGTCACTGTTGTGTTACCTGTGACTTTTTATTGTGTCACTGGTGTGTTACCTGTGACTTTTTATTGTATTGTGTCACTGTTGTGTTACCTGTGACTTTTTATTGTATTGTGCCACTGTTGTGTTACCTGTGACTTTGTATTGTGTCACTGTTGTGTTACCTGTGACTTTTTATTGTGTCACTGTTGTGTTACCTGTGACTTTTTATTGTATTGTGTCACTGTTGTGTTACCTGTGACTTTTTATTGTGTCACTGTTGTTACCTGTGACTTTTTATTGTGTCACTGGTGTGTTACCTGTGACTTTTTATAGTATTGTGTCACTGTTGTGTCACTGTTGTGTTACCTGTGACTTTTTATTATATTATGTCACTGTTGTGTTACCTGTGACTTTTTATTATATTATGTCACTGTTGTGTTACCTGTGACTTTTTATTGTGTCACTGGTGTGTTACCTGTGACTTTTTATTGTATTGTGTCACTGTTGTGTTACCTGTGACTTTTTATTGTATTGTGCCACTGTTGTGTTACCTGTGACTTTGTATTGTGTCACTGTTGTGTTACCTGTGACTTTTTATTGTGTCACTGTTGTGTTACCTGTGACTTTTTATTGTATTGTGTCACTGTTGTGTTACCTGTGACTTTGTATTGTGTCACTGTTGTGTTACCTGTGACTTTTTATTGTGTCACTGTTGTTACCTGTGACTTTTTATTGTATTGTTTCACTGTTGTGTTACCTGTGACTTTGTATTGTGTCACTGTTGTGTTACCTGTGACTTTTTATTGTATTGTATCACTGTTGTGTTACCTGTGACTTTGTGTTGTGTCACTGTTGTGTTACCTGTGACTTTGTATTGTGTCACTGTTGTGTTACCTGTGACTTTTTATTGTATATTGTATTGTGTCACTGTTGTGTTACCTGTGACTTTTTATAGCCCACGCATCTGAATCATCAACTTCCTGGACACTACATGAGTCTCTCTCTTCAATGTTTCCAGGTTTCTGAAAAAATTATAATCATCTATTTAGGAAAGATTTATATTTTTAATACAACCAAACACTAGTGTTTCTTGCACTCATTTAAACAAAAAAAAATTGTTATTGGCATCTAGATATAAATACATGTACCCACAAGCCACACAAATGTGTAAACTATAAATATAAAATGGTACTCATACAATCCCATCACTATGCATAACTGTCTGTTATTTGTGAAGGCATATTATGCAGGTGTTAACAGTTAAAAAAATCATATCAAGTAATCTCAAATAATTGGTAGAAATAAGAATTTCATGATAAATTTGTAAAAATAAAAAGAAATACAAAACAGAAGCATCAGTAGAAATCTATGTACTTATCAGTTACCCAACTACCCATTTTATAAAATAAAACAATATTAAAAAATTAATAACAGCTCTTACCACTTTATTTCTTAGGTAAATCACGATGCTTGCATAAATTTATGTCTTTTTACCAAAGTCCCAACACACAAAACAAAAAAATCTGGTTCACCAAAAAGTGAGGAATGAATAAAATACAAAGATATGAATAAACAGCCACTCCAGTAGTGAGTATACAAGGAAACAGACAACCCATTAAAACATATAATTTAACTTGATATCACCTTGACACTGTGTGTCACAATGGATGTACAGTAGTGGAAACCACATACAAAAATTCCAACCATGTATATGATCTCAATTCCCACAAATTGTATTATAGAATCTTACCATAAATGCCTGTCTTTCACTGGGTACCTAATTAAGTGCGCAAATAAGTTTGTGAAAAACTTATTTATATTTTTAATTCTCTGTTTTAAATGATAGCATTTTAAGAACTGCTTTATTTATTGCAAAATTATTTAATATTTTATATTACAAAATATTGTATTTTGTTGTGCAAAAGTATAAAAACAAAACAAATTGGTAAATATTTTCAATCTGAAGAATAGAAACTTAGAAAGAACATCATTAACACATTTTTTATAGTTACTTTACCAGTGTAATGTGATGTGAATGTGTATTGTGAAATGAAAAGTTCAGTGAATGGTTATCAGTGACATCAGAAAACCATTATCAAAGTCTTACCAAAGATGGTGGTCTCTCAGTTCTTACCTAAACACAAATTTCTCCAATCTAATAATTTCTAATATAAAGTCATGTAACAAATGTTTCAAATCTGATTATTCTTTAATGTAAACAGTAATTTAAAAGTGGATGTATAATAAAAGCAAAATTTGCTTTTTTAAATAAACTTTGTAGTTAGGTTGATGCAACTACAGTGGTCTCAAAATATGTTATTTACACAAATTATGTGCTATTCTACAGAAAAATTCTTTTGAATGTGAATTTTGTTTGAAAAGTGAAACAAAGAATAAACACTAAAAAATATCCATTGTAATTTTGTAATTTTATATCAATGAACAACCAAAATCACTGGCATCTATTAACATCAGATCTATTTAAATAAACATTTCCTTTTAACTTAATTAACTACATGTATTTGCTTAACCGGATCCAGAAATAATTACAATAGTCATGTAAAGTAGGCTCGCATTCATACTTACATCATTACTGTTAATTTCAATAATAGAGATGTTGTCCTCATCATGTCTGGCAAGACTTAATGGCTGCTTAGATGTCATTGCTTCATACAATGCTCTGAATTCTACTTTTTCTAAGGAGGCTATAATACAATTTAAAGCACATTTTCAATAGTTTGAGAGAACTTGTGTCTCTAACAGTTATATAATTATATGCAACAACATTCAAAGTTCTAAGATCTTTCAGATACAGAATCTAATGTCCTTGCTTTGTTAATAAACAGGTTTAACAATATCCTTGTTGTTATTTATATTTTATTTATTAACATTTTTAACTACGGTACATGATCAGTCTCATGTGCTGTTGTCATCTCCAATTTACTATTATACAGGCTTTCAAGCACCTTTTGACAAAAAATAAGGGATAAATTTAGGGCACTTTTCCCCCCAAAATAAGGGCAATTTTAAGGATTTTTTAGGGCATTTTGTTGAAAATAAGGGATGTTAGTTCCATTAAATTATCACAAATGCACTATAGGTTGATATATATACTCACTTACAGGGACAAAACACATACAAAAAGAACTTCTTACCAACAACACCAACTCATCAGCCATCAACAGACACATTCAGCAACAGATGATCCAATTTTATTCCTGCAATTTGTTCTTTTGGATATCTGATGAATGTAGATCTGTTCATGTCTGTTGAGCTGGCATTTGGTAATAACACAAGTTCCTGGAAGTATACTAACACTAGAAAGTGAGTTAACTGCATTCTAAAACATGTAAATACTTGACCTTTTACAATAAATTATAGCTTAAAGAATTTTTAATATATTAATTTCAAAATGTAGGATTTTTCATGATTTATAAGGGCTTTTTAGGGCTTTTCATAAAAAATAAGGAAATTTAGGGATGATGATAAAAAATAAGGAAAATTAGGAATATTTAGGGCCGCTTGAAAGCCTGTATTATAGGAATTTTTTTTTAAATAAAACAGTAAATGCACTAGTAAATCAAAAATTTCTTTGATGACAAGTAGAAATTGGCAAAAATGTAAAAGTTCTACACAAAAAAAGATGCAACCTGAATAACCAAAATACTAACTGTCACTATCAAAGCTGTCTTCTCTCTCGGGAAAGACTGTAAAACGAGGAGTTGTACTGTTTGTCCTGTAATTCCTTGGTGTCGTGGAATTACTATCTAGTCTAGGGGTAGGTAACTCATCAAGCTCAGTCCTCCTGTGCTTCTTTAGAAGCAGGCGTTCAGCATAACTTAAACTGTTGGTAAACTTGATGTCCAGTTCTGGTGATCTGTCAACTGTCCCAGTGCTATGATCCCTTTGTACAACTGTTTCTCCTGTGTTATAGTTCAATATAAGTATGTTCATAGATAATGTTATGTTTTTTTGCATATTTTGTTAAATTTTTTTTTTCTAATTTCCAGTGTTATGACAATTTAAATTAAGAAAGAGTAACATTAATTTTATTCTGTTTCATACTGCACTTGTCATCAAGAAAAAAAGTTCTATAATCTAATTTGAAATAATGCATACAAATCTGAAAACAATAGGAGATACCTTTTTAAATAATGTTCTGAGAAACAAAAAAACCTCAAAATGTTGAAAGCAGAAGTTCATTGCTGATATTAGCAAAGGTTTTACACACTTATAACAACTTCATATCATAAAATGGTAATATAATAAATTCCTGCATACTTGGAGTTTTACGAGGTGATGGATGTCTTGGAGTTATTTCTTTTGGTTTGTTAGGTTCAGAAGATGCTTCTCCAGTCCTCCAAGCTTGAACAGCCTGTCGGAATGCTGCAGCATTTTCTGCTTCATCGTAGGTTCCATCTAATAAGGATGGCCCATCAAATGAGCCACTAGCACCCTCTGGACTGTTTCTGTCATGCTGATGAATATTCATAGTATGCAAATTAATAGCACCTTCTGCTGACTGGTACCCATTTTGGTATTCTCTGTAACAGAATAATTTATCTTAACTGCTGTCATTATGGACAATGTGAAAAAGGCAATTATGCAGAAAAGAAAAAAACAAACTTTAGCAAAAGGTTAAAATATATTAAAGTGTTGTGATATTTATCTCTATTTTTAATTGTACAGTTCACTGTCTCAATTTATTTTCTTATTTTCTTACGTTAAGCTAATGTTCAAAATATATTTTTTTAAAGTTACTTTAAATGTGTTAACAGAAATACAAAGATGAAAAGTTATCAATGTCTTCACAACACTGACATACCTATTAGATGGTGGAGGTGTGGGTCGTGGTGACATACATTGTCTTGGTCCTGAAGCCTGTAAAGTAATAAGAATTTCTCATAAATTGGAAGTTATGTAAACAGTAGAATCACATAATTAACAGAATGTTTTAGTTTCTTCTCTTCTGTAAAAGAGTAATCATATCACCGAGCGACAACAACACACGAAGCGTCATCAATTCTTCTACAACCCTTTCATTCCTTATCCTTTTTCCTGTCATTGTTCTGATTATTCTTTCTTTGTTTTGTATAATTGATTCTTTCTTTATTTATTGTATAATTGAATGTAATTCATTTTATGTCCATATATTACTTGTATCATATTTTAAACGGAGAAGACTTCATAAGTATGTATTACTTGTGTCTGATCCTGTTTGTTCATTGTACAAATAAAATATGTTTAAACTAACTTCTGTAAATGATCAATTATTCTGATCAATTATTACATGATAAAACCATATGTTGTGTAATTATTCACAGGGTAGGAGTATATTTGCTTTGTTGATCATCTTATCTGTAAACCACCCTCAAGTTGGTGATCGGGGCCTCGGTGGCCGAGTGGTCAAGGCAGTTCGTCTACTATTGATCACGTGGTCTGTCAACACTGAGATTGCGAGTTCGATTCTCACTGCAGGCAGGGTGTACTCGACTCCAATCTTAATTGACAAGGATTGTCAGTTTTCCTACCGCATGTCGGGGGTTTTCTCCGGGTACTCCGGCTTCCTCCCCCAATAAAAACTGGACGCCATGATATAGCTGAAAAATTGCTGAAAGTGGCGTTAAACACCATCAAACAAACAAACAAACATCAAGTTGGTGATCTACTTTTTTCTTTCTCTCTCTTTCAGAATGAACAAGACACAGTAGTTCAATAACACATTTTTTAACTGTACATGCACAGCTCATAGAAATAATCGTCATCTTGCATAAAATTCACTAATATGGATCGGTTACAATTATTTATTGGGTACAATTTATATTTAGTGCCACACCACCTATTTTTGGATAGCCTACAAGTGAACACATTGAAGATTTTAATGCATTGAATTTACTTTTTATGTTTCTGTGAGCACAGCACAATTCTAATTAGAAATATTTTACTTAGATTTTCCATTTTAAAAGATAGTCAAATTAATCAATAGCAAGTTGTAATTATTAAAACTTGAAATAAGTAAGTACATAAGTATACATTTGATGAAATTTAATTAAAAAAAAGGTGCTGTTTTGAAATTTTAAAAGGGTAACTAACTTTGTTTTTGAGTTTATATATATGATACGGTACAATGTAAGAAAATAAAAAAACACTTATGACTCGGAGATATACATAGAAAAGTTTGTATTTTTTTTTTTATTTAAAATTTATAAATTTTGTTGTCTTCAACTTCTGTAATAGGTTTCATTGGGATATTTAAATGTTTATTGTTAGCACTATGATTTTTAAAGCAATAAATGACTGTCTTCTTTCTTTGTGTCCATCCAAAGAATGCTCATAGAAGCAATATAAGAGAAAATTATTTGGCCTTACTTAAATCTCCTTAATTTGATTGTGTCAGTCAAAATTTTCTGCACATTAAGACATCCCATACTGCTCTAAAATAATTGTTTGTTTGTAAACATTCTACATATAACTTGATACTGCACATTGGACATTTAGTAGTCATTCAATCAAATCAACACTTGGCAAGACTTACAAAGATAAACCATAAAAAGTCAAACAGAACTTGCACACACTATTAGTCTGGTAACCTTACCTTCAATAAAGATATATACTTACAGACAGAGGCACTGATCTATGCTTTTTTAAGGCTCCCTTCAGGTGGAATGCTGCAAAGCATTGAGCACAGTAATGCTCTGAGCACTGTATACATGACTGGAATAAAACACAAACATCAAGTAATTAATAGAAAAATTAGTTGTATATGTATTAATGTGGAGAAATATCATTATTACACATATGTGAATCTCGACTGTCAATAACTTAAATACTATTATTATTTTCATTATTTACAAAACATAAAGAGACATTATATGTAATTCAGTGCAAATTTCCTAACCTTGATTAGGATTATTCACAAAAACTCCTTTTATTGAAATTAAATCTGAGGGAGATTATTGAAAAAGTGGTAAAATTATTTTTTAGATAAAATTATTTTATGCATAATCCAAGACTAAACACTTACAACCATAGCTCTTTTCTCTTCACATTGCCCACATTTAGGACCTTTGACTTTGTCTCTGGGTGTACTAATACTCTGCTTAGCAAGATGTCCAAAAGTTCCTGGCTGGCTAGATCTTTCAGGAATATCTAGTAAAATTAAAAACAAAAACAAAGCTTATTTTTTTTTTTATTTAGAAATACAAATAGATGTCTGAATTGTCTTTTTTACCTGACAAATTATAAAGGGTATAATACAGTGTATATGATTCACCTGTCATATATGTGTGCTTATTATATGTAAACGTACATACCTGTAGTTGTTCTTTACTGATATACACAAATTAAGTAATATTATAGTGTTATAAAATAGGCATTTTCATATAAAGCCTGTATCTTGTCTGAGGCAGTTGTATTGCATAGAGATCAGATGTATAGACCAAAGGCAATGCAGTGGGTCTATACAGCTGATTGAGATCCAATATGACTGGACAAAGACATAATACCAATTGATGATACTTTTATTAACTACTTACAACATATTAATCAGACTTGTTTGAAATATAATGAACTATTGTTGTTGAAAATAACACACAATTGACTGAACTTTCAGTAACTGGGAATTATATTAATTCACAAAAATTTCCCAGTACAGAAAGTTAATTATTACAGAGAATGTTCCTGAAAATGAAAATTAGCAGCAGGAAATATTCCATGTATTAATTAAATGTGTAATTATTATATCCTGGTAAATTGCTGATGTTAATTCATTGCTTAATAAATGCTGATTAAACTATATGTTCATACAATAATCAGTGTATTTAAATTATCTCTTACCCAGGGGTGTTTCTTTAAGAACTTTTATCTTCCTTTTAGATGGATCCTAAAAATGGAAATTGAATAAAGAAAATAAATTAAAATAACAAATTATGCATCTATAAAAAAGGACATTACAAGTGGATAAGAATGCAGATAGTTATTTTCTTGATTTAATCATTTCATATGTAAATTTCTTATAAAATTTTCCTATTGTAGTGCTGTTCCACAAGTATGTAGTACTTTTGTGAAATGAATTTAAGAAAAAAGGAAGAATTTTAAGTTAAAAAACTGTGTAATGACCCTTTTTAGAAACAACAACATGTATACATTACATGAATGTTTAGACGTTAAAATTTAAACTCAGTGATATGGTGCACGTGTAATTCTTAAAATACCTTTGAAGATTTTGATGGTTTACTCAGAACGTCTGTGGCATAACTATTTAATGTCCCAGTTTGTCCTCTGCTCCAAAACCCTCCTCCTTGTTTCCTGCAGAAATCATACACAAACATCAACACATCATTATAAACAATTATAATTTGTACAAATACATAACATATCTAATGTAAGGAATATAACTTTATTTGAAAACTGAACTAACATTGGGTTGAAGTGTCTGTGTGTAAACTACATGTAACAATATTGTAATTCTTCATTGCCAAAATCAGAAAATGATAAACCTGAACAACTCATCAAGAACCGATAATTGTTGATGAACATTACAAAACAAACTCAACATGTGTATGTAGCATCAAGCCACTGGTGATTTACCAATTCATGTGGGTCACACACAACATACCTAGGTAATTTTTAATGCACAAATTTTTCAAAGAATTGTGACTTTTTATGTGGAGACAAATTACCTTGATATACATGTATAAAATCCCAGTTTAAGAGGCAATGGTTCTCACATTATAGTGATTCTATAATGTTCTCATTTTTAAAATATGTTTACTTTCTCATATTATAGTGATTCAATCATTATAAAAATTATTCATTAAAAGCATCATTAGTTCTATCATAATATTAAATACTGTACATACTCTCTTTCTTCTTTTTCTTTGTTCATTGCCATTCTCAATTCTTTTAACTTTTCTTCCATCTTTCTACTTTCTGTCTCCAATTTCTTTGTTTCTTCTTGTGCCTTTTTTATGTTACTAAACATTAAAAATGAAAAACCATGGAACATTTCAATACACAATAAAATCATAATGAACATTCATAAAAAAATATATGTTGCATTTGTCTGCAATTTGTAATACATATAGAAATATCTAATTGTTTACACTGTTGTTAATGAAGCAAAAATGTTTGACCAAAAGTTTTTAATGGATTTAAAATAAAATGCTTTATCATTTTGTTTGTTTCTTTCATCCTCCCAAGTGAGGGGTTCTGAGTCCGCGTTCGCTCCATCATCACCCCTGACAACATACATATATATATTTTTCGGGTCTGAGTGTCGCCATCTGGCGGTGACCGGAGTTAACATCAGCCAATGAAATTTATCGTTACCTTCGCCTAATGTTTACATGTAAACAAAAAATGTCTGCGCCCTGTAGGATTTATTTACGTTATGTTGGAAAGATTCGCTCCGGACCTCAAAAAGAAGCTGTATGAGCGATGACAGCTGGAGCCATTTGTTTTTCAAACGAAATGAGGACGACTGCAATGGCATATAAAATTTTTCATACGAATACTTCCACGTGTTGAACGTGATATTGATAAAGTAGTGGACTATAGTATAGAATGAAATGGAGTTACATGTATGTGCAGTATGTGAAAGCAGTAGTAAATGATTCAATCATAACTACAAATTAATAGACAATTAAAATTTTCTGTAATCCTGACGTACTTTTTAGAACTGAAAAATGACTGAGAAAGAGGTGGGTGAAGTAACCCAAAACGAGATTGTTTTAACACAGGACAGATCTGTCAGTGACAGAAAAATGCAAGTTTGTAAATATTCCAACCAAAATTTGTTCATTTAATTGGGTTATATGTGATTTAAATTCTAGAACACATTTAGGTTGACATTTACATGTATTACACACCTGTATGTAATCTTCAACACATTATCACATTCAACATGTTCAACACTCAAGTAAAATTTAGTGAATAGTTTTACATTTGGCCATGTTAAAACTACTGATTATAGGAGGAAAACATTCAACTTCAAAATGGACATATAATGTTTTAATAATATACTGTACATGTAAGAATGTGAGGGATATTAAAAATTGATCATGCACATCACACTAGTCAAACATGATGAAAGCAAATTTCCTGACTCATTTATAAATTATGTGTACTGGAATAAAAGATAAAATGTATTCATGTTCATGCATGTGGATTATGATCATAGTTTCAAAACCTATTTTCAGAAATTTTTCAGCTTTATAATGCCATGTAGTTTTTATTGGGGAGGAAGCCGGTGTACCAGGAGAAAACTCCTAGCTTTCCACAAGGTCAAAATGGGTCAAGAAATCCTGGAAAAGTCATGGAATTTATCAGTATAAAAAAATTACAACAAAGTTCCATGCGAAAAATGTCTACCATTTCTTTATCTCATATTTTGTGTTAAATTGCAAGTGTCAATTACACTGTCATGCTAGAATCATTCATGGAAAATGGTCACATAGTTCTTGACAAGTCATGGAATTTTTAGACAAAGAAGGAGTATAGAACATGTTTCGGTAGGAAAATTGGCAATCCTTGTCAGTTAAGATAGGAGTCAAGCACACCCTGCCAGCAGCCAAGCCCAACCTGCAACCCCTGTGTTGACAGTGATCAAAATTAGATGACTAACTACCTCAACCACTCTGCCACCGAGTCCCTGTCTTATAATATTCAGTCTCTGAGTGATTTTAATTACCCCAAGTGAAATAATTTTTCATATACTAGTACATGTACATGTGTTTTATGGCAAGAATGAGATTTGTATGGTACTAGTTTACATATACTGTATGTACCTTATCTGCTGGACCAGTTAAAAGAATAAACCCATGTTTTTTTAAGCAAAGGACTGGATGGTTATGAATGAAGTGTTAAGTTAATTAACAAGGTGTTCTAGAAGTATAGAATACTAGTAAGTGGCAGAAAAAAATAAAAAATATAAAACAGTGCAAACAGTTCAATAACAGATAATATTTGTAAACCCCTGGGTGTGGAATCACAACCAGCTGCTTCATTCAGGATAATGGGACCTCTTAGCAGATGATAAATTGTCACATGAGCTACATATTGGTATCCAAGAAACATTTATAAGTACTGGTACATGTATGCTTAATACTAGACCACAATTAAAGGTTGATGATCTGCTTATTAAAGTTCTAGAGGACCCAATTAACAAAAGCATGGACTTTAAGTGTCCTATTTGGGGGAAATGAAAGTTAAATATGATTGCAAGTCTAACTTAACTAAATTAAAAAAGACATTTAGTTTTGGGCTACAAATTGGGGTTTAAAAAAATGTATTGGTAATCTTGATTTTGCATATTGAATCTGTTGATACAAGATATATTTCCAAGTAACTTGTCCTATCAATATAGTGTAGTTTTGTGAGCAAGTATATGGTCATGTTTTGGAATTGAACATGAACTAGTACACATAAATCTTATTATTTACTTAAATACTGCTTACTTAAAAGGAATAATGCAAAAGCTGCAAGTGCAATTTTTTGACTGTGACAATGGCACTTGTTTTTAATTACTCAATAAATATGCGACATAGAATTAAAACCAAGCTTAAAGCAAACTGTCCTATGCTGGGGCTTGTCATAATATACACTAGTATGGCAAACTATGTAGTTCTCCTTCAGGTTAAAATGAGCTGTGATTCTTGTATGTGTATGCAGCTTAAAGTCAACATGGCAGGCAGCTTAGTTATGACAGTGTATCAGATGTAATTTAGATTGTTTAACTTGTAATGGTACAGGCCCATAAGGTCTAAAATCAAACTAAACGTGCAATTGCAAAAATTGCAACTTGTTGAAACTTGTCTATATATATCAAAGGAATATTCTTTAGGTGTAATGCAGGCAAATTCAATATAGCATGTACACCACTATGTACATGTAGGAAAAGTTTATGAATGCTAATAACGGCTAAACTTTCTAGTGTCCCATTTCATTGATCCCTCAATTTATATCAGCAGACACTGAATTATACTTTTGCAAATAACAATTTTCAATTAGTCACATACAATTTGTTTGTTTAAATGGAACTCGATGCCACTTTCAGTAATTTTTTAGCTATATACTGATATCCAGTTATTATTGATGGAGCTAGGCAGAAGTACCCAGTAAGTGTATAAACATGTACTGCTTTGGTATAAAAGTAATATTTTGTTGAAATATTTCAACGGTAGATCATTAACATCTTTAATTTCTGGATTTTTTACATCTGTAAAAGGTACATGTATAAATAACCAATCACATCCTTTATGCAGACTTGTGGCGGGGGGGGGGGGGGGGGGGGGGGTTAGGAAATAATGTGAGGTCTAAAATATAATACTGCTTAGAACACTTCATTTCTCCCTATATGCTCTTTTTTGCTCAGTTTGGAATTACTGACTGTGGTTCTTCTGGACTAATTGTGTCCAAAAAAAATCCTAACCCCCATTTTTCTACAAAAAGTAGTAGGTCCCTACGGGGTCATATACTGACACTTGCTTACATATAGCTAATGTCTTGTTACATATATGGATATAAGATTAATATTATTTACGATTCATAGTACAAACATACAAATATAAGCTTCGTCTTCGTGGAATTGACAAGGTCCAAAATATTCGAGAAGAAAATAACAAAAACGTATCATTAGCTGTCACATACCTTATTTTGAGTTGGCGCACGTTTAAATATAAGATACATGATATATTTTTATCAATTTCAAATCAAATTACCGAAGTATTCGCATGTGCTTTAAACCTCGTGTGTTTGTTTACGTTCGACATGCAGATTTTGTAAAAACGATTTTGATTGGTACTTCTCAAGGTCAGAAGCAACTTCACTTCCGACCCGAAAAATATATATGTATGTTGTCAGGGGTGATGATGGAGCGAACGCGGACTCAGAACCCCTGACTTGGGAGGATGGTTTCTTTAAGGTTTTGGAAGCTACATCATGACGTCCAGTTTTTATTTATATAAGGGGCAGCAGGAGTACTAGTTTAGAAACCTGAACCTTCAGCAGGAAAACTGGAAATACTTTAATTTTCAATTAATGTTGAAGATCAGCACACCTTGCCCAACATCAGACAATGTAATCACAACCCTAGTGTTTAATATGTACAACAGCTATTGTTTTATATTATTCAAGCTTAAGCTGAACTGTACACATGTACAACAGCTATTGTTTTATTATTCAAGCTTAAGCTGAACTGTACACGTGTACAACAGCTATTGTTTTATATTCAAGCTGAAGCTGAACTGTACACACATAAAACAGCTATTGTTTTATATTCAAGCAGTAGCTTAAGCTGAACTGTACAAATTTTTAAGCAAACTTCATTTCAGATTAAATCTAGCCCCAAATATTTCACAAAAAATCAAACTAAACACTGTACACACTTAAAAAGTTTTTAACTATAGTATTAAGCAGAATTCATGTCAATACACCCATAACACGATAATGCTTTTATAACTCACTGTTGTTTTAATCTGAAGGAAACATCTTCTTTTTTGGCAGTGTTATTATTAAATCCAGACATTTTTAAAAATTGTGCTGTGTCTTTATCTTTAAGAATTGTAGAATTTTAAACCTATACAAACAGAAAGTACATAATAAGCATTAATCAAAACAAATACAATAAAAAATAAACAATAAATGGTTTCTTTTTGGTTTATTAAGTTCATACTGTGCTCATCAATGCATGTGCAAAATGTTAACAGGCAAACTTTGCCAGTCAGATAATTATATAATCATACATTGGTAACAAGATATTAAATTTTCAACTTGTTAAACCTTAATAAATCTGGCATTGATCATTCAGACACATTTATAACTGTCTTAGTTTTAAAAATCTATATGTGTACTAGTATTACATTGGTTCATCATCTATAAGAAATAATTGATAAAAAATGCGAACATTCATGCATAATTCTAATATGACATGCCTTAAGCACTTTGAGTCAACACCAGGTGTTAAACGAGTCTCTATATTACTACTTAACATCATAAATGATGAACACTCTTTATGGCGACATCATAGTAAGAATTTTAAAATATTTCAATGACGTCAAAATCAAATTTTTGTCCTAAATGGCAGACAAGTTCTGAAACACATAGGTTACATTGTTACAAATTTTATATGCATGTCCTAATAGAATCGTAATGATTCACAGGGTTTTAGCTAGGATTTTTGAACCATTAGTCACTTTTGCGTGCGACGATTTTTAAGATCTTATATGTGTGTTTATTTATTTATATGTATAAATGCATGCAAGATCATTAATTAATAAATACAATAAACATCAAATAAATATTTAATATTTTCTAGCACAATTTTATAATACATATTATGTATTCAATGTAATATTGCCATAGAACATATATTTGAGCAAATTTAAATGAAAAACTTTTAAAAAGTGATTGCCAAAATATTAATATTTGTTTATATTTAAATTTTTACAAGTCATTAAATTCTAGAAGCATCGTATTTTGCAATCTCGGCACCGAGTTCATATCCGCTCCGAAAACTGTCGGTATTATCTTTTGCTTTTGAACTGGTTTATGATAGTATTTTAACCTACGCTATATAAATAAAGTAAAAGCACGCTGGAACCAGCGTAAACAAATGGCGCGTACATGATAAACATGAGGCTATAACAAAAATATGACGATTTCTGACGATAATAGCAATAAAATTAAAAGGAAACTTAAAACGACTTTTTTCAAAATGACAGAGCAATGATGAACAAGGCGATGTGTGACCACAAAAAGATCGCCCGAGTTGCTATTCAACTCGGCAACTGGCTATGCTTGATCGCGTGTGACGATGTGTACACAGTAATTAAGAGATTAATTATCAAATAATATCTGGTGGCATGTCTATTACATAATTACTTTGATTGCCTTGGGTCATAAACTTGTACCTTAGGTAAGATGTTTGGGATTTATCTATGCCAAGAATGGCGATTTTGACGATGAAAATATTGAAATTTTAAAATTTTAAGTGGCGAATTACTTTCAAAATATTTTCGTCATTTCTGAAAAGGATTCGCCAATTGCGAAAGTGGCGAGTGCTAGCTAAATCACTGATTCATTTGGGACAAGAATTTGATTTTACAACAGGTTTTCCCTTTATGCCCATATTTTACATATAGTGGACAAAAAGGGACAATTAGTGGTAAAATCAGTATATATTCCTGCCCCAATGAATTATTTCTTAAAAAATAATTCAGATATGAATAAGACCTATACCAATTTGTTCAATGTTTAACTGTTTTTTTTTAGACAAATGGGCGTGAATACAATATTTCTTCACTTCAGTTCCTGTTTCAGGACCAGAGCAGATCACTTACATCTTTGCTCCTATGTGTATAAATTCTATAGTTAAACTTAATTCAACCGCTTAATAAAATTAAAAAATCAGAAAAATGGGATGTTAGAGAGCTCTCTATATAGTATACTATAAGCAAAACAGCAGATTTTGGGACGTAATGAATGTAGCCTGGAACCCCGTTGTATCGATCTACTTATTTTCATCAACCATTTATAACATTAATAAAAATACTTATTTAGGTTTCATTCTTTGTTTACATTCACTAATATTCCTAGTCTCTGTTTATCTTGCTAATTTCTATTGGTAATCATATTTTATACTGTTAAAAGTCAAATTTATTCACGCATGTTGAAAACTGTGTATTCTGACGTCACTCCATTATATCGATGCATTGTGGGAAATAACTAGTTTTGCATAAAGTATGGCAGACCATAGCTGTATAAAGATTGTCAGCATGTATGCAAACAAAGTCTAATGTATTTAAGTAGTTGTTTTATCGAAAAATAGTTCGCCAAATTTAATATTAAACAGTCCGAAAATCCTCTATGCAGAAAAACAACGATAAAGGAGAAAACATGCTATAAAAGGTACTTACCGCTACTCTAAACATGATCCGGTGGTAACTGTGGTCAAATACGAAAGAGAAAGTAAACCGGTGCAATCAAGCGTGTGTAAACAATTGGTAGGCGGAGCTAGATGAATATTCTCGAGATATTAATGAATAGAGCGATACAATGAATAGATCGATACAATGGGGTTCGAGTATACATGCATCACAATTTTTGTCTGTTAACACAGTAAGCCTGTCGTAGCTTTAACCTGTGCTGGGATTCTCATATACTGCGATCGTTGTTTCTCCTGCCGAAATATTTTCAATAAAAATATTATACATACCAGCAACATTTGCATCTGCAACGAAGGAAGTTTGACACCGGATATCCAAGGTAAATATTTGCTAACATCTCGCGTGACAAAACGAGATTACGTGCTAGGTTGGCCAGATGCTTTCACTACCAAGTCATATTTGTATTTATGATAGATATTTTTAAAAAAAAGGGTGATGTTTAATCGTTAATAAATAAATGATTATAAACAAGAATGAAAAGGAATAGATATTACTAGTTTAAAAATATTGCTTAACTATTTTTTTTCAATTAAGAGCACTTGAAACTAGGATCTACGAGATTTATACATAAATTAAATATGCTTGACCCGATATCGTATTTTTTCCAAATAAACTGCACAAGAGGGAAGATATTTGTATATTATAGCGAGCATCGCAGATGCGAGATATACGGTTACATCAATAAAAGAGTCACGTGATCCATAAACAAATCCATTTCAGATGGCAGCTGAGCTATCCGAAGAAAATATACGTAGACAGGCACAGTCTATACAGTTAGTATATATACTGTCCCTGAAGTAGACGAGCACTAAAATTAATATAAAAGTAGATAAAAATAATTTTGAAGTCGTTCACTTTAAAGTATTTAGTATAAAAATGTCCGACATTTTTTTGCAATCTGAAACGCTGTATTTTAAATTGACAGTTTTGTGACGTCAGCAACACATTATTCATATTATAATTATATAGTCTTAAATCTTTCTAATAATGATACATTATGACAATAAATCAAAATTTTATATTCCATCTTTCCATAAATAAATTACATGCCATTATTTGTTGCGGTTACATGTTGTGGTCGCTACTTCGTGTTGCCCGAGACAAAAGCCCGGAGACAGAAATCGATTTTAATTATTGTTTAGTTATAAGACAAAATTTTCAAAACTATTTTCTAGATATATTAAGCTTTTTATATTGAATTAATATATATAAAGTCGCAGCATATATTCAAGCTGTGATGCGAGCACCCAATCTAATTAAAATAAAATATTTCACAAGCTCCCCCTTTTTGTTATTGTCGCTGTGAAGATCTAACAACATTCCGTTACAGGACAGACATCACGCTGATATTCGGCTATATACATGTGTGCACCTTGGAGCCAAACTTAAAAATCAGTTTCAATAAAAGCTAACATGTATTATCACTGTACATCAAAGGTTATGTGAAAAAGATATTAGCCCCTGACTGCCGCCTTGAAGGCATCAAGGTCCGGGGCAGTGACCGTTCCAGGTGGGTTTTGGTTGCAGAGGATGATACATCTAGGGAAAAATGAACGTTGATAGGCTGTTATGTTCTCTCTTATGGTTTGAAATTTAAGTTAATGTGAAGTGCGGGTGGATTGGACTATGGCTGGTGTGGAATGGTACTTTTGTGGTATGGCAATCAGGTTGTTAACAATCTTGTACATCAGATGTATTTCGTCTTTTTGTAGTGTACCCCATTTCAGTTGTTCAATCATTGCTGAGGTGCTGTCAAGTTTTAGGTAGTTATGTGTTTTGTTCAGTACAAAACGAGCTGCATTTTTGGACTTGCTCTAGCTTGTTGATGTATGTTACTGTGTGTGGACTCCCGATGGATGAGCAGTATTCAAGTTTCGGTTTTACAAGACTGTTGTAAGCTCTTTCTTTGACTTTTACTGGGCAATTTTTTAGGTTCCAGGTTTCTCTTTAAGAATCCAAAGTTTCTAGATGCTTTGGATGTTACTTGGTTTATATGCTGGTTATGGCTCAATTCAACTCCAATGTAATGGTGGTATTCACCTATTGTGAGATTTTGTCCCTGCATCTAGTATGGGAAGTTACATTTGGATCTTTTGTCGGTTGATTGCATGATGGCACATTTCCCCACATTGAACTCCATCTGCCAGGTGTCTGCCATTCTTGTATGGTGTTTAAATCCTCCCGTAGAGTATGATGGTCACTCATGGCTGTTATGGGTCGATAAAGGACAGTTCTCTGCAAATAGTCGCACTATGAATCTAATTGTCGCTGATGTCATTGATAAAGAGTAAGAATAGAGTTGGTCCCAAGACTGTGCCCTGCGGGACTCCTGATGTTACTGGAGCACATCTGGATTGTTTACCCTCTACTACAACAAGTTGGTTTCTGTTAGTGAGGAATTCGTCAATCCATTTTCTGGTTGTTCCTGTGATGCCATAGTACTGTAGCTTTGTCGATAGTCTTCGATGAGCGACTTTGTCAGAAGCCTTGGAAAAATCAATCTAGTATCGAAATGTCAACATGGGTGTTCTTATCTAGTATGGTTCTGGAAATATCGTCTGTAGTCATTAGTAGTTGGCTTTCGCAGGATTTTTTTGCACGCGGAAGCCATGTTGGTACATATTAAGTATGCACTGGCTGTCTAGATGGTCCATAATCTATGAAACAATGACATATTCCAGTATCTTTGATGCTACAGATGTCAATGATACAGGTCTATAATTAGCTGGCTTTCATCGATCTCCTTTCTTGAATACTGGCACTATGCTTGCATTTTTCCAGTCCGATGGAATCTCTGATGTATCTATGGATTGTTGGTAGATCAGCGTTAAGATATAGGATGTTACTGATGATGTTTCTTTTAGTATCCTTATTGGGACTTATCATAATGTTGTTCATGGGTAAGTATGGAGAGCTGGCTTTGGTTGGCATATTCTCAGTGTCTTCAATTGTAAAGACAGAAGTGAATTGTTGGTTAATGGCATCTGCTTTCTGTTCGGCTGTTTCAGCTAGTGTTCTATTTCTTTTCAGGGTGTTTATTCCAACTGTATCCCGTTTTCTGGTTTTGATGAACTTCCAGTATTTTTTGGAGTTGTTGTCTTTTTTTGTTCCTAATTTTGTTGCTGATGTCTCTAAATGCTGTCTTATTCTTACTCGTAGTGTAATTCTTTACGTTGTTGTAAATTCGTTGATTTTTTCTAATAAGTATTTTTTATCCCTGGTGTCATCCATGGAACATCTGTGTGTCTTCCGAGTTTCTACTTTGGGATGTGTATAGTGTTCTTAAATTCAGTCCAGTATTCTTCTACAGATGGTCTTGGTCCAGCCGAGTGTTGCTCTTTCATTTTATCTCTTAGTTCTGTTATTTTCTCTCTGATCTTTTCCCAGTTGGCTTTCCTGTAAATGTGTGTACTGTTCTTGGTTCTTGTTTTCTTCTCACTGCTCCGATAAGTGTTGTTACTGTGAGTATATCGTGGTCACTCTTGCCGATAGAAGGACATGTCGAACGTCTCATGACTAATGATGGCTGGGAAGTTATCATTGGGTCAAGGAATCTGTCCTTCCTTGTTAGTAGTCGGTTTATCGATCTGTTCTAAGTCGTTGGCGTTTAGAATGTGTATGAGTGAGTAACTGAGGTGTTTGTTTCTTGCTCGTTTGTGTTGTGCCATAATCTCAGTCTATATCGCCAAGATTGAATCACCACCAAGAAATATCTTTGCGTTCTTGTAATTGCTGTTGGTCTTGATCTTAGATCATGATTTTTTAAGCTTCATCGATTGGTATTTGGTCTGAATCTGGTGTTCTATAATAAGCTCTAACTAGTATTCGGTCATTTTGGGTTTGCTTGTATCTTTATCCACTTGATTTCACAATCTGCATTTAGGTCATTGCATTCATCAGCTTTAATATCGAGTCTTACTAGAATTATGACTCCACCTCCATCTTTCAATCACTCCTATAGGCGTTGTATTGGTGTTCTGGGTATATACCACGTGGGGTTATTTTAGCTGAGGTATAGCTTAGATCTAGCTAGGTGACTCTCTGTTCCAATGATTATATCTGGAATAGAGCTTGCAATGCCATGATATTAAAAAGTGATGTGCCTTTGTTGGTGATGCTCTAAATGTTTATTACTAGCTGGCTAAGGTGTTCCTTGTGTGGGTTGGTGCTTTGACTGCTACTTGGTGATATGCTGCTAGTTGTACATGTGGATGTAGGGAAAGTATGACTTTATGGTGTACTGTTGCTTGTTGTGGAGTGTATCGGCGATGTAGATATGTTGGGCAGTTGGTGTTGTGCCTCCCGATGTTTTTGGGATGAAGTTGCGATAGGTATCAGAGAATCAGATGCACTATTATGCCGCATTACGCTATCTATATCATACTCTATGCTGTTGTTGATATTTGATTGTTCATTGTGTGATGTTGTGATACATGCAGTTGTAAATCTCAAAGTAAATTTGGTTGGTTAGTTTTTGTGGATACCCAAATTTTTCATTGGATAATATTTATATCAAAAGTTCAACCTGAGATGACCTGTAATGGGATGTTGTTAGATGCGACAACAGCATCGTAACAGTGCCTCTGAATTCCTTTCGGTGATGATGACGTTACACGAATGTCATAAGATTGACCCTTTTTTAAATATAGCATTTTAGAGATTGCAAAAAATGTCTGACTTTGTTGTTTTTATTTTAAACAAAACTTTAAATTAATTTTTAAGTCTGCATTTAATTTAGTATTTACTTCTGAAACATTCACTTTGCGACATTAAAAATAAGAAATATTTAGTTAAATTAAGATTTATTTACTTTTACAATAAATCTTAACCATTAAAACAAATAACTATTAAACACATCTTTTTATTATAGAGTATATCCTCCACTATCTGGAGCGTTCACTATTGACAAGCGGATAAGCAACTGAATTTTGATTATACAAGTAGCAACGGTGTGCATGTGCAGGCTAAAACATTAAAATAAAATGTGCAATCCAGTATATAACGGCACAGGTCCAAGGTATATAAGCTAAATCCGGATACTGGTGTGAAATGTATAGCTCCTAATCCACTAAACCCACCACCATATCATACGTGGGTTCTAGGCCAACATCCACTAAAAGAGTTCGTGCAACACCCACTACATAGAGCCTTCGGCTCATGGAATATAAATCCTAAGCCGTCTCCCTGTCTAAGACCGGAATATATATATATATACAAAGCGACAGTTGATTGTCTCTTGCCTATGAAGCGTTAGGATAAGTTATGTTAAAATATTTATATTTGAGTTTATATACAGCACAAAAATAGGTGTGGTTATAGGTAAAGCACACAAAAGGTTTGCATCAGGTGGACTCATAAAAAAAGGCGGGGGGGGGGTATAAAAATGCCTAATGATTAAGAAACTAAAATTTAAAACGTGATTAAAAATAAATATACAATAGACTCTTCATTGACTGATATTCACCCCTCAATGAACAGACGATTCGATATCACGCATGTCCATTTTTGGGAATAAATCAGCCCTCTTGATAAGGCCTCAACTGCTGCACATTTCCATACTTTGGAGCGTAAACGGCACTCTAGGATTTGTTACATCTAAAAGAATTTGTAATAAACTATCATCCCCTAACCCTTGTATATTTCCAAAGCAATAGTTCACACTCAATAGCTCCTTGTTCAAAAGTTTAATAAATGGTGTTCTCACCATTTATTAAACTTTTGTACAAGGAGCTATTGATCATGAGTGTGCATTATTTTTGCATTTCTTGACCGGGATCACAATGCTATTTTTAGTTTATTTTTACTTAATGCTTCCGGTAAACGTTTGCGTTGTGTAAACCCATTGGCAAGTTAATAAAATGCCACCCATAGAAAAGATCATAACAATCAATCCTTCACAAGAGGAGAAGTCTGAAGAAGAAATTCAAGCAGCTAAACCTGTCATAGGAATTATTTATCCACCCCCTGAAGTAAGGAGTATCCTTGACCTTGATGTTACTGAAGTTTTAGATTTATAAATTATAAACCATTGTTTATTTATGGTTGACCCTGTATACAATGTACATGAATATTCAGTAACTCTCAGTCAGAGGACTACTGGTCAGAGAGTAGTTCTGTGAATTTAAATGACAGAAGTAATTCTCACCATTATGCGGACTGTGCTGTTATTTTTCCATTGAAATCAACGGCAAAAGCTTCATTGTACAGATTCACTATCTTCCATCGAAAACAAGTTATACTGATTATTTTTTAAATGCAGAATTTTCACAAAATGTGCAAAACATCAGGTGGTAAGAACAACTCCGTGACCATTAGTGACGTTTGTTAAGTATTTCATATTTTACTTTTTTATTACAAAAAACTATATATATAGAGTGTGGAGTAATTTGTGTAACCCGTACCAAATTTTACCATACCCATAACACATTTTGTGTGATAACTATATTGTTTACAATTTTGATGGGAGCTTTGCTAATTGCATTATTTTAAAGTATGTGTTAACATTTTCTTATTTTATGACATTTTATAATGTTTTAAATAGAATATTTTTTAAAACCCTGAATATCTCAAGGAAAGAGTTGTATATTGCAAAATATACCTTTTTTGATCTATAAAAAAAGCATAAGCTCTACCAAAACATGGTGACTTGAAGTAAGATGTAATTAATGTATGGGATTTTAGAAATAGATTATATGTCAGAATTATTTGTCCCTAGCTATGTTTATGAACTTTGAAACAGTGCTTTGCTTTTAAAAATCAAAACTCAATAAAAACATGAACCAAGTCAGTTGTCATAACTTTTTATCCATTTTATTTCAACTCAAAATAAGATTTAAAATTGAATGCACTGTATTTATAAAAAAATGGTTTATGGCTTCTACACAACCCCCTTTTAAATGTCTAGAAATAAGAATTTCTCCATGTGTAAATATAATAAATTTTGTAAATGCTTATAATAAAAACATATAGGTGTTCAATATGTCTTATTGTGACATGTTGCCCTGATAAATCTTCATAACCATTGGCAGTTTTCGGGGTTGGTTAGTAAGAAAGGTTCTAAAGTTTCCACTTTTCTTAATTAGCTAATGTGATAAATTTTAAAATAAAAATGGCTTCCTTGCTAAAGAGGAAAGACAGAGCAAGGCCCAGGTGACATCTTAGTATATTAATATGTACATAAATATTCTCACAGTTTTTATATCCCCGGCAAAACTTGTTTTTTTGGGGGGGTATATAGCAGGGTTCACCACAGGCTATTCAAGGGCGGTGCTCCTCCTCTCTTGAATTTGTTTCCTCCACCCTTGAATTTTGAGCTCCATACTAAAGTTTGACTTTATTCCTAAAACAATGAAGTTGTTAAATACAAAAATACATGTATATTGTGACTGGTAGCAAAAACACAAATGGGAAAACAAAAACAGACTGATAACACTATTATGAATAAATAAATGTCACTAAAATTTTTATGAGTAAGGAAATGGATCATCGTCCGACTTGCACCACCCTTGGATTTTGAGCTGTGGTGATCCCTGTATAGGAATCACCCTGTCTGTCCGCAAAGCGGGAGTATCCATTTGTGAGCGTGCTTACAGCCCACACTTGTTTAATAGTTGGTTATATAAATTGTATAGGATATAAGCAAATTTGTATTTTTTTGTTTTGGTTGTCAAACATTATTAAAATAATTATGATTGTGAAAATCTGCAATGTAACTTTCAAGCAACCAGTAAGCACTTGCAGTTTAGTTGTGATTGTTATGTTCATGAAGTAAGTTTATCATCACATAAATGTATTTACTGTGGATGTCGTCTTAGCTTTATCTGCATTGTTTGTGTATTTACTTTGGATGTCGTCTTAGCTTTACCTGCATTGTTTGTGCTGTTGGTATGTAAGTATTAATACTAATGTTACAAGTTATTTGTTTGTAATTTGACAATGTTGTCAAAAACATTTCAATGTCTTTCATCTTGTGAAATTCAGTTTCTGAAGAAGAAATAAATTTAAAATGTACATAACATCTAGAGAGTCTGGACGCTCATGTTCTTAAATGGAGTAAGTTTTACATAGTGGTACAGAGATATTTTAGCATGGACAGTCCGACACTTTAAAATACCCTCTGAATTATCTCTACACAAATAACGAAGATTATTTCTTTCATTGGAATATACATGTACATGTAGATTAAATGGTGCATGAGGTAGTTCGAAAAAGATAACATAAAAATTTGAACCTTGCAGATTAAATTAAACACTAGAAAAGTAAGACACAAGTTGGTAAATTATTAACCATAAACCAAACATAAATCATCTTCTAGACCTTTGTTTATATCTTGGTATAATCTTTGTTTGGTTGTAGAGATGGTCATGGTGAAAATGACATCTTATGTTCATGTAGCTTAAATTTGATATGGAAAGTGACAATAAGCTAAATTAAGTTGAGCATTCCTTGTTACACTTTCAAATTCTGACAGGTATAAATCAGAATACACATGTAACATTTTTAATTTATTTTCAGGTAAGTTAGGTTAATTTTTGTATACAACAAATTTTATTAAGATCAGAAACACAAATTTTGATTGAATGTCATGATGTGTAATTATGTTTATACTTAGACATTTACTACACTGTTATAACATTTATTGTTTCTTTAACAAGGCTGTAAGATATTGTAGATAAAACTGCTAGCTTTGTTGCCAGAAATGGTCCAGAGTTTGAGAGCAGAATTTGTCAGAATGAAATCAACAACCCAAAGTTTAACTTCCTGAATCCAAATGATCCTTACCATGCTTATTACCAATATAAGGTCAAGGAATTTAAAGAGGGAAAAGGTTAGTAGATGTTATCGGAACTTCATGAAACTGACATTCAAGAGAATTTCCATTGACTTGTTGCATTTTTAAATCTTTATGCTTCCTATAATCATGAATACCGAGTCTTGATGGGATATGATGGAAAGTATATGGGCATCTGACATGGTGACATATTTGCAAAAGTTTGTTTACTAACATGTTATTATTAAAACTTGTTACTCATGTGATGTCTAAGTTGAACTAAAACTGTCAGTTTTCTTGAATATACATGTATTAAAATTTGTTGCTTATTGCATTTACCTTCTAAATATTTGAAAAAAGCAAAAACATTTGTAATTTGACTGTAAAGCTTACTAGAACAATAAATTTTGATAGCTGTATTCCATTTTGAAATATTAGATAAGGGTATAAAAAGGGTATACAAACTTGACATGTATTTTATTCACAATGCTAACAAATATTTTCTGTATTGCAGGTCAAGAACCAGCTGCTCCCAAGGTGAGTTTGTTTGATGAACAGAAATGTATGAAAGTACAATATAAGAAAACAGAAGACACCCATAACTAAGAATTTCAGAATTCTTAAACTCCCGACAAACTTCATCAATCAGACATTTAAAGCCTTAAGGAACAAATTTAATGGAAGTATTCTCTTGTTGGTCATCTAAGAATGAGTTTTGAACTGTACTTAATTTTGTTGGTTTGGAAATATTTGTAATATCAAAAAACTTAAATAGACCTTTGATATACTTTTGGTATGATATTACACATGAATAAATATTGTTGTGAGAAGTCTTTTTGTGAAAAATGTTCTTGAACAAATCTGTATTGTTATTGATTTGTAAACATAACCTTTTGACTTTTGTTGACAAAATGAAAAAATGAAAAAGAAAACACAGCTAAAATAGAAAACAGACAACACGAACAATAAATCAAGGAGAACTGATGGCAAAATTTTTTTAAGATAAGCAAAATGATAATGAAGGGTTAACTCATGTGCTTCAAAAGGGTAAGCAGTTCCTGCACTGTAGGTGGCATGGAACTATTATATGTATATTTTGCATAAAGAAAAATATCATTACGAAATATAAGCTTAATCAATTATAGTGGAAAAAATCTGTGAAAGTAGTTTTGAAAATAAGTACTTTATAAAATCTATTGGTTTTTAAAGCCTGGTCAGTTGGCAGCTGTACAGAAACAACAAGCAGAACAGGCAAGGTTGTTGCAAGAGGCTATAATTCCTAAGGAGCCTCCTCCAGAGTTTGAATTCATAGCTGATCCTCCTTCAATCTCAGCATTTGATTTGTAAGTACATTTACTAGTACATGTATAGGTGCAATAAAACAATCTAAAAATATTTTAAAAAAAACCAGCATGTATATTCTGGTTGAGACCAGTTCATATGCATTAGTCTCTACTTCTTATGGCATCGAATCAGAATGTCTGAAACAAGCAAAAGAAAATTAGTTAATGGCTCTTTAGGAGTTTCTTATGTGAATGTTATTGGTTTACATAGGGTTCTCCTCAGGAATTTTGGAAAGCACTGTGGTGTCGTGTTTTAAAAAGGGTCCAATTTTGCACGTCACATCGTACATTTCGTGCATCACATGCATTTGTGTGTGTGTGTGTTATCTCTAACAGTGGTTAACTTTGATGAATTTAATACATGTAATAAATGAGATAGTATTAATATTTTTCTTTATTTGTTTGTGTTCAATTATTGGAACATAACAGATATAAATACAAAGATTCTATTAACTTTGGCACTTTGCATTATCTTGACACCTGTCTTCTTTCCTTATTTGTATAACTCATTATTTTTAAATAATTACATTTTTTTATTTAGTTAACTGTGTTATTCATCACTTGGTCATAGTTTAGTATATAATACATGCATTACATATTTCACTTCTAGACACAGTCCAACACGGTTAAAACTTTCACAAAAAACTGGGTGTTAATAAATTTGGTTTCTCATTTAATAGAGTAATAATTTTCATTACTTTCTTCAAAATTTACATTTAAGGGTGTAGAGATTTATATATTTATTCTTTATATTGTTAAAAAATATATTAAAATTGTTTGGATAGCCGCTTTTGGTCGAAATTCTACACCAGAAACACAAAATACATGTATAATGCATAATAAGCACTAATGCAGGGGAAGCAACTCTGGACTAGTACATGTGCTTGGTGTTTTTAGTCAAAATTTATCAGCGTACATTTTAATGCAGATTTATGCATATCAACCACAATTTAATTACACATTGTTTAATAATTGTGCTAATTTCTGCTAAAATAACAGAATTTAAATTTAAAATGGGATTACAAGAAGATTTGTGCAAAATTTCTACTGAAAGTCACAAATCGCTGTGACCACCATATGCAAATTATTTGTGGGGGAACTTAAGGAAATTGACCCATTTCCAGTTTTACATGATTTATCTCCCTTTTTACTTCCAGTTAAAAACTACGGCTATCATCACTATAATATAAAGACTATGATATTGAAATAAAGATTTTGCATTGTTTTTTGTATTGTTCGTCTATGCCAATTAAATTATCAAATTAACCTCATTAGTATATTTGACTATAGCCATAGGCAACAGGTGAGTTTGAATATTGGAACATGTATGTCACTGGTAAGTTTGTTTAATTAAGCTATAAAACAGCTGGGTTCTACCTTTGATTAGCATCAGGTAAATCGGGTAATAAACATTATGGTTAATTAATTAACAATCATGTTTACACAGCATGGGGTTTTAATAACATCTTCAATTAGATTTTGACACCTGTAATTAACATAAAGCGTTATAATTTATCAAAGGTAATTGTCCATTTCATAAGTTTTCAACAGAACAAACTGCGGCTGTAGCCGCAGTTTTTAGTACCGGAAGTGGACACTAAGTGGCGTTTTTTAAATTGGAAAGTCGTCAATTTTTAAGTGTTAACTCCAATTACAGTATCCACTTAAAAAAGAATGAAATCATTCAAAGTTAAGCTTAATTTGTCTAATTTTATTAACATTTTTGTATAAAAAGTGAAGAGATAAGAACTAAGTGGTTATTTATTTATGAATGAATCTAACGGTAACTGGCAATTTGGTCTACCGAGCGCTGATGTTAACACCTGTCCAGGTAAACCTTACACGAGGTATTAGTTAACGGAAGGTATTGTCCACAGCCCTAATCTGTTGAATAAACAATACAACAGGAAATAGTGACATGTGCCAATGTTTTGGATAGCACAGCGGCAGGAAATTAAACCACCGCGGTAGATCAGATAGCACAGCTGCAAAAAAATAAAGCACCACAGTAAAGCGGTGCTTTAAGGGCCTGGGGAGAACACTGGGTTTACATAAGAAATGAGTACCTTCACTTGTTTTGGGGAAAATTTTGGTGATCTTTCACCCATAATCAAAATTTTTGTCTTTTCTTTTCACAAATTTGAAAAAAAATAAATAAGCAACATACATTATATTCAGATGACTTCATTTTCATGTTAAATATAATTGATTAAAATGGAGCTATTAATTGGGCCAATTTTTGGAATGAACATTTTAGAATTTTAAAGATTTTGTTGTATTAAAATGTTATTTCATGTAAATCATTTCAATTCAAGTAACTGTTTGTGGTTTCAGACTTGGACGTTCCTTGTAAAGTGTGTACATGTATTTGAATGTTTCTACATGTTTTTTGTCTCTATTTGTATTATCATGTGACGTGGAAGACATACACAATACAGCTTTAAAAAAAAAAAAGAATTTTGGGTTGCAGTCTTTCTTTTAGAATGCAGGTGCACAAAAACTTGTTAAATTCTGTCATCATGTTTTTAAGTTTGCCTTCCCTATGTACAATATGCAATAATGCCCTGCTTATCTGTCTTCAAGACACAGCATTGCTGATTTTATCATCTATTCAACAAAATAAAAATCTGGAATTGCAGTGCCATTTCCATAAAAAAATTAATAGATCTGCTTCATTTCCCACTACTCTGCATTTGGAATTATCGG
This sequence comes from Limnoperna fortunei, assembly GCA_944474755.1. NCBI lineage: Eukaryota > Metazoa > Mollusca > Bivalvia > Mytilida > Modiolidae > Limnoperna > Limnoperna fortunei. Next base: position 98,294,039 of record OX104113.1, on the reverse strand, counting down.
ATAACTTTGTACAAAAGTATATATATAATTCAGACTGTGCACTTCCAAATAAACATTGCTGTTAAACATTTCAGAGATGTTGTGAAATTGACAGCACAGTTTGTTGCCAGAAATGGTCGCCAGTTTTTGACCAATTTGATGAACAGGGAACAAAGAAATTACCAGTTTGATTTCTTAAGACCACAACACAGCTTGTTTAATTACTTCACAAAACTAGTTGAACAGTACACAAAGGTAATATCAACATAAATGTCTTACACAGTTGAATGCCGAAAAAATATTTTAGTTTGTCCATCCATATAAATGTTCTGCTGCAATATAGTAATGTAGCAGATCACATACCTTTTCAATTTCACAATAGAAAAGAAATCATTTCTTATTCAAGAGTATTTATTTTGTTTGTTAAGATCCATTACTTAGGTCAAATGACATATTGTAATAAAGAAGTAGTCTAGAGATTTGATTTTATAAAGATGTGGTCAAGGATTTCTTTGTAATTTGGTCTAGTGATATTTTTGTAAATCAAGTCTAAGTATTTTATTGTAATAAAGCACCGGTCTAGTGAGTTTACAGTTAAATAAATCAGAAATGCTGTTCAGGTCATAGTTGATGTTTAAACAAATCTGTTAAAGAGTCAATCCTTGAAGCAAAACATCATTGTTCACATACAAATTTCTACAGAGATATACTCTCTATTAGTACATTTTTATGAGAAATAGAGTCTTTGTACAGAACTTTTTATAGTAATGAATGAAGCTACATGTCAAACATGGGTTCTGTAGGATAAGAAACAATTTAATATTAACAATTTAATTCCTTGAAATGGGCACCATTCTTTAATATGACATTAAAGTCCTACTTTACTTATATTATGATGTATGGATATTTATTTTTTAAAGTGTATTCTGATGTTGACTTGTGTTTTAATATTACAGATACTTATCCCGCCGAAAGATTTACCAGAAAAATTAAAGAAAGAATCAGAAGACTACAAAGAAGTGAGACATTTTTGTTTATTTCTCTTATACACAAACAAGATGTGTCTAAATATGTAACATGCAGACACGTATCTTCTGTTTATGCACGACTATTTTTCGCCTGTTTTGTTACTGGAAAAAAAAAGTCATAGAATATACATGTAGTTATTTTTTAACACAACATCCTTTAGATGCTTTGGAAACAAAACCATATTTAAATATGCAGTAAAGTATTGTCCCGCATGCCTATTGATCCAATTAATGTTGATCTTATTTGATAACAAAACATATCAAACCACAATATTTGTTGTCAATTGTAACCTGCATAGCTTTTTAACAACTTATTTGTATGTTGTAAATGGTGTGTAGTGGGAGATTTTCGAACTACATTTTAACCTTTTTGTTAAGGACCTCGGTGGCTGAGTGGTTAAGGAAGTTCGTCTACTATTGATCATGTGGGCTGTCAACACTGAGATTGTGTGTTCGAGCATCACTATGGTCATGGTGCGTTCAACTGCAATCTTAATTAACAAAGATTGCCAGTTTGCCTACCAAAGGTCCGGGTTTTCCCCCTGGTACTACAGCTTCTTCCCCCAATAACAACTGGACACCATGATAAAGCTGAAAAATTGCTGAAAGTGTCATTAAACAACATTCAAACAAACAAACAAAACATTTCTTATTGCTCTGTCAATATCATACACCATACCTTTTACTAATTTGTAAATAATTCTATTGTAATACTTTTTATTTCTTGTCTTTGTCTGTATACATTCCACTTGTGATTACTTTGACTTTTTTATCTTTAACAGGTACTTAAGCAAGTGAAGTACAGAGTAGAATGGTGTAAATATGAAATAAGAGAGAAAAAGAAGGAGGAAGAAGCCTTAGAAAGGGAGAGAAGTAAAAAATTAATATTATAGGGAATAAAGTGTACTACATAATTAGTAATATTTTTTTAAGTGCTGGTATTTAAAAAAAATTTCAAATAATGTTTTATAATTTGACAATTCCTGTACATTCGGGTTGGGAACTGAGAAGAATTGTTACATTTCTTTAACAACATAAAATTGAGTTAACTGAAATTTTGTTGACAACACAAGTGTAAAAATCACAGCAGAAAACAATACAAATATATCCATCTTAAGCTTCATTTATTTCCAGATAATGGCTTGAAATAAGAGTCATAAATTTAATCTTCAGCAAATTTTTTTTTCTTTAGGATCTTTTATAATTTATATTGAATTTCTAAACTTTCTTGAATTAAATGTTAATATCTGTTTTACTTAGTCCTTACTGTAATTAACCCTGTACCTGTATTTTCAGTTGCTTACACACAAATTGATTGGCATGACTTTGTTGTGGTAGAGACTGTGGACTTCCAACCAAATGAACAAGGTATCAGATTTATTGTTTTATTCTTTGTCTATCTTGTTTTGTTTATAAGGATAACATTTTCTTGATACACAAACTCATTGCAGCACTCATTATATCATATTTCACAGCCAGTCTCTATGTTTGTTACACATTTGATCAATATAAAACCTTGTGAAGTAGTAAAATGAGATTCTAGAATTCTGTGGTAAAAGTTGACTAGATCATGTAGGTTTTTCACACCTTCTCTTTATTTTGTTATTAGGGAACTTTCCACCCCCTACTACACCAGATGAAGTTGGAGCCAGAGTCTTGATGCAAGAGAGAACTGACAAGGTATTGTATTTAACAGCCTGCCTAAGTTTGCCTTACAACAGGACCTGACGGGCAAAGTGTAAGGGTGTTTCAGCTAATGTCTGACGGAAAACTGTTGTCTCAGTAACATTGTATTACTGTCAATTACAAATTTTAGTATATGCCTGACTGAAAACTGGGCAGAGATTTTCAGCTTTTGGAATTTTGAATTATTACTGATTACATATTATTATTTTGTGTTCTATATATTTTGTTGCTTAATTTGCCATCAAATGGAAAAATATATAAGTTAGCAGTTTTTCATTGGCATATTTGGTTATATTATTTTCTCTGGTTGGATGAAATATTTATTTCATATAAGGATTGGTGTCATGTTACTTGAAACAGATGGCATTCAAAATTCTTTGTTTCTTGAATAGTTTCTAGACACTTATTAGCTACTTTAAATTTTTCTGTTGTGGTTAAACAAGATTATTATAGCTGAAAGAGGTTTATAGGTTTGCTCTGTAACAGTTTTGTTTTGACCTTAAAGTGTTTTTCTTTACTGAGCTTGGGACAGCAAACCTTTATTTGTCACTAGCCTATAAAGTTCTGTGCAAATTAATTTGAACTCTTATACAATTTAAATATTGCACAACATGCTTTTTACATTAGTCTTGTTTGAACAAGAGACAGAAAATGGTTTATACACTAACACTGTATTGTAGGGAGATGATCAGATGGAGGTCGAGTCAGATGAATCTGATGAAGACAATGAAGATGAAGGAGAGGATGAGGCAGAAGACTATGATAATGCACCAACACCTCCCCTACCTGAGATGCAAATGCAGGTAAGATCTTTGCTGGCAGGGGATAACCTTTTATTTAGTATTTAGTCTTGAGGGAATCACGTCTTATCTTTGCTATTAAAAACAGTGTTTTCATCCTCAGAAGCACCTCAGTATCACTCAACATTATATGTTGTGTACAGTATGAATGGTGATAAAGATTCTGATTAATACTCTGGATTCACTGTTTACATAATCACATGTCTGTCCAGTACATTGAGTCATGTCTAGGTTTTGTTTTCTTTTAGTAAAAATTATTTATATTGTAGTTGTATATTTCTTGGTAATAAATTATTGTTTAGGACATGGATGAAGAGTCGGAATCTGAATCCGATGAAGAGGTGATACCTACCAGGGTTCATGTGGCACCACCACAGCCACCCATGCCACCACCTCCTCCACCGCCGAGTGATATACCACCATTGCCACCAACACCTGACCAAGTTATCATCAAGAAGGATTACAATCCTAAAGGTATGTAAGCTGAAAGTAGGAAATTTACTAATAAACACTTTCTTTCATTATATATACACAATTGCTTTAAAATGAGCTTGGATTCATTTTATGCTTATTTAACAAAATGCATCTATATCTAATTCCACATACTAATATCAATAGACTTGTCACTGGTTATATGATGGATAAAATGCAGATTAAATATATAAACATGTAGATGTGGAATTCTTCATCTCTTGAATAAAAGTTGTCTTGAAAAAACGAGGGTTTGCTTGAAATTACTTGATTAGGCTACTTGCTCATTAAGTTTCTAATGTTCTTTTAAAATCTTTTCATTTTGTTTGATGTACAGAACATGATATGAATAATATTGTAAAGATAGATTTTAGGTACATACAATTGTGACTTTGAATTAACTAATATGATATTTTACAATCTGTAAACTCTTTAGATCCCTTATTGGGAACCACTGCTAAGAAGAACTGCCAGTTGTATATTCTTTCCTTTTTGTTATTTTTTAGCTCGTCCTGCTCCAGTTGAGTTTTCTACTGACATGGTGTCTCCCATCACTGGAGAGAAAATTCCCGCTCACAAGGTTCAGGAACATATGAGGATCGGTAAGTTCAACTCTACTTAGCAGTTTGAAACCATCCTATACCTATAAAACATCTGTCTTATGTTTTGCTCTATTGCATTCATTTGGTTCAGAAAATAGATAATTAGTATGACAATGAATTTGAAATGACAGAGTTATGGTTCCTTAGTACCACACTTTACCTTACTTTAACTTAGCAATAAAACCCTTAAAGTCTATCTTACTTTTAATGCAACACTTAGAACTAAACAATTTTATGATGTTATGCAACAACAAATAATCTAAAGTCAAATGTAAAGAGTAATACGTAAAAGGTCAAGAAACCAAATAAAATATCATATCTGTATACCCATATAAATTAATAAAACTTTATAAATATTCTGGTTTAGGTTCCTTTGAATTTTAATACAGTACAATCTTAAAACAGTATAATTTTAATACATCCAGTCAGCTTACTAGTAAGTAATAAATAATACAGGGTAAGATTAATTTTATTTGAATTTTGATTTAAATTAGATCACAGGTTTACAATTATTTACGATATGTATTTTAAGGATTACTTGATCCCAAATGGATTCAGGAGAGAAATAGAGCTCTCAATGAGAAGAAAGAACAAGAGGAAGTCTATGCCCCAGGAATATCTATTGAGAGTAGTTTGAAACAGTTGGCAGAAAGACGTACTGATATTTTCGGTTCTGGAGTAGAGGAAACACAGATTGGTAAAAAGGTAAGTACTATATATAGGGCCATTTTGAACAAAACAAGATAGGGGTAGAAAGGCACAATATATAAAATTGTAAGGCTAGAAATTTTTGATAAATAATTACTTAATAAATTTCTGTATTATTGCTGTGGTAGATACCTCCATTTCTATTTACATACTTTATTTTATTTGTACATTGATGCAGCTGTAGTACACTTTAGTTTGAGTTTGTTTGATATTGATCAAACTAGTTTTATCTCAAAATTAATACAACAAATTCGAGATTTTATTGGTTTCCAGTGTTTGCCTCTGTATCTTGTATCTCATGTCAGTTAGATATTTGGTAGCTATAGCTTTTCTGACTAACTGTTATGAGTGGTATACATCTATGAATGAGTGGCAAATTATCAATTTTTGTTATACAAAATAGTTACTATATCACCTACGATAACTATAAGCTTAATTTTGTCTTTGTAGAAATTTTCTTCCTCATGACAAAATAAGTTTGTTTTATTTTACAGGTTATTTGTAGATTTTAGACTATTGTTCATTCAAATTTTCATTATCTAATACAATATATCGGTAATTTTTTACTGACTTCACACTTTTCATCACAGATCGGTGAAGAAGAAAGAAAAGAACAGAGAGTTGTGTGGGATGGACATACAGCTTCTATGGAAAAAGTCACTCAGAAAGCAAGAGAAAATATTTCCATTGAAGAACAGATTGCCACCATTCACAAGACTAAAGGATTAGTGTAAGTCTGTCTAGGAGAAGATTAAAAAATAATGATGTAGCTATGTTTGTATATGTAGTAAGTTAATGTATTTGGTTATCCTGTTGGCATTTTCTTTGAAACACTAGCAAGATTAAAAACAATGTTTGATACTTAAGCTGGACTCAAACAAAACTAAGTTTCGAAAGGCATTTATAAAATGCAGATGTGATTGATAAACATGTAAAATGTGACAAAATTTATATCTAAAGAGAAGACAAACACATCGCTAGAAAACAACAAAATATCAGGCAAACTCAAAAAACAAAGCCCAGACAAACAGAAAAAACTAGTGTTGAGAAACAACACTGAACTCTACAGCTCCACAAAAATGCAGAGTGTGTTAATCAAGATATTTTCAAAATCATGTTAAAGAGCTTTTAAGGAGGTCAAATGGACTTAGAGAAATTTTACAGTTACAAAAAAAAGTTTAGTCATCTGTGAGACATACACTATTATAGTGACTGTAATGAAATAGAATTATTAGGTTTGTTTTTAAAATATCATAGCAAAGTGAAGTATATATTTTGTAATTATTTACCTTTGTAATCCTGTCTGACCCTATGACTAAAAGTGTGTTGTTGCAAAATTCATAATGTCCATATACTTCTCACAAAATCTCCTTTGAAACCACTGAGCCAAATTAACCTAATTTATTATCAAGGATATTTGGAAGTCCACCTTAAATTTTATCAGATTGCCCACTCCATAAACAAGATGCCTATCACTGCTTACAATTTTTTTATGGAAAATTGGCTTCAATTTTCCCTACATATTTTTATTAGGTCTCTGCCACCAAATCCAAAACTATGTCTTGGCTATAACTTTTTTTCTCTTTTGAGGTAGGCTTTTGATGTTTGGCATGTGGGTAGATTATTTCAAGTGACATGTCAAATACCATGGTTTATTACGTTTGACCTTGATATTTGACCTCAAGGGCCCACAGATATGGATACCATCTCACTGATATCTAGTTTATTTTAATATGGAGAACATTATCATGTGGAATATCTAAAGTAGGACATCAACCTCAAATTTAGATATTTTCTTTTGGAATATGTATGAGTGATTGAAAAATATCCGTCCCCAAGATGGAAGGAAACGACTTCAATTTACTGATAAATCTGTTTATGCATGTACATTTTACTTTTGTTCACATGGTACAATAGATGAGACTTTTTTAAAACTGAAAAAACTGTTTTAATGCTGTGTGATGTTTTACTTGAAATCTGTATGTGAAGACTAATTACTCTTTTTCAGTGCTGATGAAGAAAAGGAGAAGATTGGACCTACAGTTCCAAAGGGTCAGCCACCTCCTCCACCTCCTCCAAAACCAGCACCACCCCAGATGCCAGCAACAGTACCCAAGACTGTGCCACAGCCACCAAGACTTCCTGTGGCTCAGCCGCCAATGGCACAGCCCATGATGACCCAGCCACAAAGACTGATGATGATCTCCACACCCAGGCCACCTGTTAATGTTATTGGTATGTAATAAAGAAGTACACATGTAAATAACTAGGATCATCCCACACAGCATTGGTATGTAAAAAAGAAATACACATGTAAATAACTAGGATCATCCCACACAGCATTGGTTTGTAATAAAGAAGTACACATGTAAATAACTAGGATCATCCCACACAGCATTGGTATGTAATAAAGAAGTACACATGTAAATAACTAGGATCATCCCACACAGCATTGGTATGTAATAAAGAAGTACACATGTAAATAACTAGGATCATCCCACACAGCATTGGTATGTAATAAAGAAGTACACATGTAAATAACTAGGATCATCCCACACATCATTGGTATGTAAAAAAGAAATACACATGTAAATAATTAGGATCATCCCACACAGCATTGGTTTGTAATAAAGAAGTACACATGTAAATAACTAGGATCATCCCACACAGCATTGGTATGTAATAAAGAAGTACACATGTAAATAACTAGGATCATACCACACAGCATTGGTATGTAATAAAGAAGTACACATGTAAATAACTAGGATCATCCCACACAGCATTGGTATGTAATAAAGAAGTACACATGTAAATAACTAGGATCATCCCTCACAGCATTTTGAATATTATACATATCCTGTAAGTTGTGACATTGTTATCAATGTGGATCATCAAACAAATTAGACTTTCTTTTCCACTGTTCACACTAAATGTGAGAGACATTCATAAGATTTCAATTATGAAAGTAGTGTAGTTATCCATAGATGCAGTCTATTATTTGTACAAGTTTGTAGTATTTTGACACTTTTTTGTTTTCCTGGGACTGTTCTTATTTTAGACTAAAGTTTATGCAAAAGAAATAAAATATTTCAGTTGTTTTCTGGTGCAGTCTGTTAGTCATACCTATGCTAATGCTTAATAATTTTCTCTGAAGCCGAACTGTTATATTTAGTAAAACTTAATGGTAATTAATTTTTTGGACACTAATTGTCATAACTTAACATAAAGTCTTTTCCTGAAAACACAACATATTTATTAGTTCCACATTGATGTGTTAGCTTGTTATCTACAGATATACACCCATTTGACATTGCATGTATAAGAAAAAAACATGATGTACACAAGTCAATGTCAAGTTAAAAAAGTATTTGTGTAGTTTTTTGTTTTAAAAAATCACAAAGTAAAGACGGAATTTCAGACTTGCACATCTAATCGCCAACTGACTAATACAATATCTGTCATACAGGAATACAACCTCCACCCATGATGCATCAGCCAATGATGGCCAGACCACCACGCCCAGGATTTCCACCAACTATAATGACCCATCCACCAAGACCACCGATGAAGGCTCCCTCAGAGGATGAACCCCCATCAAAGAAAGCAAAGACAGAAGATCAGCTGGTACCAGAGGATGTTTTCTTGTCAAGAAATAAAGTATGTTTTGCTAATATTTTACCCATTTAGGAATGATATATTATATTCAGATGTTTAATTTAAGTAATATACACTTTCTTTTGAAGAAACAAAATTCAATGCTCACACAAATATTTGTTAACACTTATTACCATGGGTATGTAGTATTGGTGGACTTATTACCATGGGTATGTAGTATTTTTGGTATTTAAATTGAGTTTCATAAATTAAGTGTTTTGTTCATTGAATTGTTTTACAATCTAAAAATTATGTTTAAAAATGTAACCATAAAGGTATAATTTGTTATATAATTTCGTTGTGCAGGTTCCAGTGACATTCAAGGTTATGGTACCAAAGGCAGATGATAAAACAGAATGGAAACTAAATGGACAGATGTTGACCTACACATTACCTTTGACTGACTCGGTATGTATGTCTTATTGTCATATGACTGACTCGGTATGTATGTCTTATTGTCATATGACTGACTCGGTATGTATGTCTTATTGTCATATGACTGACTCTGTATGTATGTCTTATTGTCATATGACTGACTCGGTATGTATGTCTTATTGTCATATGACTGACTCGGTATGTATGTCTTAGTGTCATATGACTGACTCGGTATGTATGTCTTATTGTCATATGACTGACTCGGTATGTATGTCTTATTGTCATATGACTGACTCGGTATGTATGTCTTAGTGTCATATGACTGACTCGGTATGTTTGTCTTATTGTCATATGAAACAAAGGAGCCATTGGATATTGTCTTTGTTTTTTAATGCACCTAGAATAACTACAAACGGTTCTATTGTTGGTTGAAGTTCAGATCACACAGGCAACCACTAACAATAGTTGTAATCCCACAGGCAACCACCAACAATGATTGTAATCCAACATGGAAGCACCAACAATGGTTCTGATCAGTGATATTAGAGTTTACAAGTTGGTCCGTGTGCAAGTAAATGTACAATGATTCATCTAAATTTGTATTATAGATATTATACATGCAAACATTGAAATGTTTTGATATTTTTTTAACTATGAATATTTGTAGATTGCTGTTATGAAAGCCAAGTTAAATGAAAGTTTGGGTATACCAGCTGGTAAACAGAAGTTGCAGTATGATGTAAGTATGACTGATTCACTGCATAGATGTTTAGGGTCACAGGGCAGAACTTATAAACTTTGGTATCTTGTGATTGTTTAGGAAAATCAGCCTCTTAATAATTTAGAATTTATATATGAACATAGATTTTAAAAGGAAATAAATCAAATCTACCATACCCCAACACACTGACACAAATATTAATTTATTGTTGGGTAATGATATGGGCCTGTTTTGGTATACCTGTAAGCTGTATCTAGCATCAAACATGGCCACAAGAAATGAAGCAATATGGCTATCACAAAAGTGTTAGCTTGATCTAAACCGTAGCTGCAGGAATATTTTGAAACCATGCGTTTTTTGTAAATTAAAATCACTTTGACTGTTTCCAGAAAATTGTGACTTGTTTCAGTTTTATGGGTAATAAAAACTTGTAAATGACAACACAATAGATAGGCATGCAGGTAAAAGACACCTAGAATATTGATCAAAGTAAAAAGGGAAGTAGGAGATATTGAGACAGTTTAAAATACAAAACTGGCTCATTGTTGTTGAATATAGGTAATACATGTATGAAAGAAAGCATGACTGTAATCATAAATGATGCGAGAAATGCTTACCTTTCTGGAGCATCTGGTTTCATTGTATAGCTCATGTTTCTTTTAATACATGTATCAGAAAGTCACGAATTCTTTTTTCCTGTTATTTGTTTTTCTGTGAAGTGTCATGTTTCCTCTGGCCGAGTGGTTAAGGTAGTTTGTCATCTTCTATTGATCACTAAGTCGTCAACACTGAGGTTGCTGGTTCGAGCCTTAATGCAGCCAGGGTCTTGACTGCAAACCTTAACTGACATGGATTGCTCTCCTTATTTTGCTGAAAATTGCCTTAATCCTCACTCACACACTTTACAGTGAAACAAAACAAGAAATAACTTTTTTGTTTAATTCTAGGGTATCTTCATGAAGGATTCCAATTCGTTAGCTTACTACAACATCGGCAAGGGAGCAGTTATTAGTTTACAGCTGAAGGAGAGAGGAGGTCGTAAAAAATAGTTCTTACAACTTGATCTACTTAACTGTCATAAATATCATGGAGGATTTTCTTTCACAGTAAATTGTTGTCATAGTAATTGGTTTTTATGGTGATTTGCATTTTGTGACCGAAAAATGATCGTGGTAATATGTGTCTTTGTTTAATAAATAAAATTTTTGTTTGTTTGTTGTTATCAACAGAAGTGTAAACTTAATTTTTTGTAAACGTTATAAATTTAACTGTTAATAATGATTTGTTAGATGGAGCCCTTATCATGCCAAGTATTCATTCTCAGCATACAAATGACTTAAACATTTTAGATCCAATGTTCATTTTTATTGACTGACTTTATACATGATAGGTGATTGTACATTAAAAATAAGAAACATTTTAAATGACAGATTAATAAAAATACATTTTAATAGTTTGTTGAATGATGATATCTCCATCTATTATAAATTGTATATACTGTATTATATAATTAGTATAATTTGTCTAGAATGATACAAATATTAATATGCAAAATGTCATTTTAACCCTGTCAAAATTTCATTTATATTGTTGTGTGACAAAAAATTTTGCAATAAAAGAACTGAAATGTGCACACTATAGTGTAAAGTATCATTATTTAGAGTTATTGCCCTGTTTTAATTTGTGTGTTAAGAATCATTATATAGAGATGATGGCCTTTTTAGCTCACCTGACCCGAACGGTCATGTGAGCTATTGCCATCACTTGGCTTCCGTCGTCGTCTGTCGTCGTCGTTAACTTTTCTTTAAAAATCTTCTCCTCCAAAACCACTGAAGGGATTGATTTGAAACTTTGCACACATCATCAGTAAAATGTCCTATGCCACGTTTGCACAAATCTTGGCCTCAGACCAACCAACATGGCTGCCATGGCTAAAAATAGAACAGGGGGGTCAAAATACAGTTTTTGGCTTATAGTTCAAAAAGTATAACAGATACAGGAAAATCAAAGAGGCTTTCCTTCTTCAAAAGCTCTATAAAACACTCCATTGAGTCAAAGTTGTTTGACGACTCCTTGTAGGAGTTATTGCCCTTTAATTGTCGAAATTGATGATTTTTGCCATTTTTGCCTCAAAATCTTGAAATTATTACAACTAGAGAAAAAGTAAGCATTGCTTAATTGTTCTGCTCTATGAGGGATACAAAATTGGCTTTAGAGTCAAGATTGTCTGATTAACCGTTTAAGAGTTATTCCCCTTGAACTGTTAATTTTAATGTTTTCGACTGATAGTTAAAAAAGTATAACAGGTACAGCAAATTTGAAGTGAACCTCCCTTCTCCCTCTAAGCATCAAAAGCTCCTCCTTATAGGAATTATTTCACTTAAAAGGTCAAAATTAATTACTTTTGCAGAAGTGTTGGTTTAAGGATTACACTTCACAGCTCAAGTTGTTTCATGATGAGAAGTTTGTTTTAACATATATTCTTTTTGTTTGTTTTTTTTTTGCAAAATTAAATCTTCATGCCAAATATGCAAATTAAGCTAATTTGAACAAAAATCCAAATTTATTTTAAATTCAATGAGTAAAATTTAACATTTTCACAACTCTGTATAAATGATTCGTGTAAGGTCCCCTACCAAATTTGTTCCTACAGCCTAATCCTTTAATGTAAATGGTCATTACTACAAAACGAAAATTATTTAAATGGCCGAACGCATATATTTTCTCCAAAACTAGCCTAGATGTGACATTCTAGGTAGAAAATACAATTGTCAATTATTCATTTCTCTTGTGTCACATGTGGTTCAGATGTCATCACTTGGCTTCCGTCGTCGTCTGTCGTCGTCGTTAACTTTTCTTTAAAAATCTTCTCCTCCAAAACCACTGAAGGGATTGATTTGAAACTTTGCACACATCATCAGTAAAATGTCCTATGCCACGTTTGCACAAATCTTGGCCTCAGACCAACCAACATGGCTGCCATGGCTAAAAATAGAACAGGGGGGTCAAAATACAGTTTTTGGCTTATAGTTCAAAAAGTATAACAGATACAGGAAAATCAAAGAGGCTTTCCTTCTTCAAAAGCTCTATAAAACACTCCATTGAGTCAAAGTTGTTTGACGACTCCTTGTAGGAGTTATTGCCCTTTAATTGTCGAAATTGATGATTTTTGCCATTTTTGCCTCAAAATCTTGAAATTATTACAACTAGAGAAAAAGTAAGCATTGCTTAATTGTTCTGCTCTATGAGGGATACAAAATTGGCTTTAGAGTCAAGATTGTCTGATTAACCGTTTAAGAGTTATTCCCCTTGAACTGTTAATTTTAATGTTTTCGACTGATAGTTAAAAAAGTATAACAGGTACAGCAAATTTGAAGTGAACCTCCCTTCTCCCTCTAAGCATCAAAAGCTCCTCCTTATAGGAATTATTTCACTTAAAAGGTCAAAATTAATTACTTTTGCAGAAGTGTTGGTTTAAGGATTACACTTCACAGCTCAAGTTGTTTCATGATGAGAAGTTTGTTTTAACATATATTCTTTTTGTTTGTTTTTTTTTTGCAAAATTAAATCTTCATGCCAAATATGCAAATTAAGCTAATTTGAACAAAAATCCAAATTTATTTTAAATTCAATGAGTAAAATTTAACATTTTCACAACTCTGTATAAATGATTCGTGTAAGGTCCCCTACCAAATTTGTTCCTACAGCCTAATCCTTTAATGTAAATGGTCATTACTACAAAACGAAAATTATTTAAATGGCCGAACGCATATATTTTCTCCAAAACTAGCCTAGATGTGACATTCTAGGTAGAAAATACAATTGTCAATTATTCATTTCTCTTGTGTCACATGTGGTTCAGATAGAAAGCTAAAATAAATAGTACAACTTAAAGCTTGTGAAGAGTACAGAAATTCTTCATTTCGTCCCGATCTTGCAGAAAATCGTGGCAGCGATTGAAAGTTCTTGGTTCTGGTTGTCTGGAACGGAAAAAAGTCTGTAAGCACAATTACTTGTGCATTCGGGGAGTAAATTTTCGTTGATGTGTTAACAATCAGATTGGTAAGTTCACAAGGTGTGCTTGACTCCAACCAGCTTCATCCCCAGTAAAAACTTGACTCCACGATGTAGACGACTTGTTGCTAAAAATGAGAGATCAAACATGTTTTCAATGAAGACTTCTTTAGTCGTACTGTTTTTTTTACATTGTTTTTTGTCTTTTGTTGAATAAGTCTAAACTATTTCTTGTATGCCTCGATTCCAACCAGCTTCATTCCAAAAAACATAACTGGACCCCTTTATGCTGAAATGTTGCATGAAAGGAGCCGCTTGAAATGTCTGTCAGACGCCATCTTTGCTGAAAGATAAACATTACTGCTCAACAGTACCTTTTTGCCACGACAGTTGATCCACTTAAACACTTAAAAACAGCAACTATACTAAACATTCATATTTAAAAAGTTAGAAATAGTTGTTGAAACGTTTTATCAATGCTTATTTTTTATTTTAACAAATAACCAATATACATAATGTTTAAAGACATCAAATGAGAAAGTATTTTTATATTTAAAATAGAATTATGTACACTAAGTCTGAAATACAAATATGATTACATCAAAGCATTAAGACAAGTACAAAAATGAATTCCCACTTTGAGACATTTTTTGTTTGCTTTTTATACCAGCATTATTTTTGAATGTTTCTAAAAGTAGGAAAAGTTAATAAAGTTGCAAAGAAGGACATTTTTAAATATTAGTATTCCAGTATTATTGTAAACCTGACAATATAAAAATGTGTATTCAAAAGCCTTCAACGTCCTACTTTTTGTAAAGAATTTTTTAATACTGTGACATTACCAACACAAACGTGACGCTAATTTTAAAAAGAATGATCTATTCAACGGTTTTAATTGTCTTTATATTTTCGGAGGTAATTACGCTTACTCCTACACGACGGATACTACTGTTGAACAATGAGCTAGTGTTTCTTCTTTGCCGCTTGATTGACTTTTTGTTCATCGTTGCGTCTCCAAAGTCGGAATCTTGCAATGTTATGAACGGATGTAATGCAGAATGAGCACAGATACAATAATCAACGTAACGGTAAATCGGTTGAAACATGACGTCTGCTGGTAAATTTAAAATATGTAGTACCAAGTATGGTGCATAACAAATAAACAGCATACAACTTCGGAGTAAAGCTGTTTTGGTGATCTTTATAAAGTTATCACGATCGTCGACCTTTTCTGATTTTGTCAGTCCGGCTTTGATAATCATGTGGATAATCCAAAAATGACAAACAATTGCTGATAATAAGGGAATCCCAGTAAAAATTCCAAGAACGACAACCCTGTAAAATATTATTCCAATTGCTTCATTATTTGGAACTACACAAATGAGTTCGTTAGCTCTAAAATGAAGGTGTAATCCAAATCCAAAAAAGATACCCGAGTGAATAAGACCCTGGCACATTACGATGCCAATTACAAGACCAACCATCAGTAGAATAGTGCAATACTTTTGGAACATAGGAAATGCCTTTATAATAAAAATCCGCTGTACTCCAACCAATAGATTCTCCCAAATGGCAATGCCTACTGTTATCAGGGATAAACACCACAACTTGCAGAGAGTAGATCCATCGTTCCAAGCTGGATAAAACAAGATATATATCAGAAGACCAACACGAAACAAACAAACAGATATATCTGTCAGTGCCAAACTGAAGAACAGCGTCATTATCTGACGGGCAAAGTTGCTTTCCACTCGAACAGTTGTTTTTATAACTAGCACGTTTCCAACACATCCAAAGCTACAAATGACTACTAGAATGGCTGCTTCTAAGTATATGTTCCATTCGCGATACTCGTTGGACCGTAGAATGTTAGTTCCATTGACTGTTGACACATTTACGTCAGGCACATGAGATACATTTATAAACGTCGTCATAGTGGTTCTGAAACGAAAAAAAAAATTTCGAGGCTCAATGTGATTTTTGACTTACTGCTCGCCAAAATGAGTTTTGATTTTCATAATTGATTATAACATATACTAACGTTTATATTTCATAAATACTAAAAAAAAACTATAATAACAAATATTAAAACTGAAACATTTTAAATGCAGAAGTAATCAATAAAATTTTGGTAATATTGTAATAAAATTGTTATTATATCTGGAACAAAGCTTGTATGTTATGTTTACCGGTATTTGTTTCATTTTGTTTATAATAATGGGGGGGGGGGCAAGATCTTTTATGTTAATGTGTTTTGGCCATTTTTACATGTGTGTTAACTGTTTTTTTTAAGTAAAGCAACTATTAACTGTTTTTCAACCATTAGCTGTTATCTGTTTTCTTAAAAATTGACATTGTTGATAACTGTTATGATGAAAATAAAAACCCTGTTTGCTGTTAATAGTATTGACCTTCGATGAGATTCTGCTGTTATGTGTTTTTTCGATTTTTTAGCTTACTGTTTTCTGTTTTCTCAAGTAAATTGCTGTTATCTGTTATCATTATTTTAAATTTACTGTTATCTGTTTTGGGAAAATAAAAAAGTGTGGTAACCTGCTAATTTTGACCGAGTTCTGCAGGTTGAACAAAAATTAGTATTAAAGTTGAAAGATCATATTCAAATTTTGTTGAGAAAAAAAAAACGTTCCGGTCACGTTTTAAATAATACAAATCAAGATAATTAAAATGGTTTTATAATCATTGTAGAAATCTTTATTACCTTTAAAGTACATCGATATGTTTATCCGTTCAAAAATTACAGGCAAAAATATACCAATCAAACCTTCAGGTTTTTCAACCTTTCCACACATTCAGGCTCTCAAATTATGGACCTTTTCGACATCCGAATGTCACATGGTTCTGTTTTTTGTTTTTGTTTTTGTTTTTTGTTTGGAAGGGCGTTAGATAATCGGTTATTTTACAGTAATTAAAATTGTTTTAAAAGTTTTGCAATTACATGTATTTCAAGTCGAAGACATTTGTCCTAAGTAACTGAATTATTTATTATTGAATTATTATTTTTTTAATATTTCATTTAGCCTTTTTAGTGTCTGTTGGGTTTAAGGACTTCATATTCGATCCTAGGTATTTTTAATCTTATTCTATTAATATCTTTGTATAACATGCTAATTTGTATTAGTTTTTGCATCAATATTTAAACAATTTGAATTAGACATCCTCCCAAGTCTGGGGTACCTAGAACGCGGACTCGGAACCCCTGATTTGAGAGGATGGAATTAAATAAAAATCTATATCTTTGTGACTTTCTTTTATTATAAAGATATTATTTTCCTCCTATGGTCTATTGCATGTTTAATTGATGAAGACATTTTTATCTATAACATGCCTGTTTTTAAAATCTAATTTTCGTGTAAAAATCTAAATTTACATTTTCGCGACTTATTATGTCGGTCTTTTTATTATTCTTTTATCATTACCTTTCATCAAAGTTCAATATCAGGTTAATAAATAAACAATTAACAAATAATATACAGTTACATCACAGAAATATCTTTTTATCCCCCCTTCCCCCACACATCGTTCTCGGCGAATCTCGTGCACTAGATATTTGGATTTGGAAATTGTCAATACAGCAGTAAATGTTTAAGAAATAATTCACGGAGGCTGTGGTTTATCATTGTTTTACCACGGGGTGACCATTTATGTCGTATTATTTTATCCTGAGCGACAGCGAGGGATAAAATAACGACATAAATGGTCATCCCGTGGTAAAACAATGATAAATCACAGCCTCCGTGAATTATTTCTATTCTAATAAGACAATTAGAGTACATTTATAATATTTTCGAAAACATCATTTCCGCCATAAACTGGCTGTTCCGTCAATGTAACACACAATATACTGCAACGGATAATTATAGCGCGTGTCGCTATTTATAAGATTTATACGTCATATGCAATAGCTTTCCGGTGGGAGTTACAGTTTTGTAATTGGAACAGCCATTTAAAACACGCCCTTCTCAGCGCGTGTTGCTCATAGATAAATCATTTTTTTACCACAGTTGTGGTCTCAAAGCCTTTAAAGAACGTCATATTAGAATATTAATTTAACACGAGCCTGGGTGATCCGAGTTTTTATATTGTAACATGTAAGTTGTTTTGTAAGAAGTTAGTCACCATGCATACCCTACATCAGCAGCTAACATCAGTGCAAATTGGTCTGTGAAATCGTGAAATAAAAGTGTTATAATGGCAAAAATAAAGTATGTTAATTTTACACTAATAAGTGTGACTGATTAAGGATGATTAAAACTATATACACCTTTCACAGGTGTGGTGTTACATTGATCCTGGGATGTAGAGATTATTAAAATATTCACACATTTCGTCACGCGTATTGGAACACATCCTGTAAACTAGGGCTGTTTAAAAAGTTAAATTAAAATGATGCAATTAAACGCAACGAGATTATTTGAAATTGAAATATCCAGATCGAGTCTTTGCTGTACTCCTTTTACTGTCTGAAATAAAACAGAGACGAAAAACAATAGAACGTGACGTTTTACTGATAATTAATTTTACATCAAATCCGATCTAACAATCTGTATTGTATAAACTCCCCCGTGATCAATTAGAACATACAAAAAACTTTCAGCACATAACATTAAACCGAAACTATAGTCGACGATTAAAGAACAAATCTGACTTTTTAGAAACGTGTATATGCAGGCATTTGTCTTAGAATTAATAAACCCAAGTGCAGATAGAGGGCAAAGGGCTTATTCTGTTCAATATAGACCTGCCGAAACGACAGAGATAAAATTGAAAGGTAAAAGTCAGTCAGTTAAAAAAGTTGGCGAAATTTTATATTGACTCTTTTTAGCTTTCGTTGACTGCTCACCAGTATTAGTTAACTCGACAACTGCTAACGTTTGACATTAGCCAAATGTAGCTGGAAAGATGACAAAAACTAGGCAGAAGAGCTAAATTACGTTTTTGCAATTTTTATAAATGATTTTAAACAAATCTCAACCGTTGCAAACTACTATGAGATATAATTCACAATTTGATACTGTACTAAATTTAGGTAGACGTCATGGGGTTGAATTACATTCCAACGGATTTCAGACTATAGTTGGGACTCGGAGGCCGAGTGGTTAAGGTTCTTCGTCTACTATTGATTACGTGGTCGGTCAACAATGAGGTTGCTGGTTCGAGTCTCACTGGGGGCAGGGTGCGCTCGACACCAATCACACTTGACAAGCTTTCGTAATGAAGGTCTTTGGGTTTTTTCCGGGTATTGTGGCTTTCTCCACCAATAAAAGCTGGACGCCATGATATAGCTGAAAAATTGCTGAAATTGGCGCTAAACACCATTCAAACAAACAAACTGACGACAGCACATATTATATAGTTTGCAGATTTTGCATCAAATGGTTAAATTCCGTTTTTCTATACACATACTTTTAGTATACTATTATATGTTAGGTAAATTGACGTTCCTTGTTTTCATAGATGACTAAACTATTTTAGCCATTTCAGCAACGCGTCCCATATACTTTGCACAGTTTGCTTAAGGTATATCCCTATCGATCATTATAGGGATCAAAATCAATATTGTCAAACCAGGCAACTACTGACATCGTGTCTTTCAAGGATTGTAAATGTTCTAAAAAAACCAGAATACTTACATTTCAATTTTCTTTATATTCTTTTTGTTACAGAATACGTTGACAATATTACTCCATCATTTTATATCCCTAGAAATACATCGACAGATTTTAAAATGACACGTGTTAAACGTTTAAAATGCCACTCATAGATGTAATGGAAGGATAATTATCTAAAACTCATTAATATTAGTTCATATTTTTTCCATGGTATTTTAATCAGACTTAAATGTTGATGTTTTCGAAAAATGTAACGTCTATGTGTACTGTTACAACAAAACAACTAAACCATACACTCAAATGTAAAGTTATAATGTTTTACCTGATCATTCCTGCTTTTATTAGTGTATTCAAGACATGGGCCCGGTTTTATAAAACATCTCAAATTTGAGGATTTCCTCAACATATTCTCAACTCAAAAACTGACCAATCAAATTGTTTAAAAATTCATATTTGTGGAAAATCTAAAGGATTTGAGGAAAATCTCAATTTGAGAAGTTTTATGAAACTAGGGCAGCTCTGAACAAAAAATGTCACGCATTATTGATAATTTTCTAATGGAAGGATAATTATCTAAAACTCATTAATCATAGTTCATATTTTTTCCATGGTATTTTAATCCGACTTAAATGTTGATGTTTTCGAAACATGTAAAGTCTATGTGTATTACAACAAAACAACTAAACCATAAGCTTCAGTCACACCACATCGTATAGCGTTAAAGGACGTCCAACGCATAACATGTGGCGTTTGCGCTTCTTGTCGGCGATGTCCAGCGGTGTTCGTTCCGTTCGGTGGAAAGTTTTGAACATGTTCAAAATTTGGAACGTACAGCACCGGATAAAGTTGTCCGTCAGATGTACGGTAACCATGCGCTGATATGCGTTTTGTTCGTTACTCGTACGTTCCTTATTCTGTACTTGTCCGGTTCGAGTCCGTTCTTGCCCGGTAGACTACTAACGGACATGCCGCGGATGTAACGTAAGTTAAACGAGTTAAAAGTTCAAAGAACGTTTTGTCAGTTCTTCATGCGCTGCGTGTACGTTTTGTGCGGTACAAATCCGTTACTAGTACGTTGAAGTCCGTTAACTGTACGTCGTTCATCCAGTATATGTGCGTTGATCGTTCGGTCATTGTGCGTTTAGCACGTTTTATGCGCCCCGTACAGCGATCATGAGAGCACCGAGCAGCAGCAGCGGGAAATGCTTTTCATCACCGGATAACTTTCAGCCGCATTTGTCTTTACGTTTGGCGTCCGTTAACGCTATGCGGTGTAGTGTGACTGGAACTTTACACTCAAATGTAAAGTTATAATTTTACACCTTATCATTCTTGCTTTTATCAGTGTATTCAAGACATGTGCCCGGTTTTATAAAACATCTCAAATTTGCGGATTTCCTCAACATATTCTCAACTCAAAAATTGACCAATCAAATTGAAAAATTCACATTTAAGGAAAATCTAAAGGATTTGAGGAAAATCTCAATTTAGAAGTTTAATGAAACTAAAGCAGCTCTGAACAAAAAATGTCACGCATTATTGATAATTTTTCTCATGTTATTTCATGGTCATAACAGATCACGCGAAAACGAATGCCAACTATGACTTCCAAACGTACGAGCGCTTCAATGTCCGCGCACAAAAAGAAGCTTGGAATTTCCAAAATGCCTATATGTTATAAACAAAAGAAGAACCTATTGTTATTGTCGCCAGTGAAAAGAGTTGACCACACATACGGATAAATATCCGTCGTCTTACGTCAAAAACAGATATCATGTGAACTGTTGTTTGTTTTCACTGAAAAGGATTTCGTAATGAACAAAATCTAAGATACCGAGGAGTACTCAATAGACAATAGGTCAATGACAGACAAAAGCATGTTTAAACAAACGAGTGGAAATCAACAAACCCCACTAATAAACGGGGGAGAGGGGTTATTCCAGGTGCTCCTGAAGGGTGGCAACTACTGCTCAACGCACGCCACCCGTCATATCATCATGTAATTCGTAATATCCGGATTTTAGTCATAAAACAGTAAGGAAGGAAAGTGTTTACTTCAAATGGAATAAAAATGGTAAATGGTCATTTGTGACAGAGTCAAATAAAAGGGGACTAAAATTATATAGGTGATGACTATATGTCATCTTGACACAAAACCCTGGTTAAGTAGCTTTGAAAATATGCATTTTATTAAATCACAATGAACTAAAGAGGAAGGAGATGCTTGTTATATGCTATTGTTACTAGTTTTGAACGAAAGCCCAGAAGGCCCAGATTCGAAATTTGAAATTCAATATAGTTATAACCAATCAGATTGCGTGTGAAATAATCGTCTACCAATCAAAATAGTTCTTTAATATATTCGAGATTCGAAATAAGAAATTCGAGATTCGAAATTTGAAATTCGAAATTCAATATAGTTTTAGCCAATCAGATTGCGTGTGACATAATCTCTACCAATCAGAATTCCTTGGTTATATCGCAACTACATAAAATTTTGTTGAGTAGTTTTAGGTGAGTTAAAGCAAAAACCATCATTATTGAGGATTACTGAAAATTTCTAAGTTCAAAGAGCTATTACTACCATGTAAATTTAGGAATCAACAATTCCTGATAATATGCACTTACATATATGGTGTACTAGTTACATACCAAGTTTTATAACATTTTGTATAGTACTGAGTAGTTTAAGACAAGATAATAAATGGGTATTTTCAGCACATTTATAAGTTCAAAGGGCCAAAAGAAGCCAGTGGATCCAGAAATTTCGAAAAAGGGGGGGGGGGGCACTGACAGGCCAAGGAGGGCCCACTTTGGTCATGCTTCAATGATTTCCTATATATTCAACCAAATTTTTCCGTCAGAAGGGAGGGCCCTCTCTGGATCCACCCCTGATAGCCCCCACACAAAATTTGAGGACCAAAATGCACTGGTAATATGCACAACTAAATATGTTGTACCTACTATATACCAAGTTTTTTAAAACTCCATACAGTAGTTTCAAAGGAGTAGCTCCGACAAGATGATTAATGAGTATTTTCAGCAAAATTTAAGTTCAAAGGGCCATAACTCCCACGAAAATTTGAAGATCAAAATTCCCTGGTAACATGCACAACTACATATGGTGTACTTCCTACACACCAAGTTTTGTTGAATTCCGTTCTACAGGTTCATTTTTGTTTCTTGATTTGTAAAATTAAGATGTAATTGTAAACTGAATTAATTTGATAAAATAACAAATAAAGCTTATAAATTTTATTTTTTTAACAAATCCATATTGAACACAGTCATTCTTTGACAACTATTTCAACGATTAAAACCCCAAATAAAAATAAAAGCACGTGGCTACGTTTAAATAAGAACTATTCTGATTGGTAGACGATTATGTCACATACAATCTGATTGGTTATAACTATATTGAATTTCGAATTTCGAATCTCGAATTTCGAATCTCGAGTTTCGAATCTCGAATCTCGAATCTCGAGTTTCGAGTTTCGAATCTCGAATTTCGAAAATCGAATGAGCCTTCTGGGCTTTCGTACTTTTGTGCTTTTGTATCAACTTGTATATTCCTGATTTTTCACAGAAAAACGCTTATTCTATCAATATAAGGACTTTAACGGGGGTTTCTGCTGGCGATATGTTTTCCTGTTTTAACAAAAAGTTAAGGAGGAAAATGTACAATCATATAAAAGCATAACAAGATCTCTACCAATTTTGGTCAGTCTAGACAATCATAAAAGACAGTGTGCATATTCTATAAGATACTAAACAGCATGAACAAGAGTTCAAATCGATGCAAGGAAAAAATCTATGTTTTCATTTTTAAACGTTAAGTTTATTTCAAATGTGTATTCCTGTACTTGTTGAATGTATCTACGACTTAGTTTACATCCTGTCAAATGTTGCACGGTTTAATCGTTTTTGCTGGGATCATACTAGAAGGATTCTTAGTGCACAACCCACTAAGCTGCCAAGCGCGTCCCCAGGTGGCGGATAATGGAAGCCATCTTGTTTTTGGGGTTGTCAGGTCATAATAGAGAAAGCCTAGACACAGAACATAGTGCGTGACGTATTTGGTGTGTTCCACCAAACCTTGCACAATAAAGACCCCTTTAGTAGAGTTTGAAAAAAGGTTAGACTCATTGTAGCCATTGCGAAATAGTTACTTTGCCGTCTCTACTCATTACTCCATACTTTTCCATTAGCAGTCAAAATTGTTTTCCCCTTGGTCCACCCCTATTCACTTTGATTTATTGTAAGCATGAGGATCCTGTATATAGCTGATATACTTACTGCTTGACGAACGTTAAGAAAACTTCAAATCAATCAAGTATTATGTTTGTGTTTAGCAATATGGATTAAGTTGTATATATAGATTTGACCGTAATTGTAATGAGATCTTATTCACTGGAGAAAATTTATCGAGATGGGGTAGAGTGTTAGAATCTGTTTATCTACTTATCTGATCTGATAACAATATGGTTGGACAATTTAATTAATTATATTTATATTTAGAATTAGAAAAGTACATCTATGGTGGTTCTTAATATGCGTATAAAATCTAAGCAAGGTATCACCTGTTATAAATATACTATGTCTACTAAGGTAACATTATCTCGGGAAATCACAATTCTCCGTTGAGCTGCTTACCTACGCAAGTTATTAAATCAATATACTGATTTAAATACTCCACACCAATTATATGCGGAAAAGCTATGAATAATAGAAAATTATATTTTATATCAAGATATTTTAGGATAGCAAAATGACATTATATTTTCTATACGTTAATGGCTGTTATTTGACTGCTACGACAATAGTGCAGGGAACAAGTTGGCTTCATTCCCAAACGTACAATTCATTCCTCATACATGAAACAGATCATTATTTGTTTAAATGTAACTTGAAGGATAAAAGTAATGTGTATGAATGCAATTTAAAAAAAAAACATAACTGAGAAACCTGTATAAACCATCTTTGTACATGATTATTTAGCTTTTAAGTTAGTTTGTAATATAAATAACGGTGTACCATTCTTATGTATACCACCCCATCTTCCGAAAGGCCTAAATTTCAGTGTGCGTATTTCAAGTTTTACAGTGGACACAAATTTCAGTGTGTCAACACTACATTTAATTAAAACAATGAAGTTTAGCAGGACAGGCTTTTACTGCAAAGCTTATAAACAATACGAATCATGTTTCCTTGTTAAAGAGCACTCACGAGACGACAAACAATGTCACACTCTCTTTTTATTTATTCTTAGAAACCCACAGTTGTAACCTAAGTTATCACTTTAATGTGTATAACTCCTAATTCAAGAATTTTCCCAAAATCTTCTAGGAAATTTTCCCATAACATTGTTGACATGATTCAGTTTATGACACCAGATATATTTTGTGTTCCTGGTACACTTTAAACCAAGTTCTCGAAAATTAGGGGATAATTAGTGTTCTGAACCTGCAACGAGTAAAACATTCTTCACTTTTCTAAAACTCTTTACATATATTTCACATAAGAATTCAAATACGCAGGAAGACGACTGTCAAATTTCAGGTCACGGGTTGCCAGCATGAAACGCTTCATGCACGCAATTCCAATCCATCGTTTAGTTCTATTGTAACAAAAGATTGTATACCGGTATAAACAATAACGTTAAATATATTTAAAATAAACAATATGCATTGTCGTAACATTCTGTTTGATATCAGATATGTCGGCTTTTGAGGTCTTTGATGATAAAGCTTTATTTATGTCAACGTCATCATTCTGTTATATTAATCTATTTGTATGTCTTTGTAACAATACAACTGAAAGTTTTCGTAGAATCGTGATATTAGATTACATAACAGTCAACACTGTATGATGATTAAAATCGATTGTAAAAGTTGATAAAATAGTTGTATTACCTTTAATGCTTGTTGTCAGCTGAGATTTTGTCTGGTTTTCTCAATGCTCAAAACACAATTTATTGATGTGTAATCTTTTTACAAACAAATATTAAAAATTTCTGTCCGAATGGTTCATAGGATTCCACATATCTTACCCAAACAGAGATGTATATCAGCTTCTGAAAAGTCTTATAAATTGTATCAGTTGTGTACAAAAAAGGAATTGAATATTTTTTCTACTTATTTATGGAGTAAAATATCATTGAAATGCAAATTCCATATGCATGCACATTATCATGATTTTCCTAATTTAATACCCGACCAGATATAAGAATTTTTCTTATTAGAAAAAAATATGTAAATCTACACATCTGTATTTAAGACTTACAAAAATTAGTGCAATTGGACCTTAACTGATATCGTGGATGTTTTTTGTTGACAGCATTTTTGTTTGCTTTGTATTACACTGTATTCATAAGTTATCAGAAGTCTTGTGGGTACCTATTGCTTGCCCATGATAATTCTTATAACTTAAAGCTCTGTTATAAATTGCAATTTTGGGTTCAAAATGCAGACAAATAAACAAAACAAACCTCGATTGAAAAATTTAATACAAATTAACATCAACTTATTTTAGTATTAAATATCCATAAGAACTCACATACACTAAATATAGCCGATGCTTTAAGTAACCTTTGGTCGGCATTTAACGTTAAAAGAACAAAATTACCTGATATAGTAGTGTCTGTCCAATTACACAATTTGTTAATGTTAAAAGGAAACTGGATTAAAATTACAAATTAAATCATTAAAACCCACAGTTCTAACCCTGGTGAACTAATACTACTGCTTGGTAAAATTCTATTGAATGGGGAAAAGAAAGCCTTACTATGCAGGCACCATGCATTTTAATTACTAATAATTCTGAGGTTTTTGTATTCACATGGTGCAGATGACTTGGCAAAATTTCGGATAACATTTTGGACTTTTGACGATAAAAACTCTTCAACATCTTAATTGTCTGGTCTTCAATTTGTTCAGTTTGAGTGAAACTGGCAAGAGTCTTTATTATACAAAAACAAACTTCTGGCGAACTACATTTTATAACCTTACTATCTTTGATTTGAGCGGACATCAAATGCAAAACAAGAAATTACCTGTTGTAATGCAAAGTTAGCCAGGACTTCAGAACTTTGATTGAAGATACGTATGCATTATCTTAACATGTTAACAATAAATGTCGACATAAAGCTAACCAATCATAACATTATTACAATGTAGCTTCTATTGCAGAAGAATTATTCATACACTAAAATATCGTTAGTCGGATTATTTACTACTAAGAGCCGAGTCCGGTGTGATATTTCAACTTAATCAGTATTTTACTATAATTGTAAATCAAGGATTAAACCGATTATGATGGATTCGACGATTAATCAATGATATAAGGCAAACACAGAGTGAGCATTTTAGAAGCAGTCTTTTTAAAAGAACAACCGTAATTCACACAAAAAGAACACCACTTCGCGCATGCGAACAAAGCAGAACGTTTGTATAACACGATCTTGCACAAAACCCTGTAGTGATACTAAGTGTTCTAGACAGCTGAGAATATTTGATCGGTCAAAACAGATAACAAAATTAAAGTCTACCATACTTAATATGTTCTAGTATTACAACCAACAGGAATCTAAGCTTAAATACGCCGAGATATCTGTCTGAACTAGACCATACACGTGTCTGCGATATGGTTTCCATTGAACAGTTTTTTGTAGTCCTAAATCTATAAACCGTAGACAATGTAAATAACATCAACATCAGCGTAAGGTTTGGCATGCCTTAAAACCTGGTTTAACCCACCATTTTTTAATTTGTTTAAAACTGTACCAAGTCAGGACCATTACTGTATAGTTGCCATATTTTTGGTTCTTGGTTCTAAAGTTTGAAAGTTTCGTGGACTTTGATTTGTGGATTGTCTTTTCTGACAGTATTCTTGGTGTTCGGCTTTTTCGTCATACAAAGTCTTGTATTGGAAGTTGTCATCTACCAGCATAGTTAAAATACACCTCGTCACCCACACAATTTTGTACTCGGCTTGAAATCTCATGTGATAAACTTCAGCTCTTATTTAAACAGTTAAGCTGTTCCATTTAGTTTCTCCTGGCTCCTATTACAAAACCACCAATACAACTAATAGATTATTTATTGTATATTGTATAAAGCTAGCGTTATATATTTTGTTTTAAAAAATCGAAATTGACAATTATATGGCTCCTTAAAACACCAAAGAAATTATTATTAATTGTATTACACAGACGCATGTTTTTTGCTTTAAAAGTAAAGAAATTGCCATATAATACTAAGATTATAAAAAAATACTACGCAAGAAACGCTGAAACCAGATAAACTGAAGGTGCAATAATTAGGACGTAGAGCTTTTATCAACAAATTCCGAAATGTCTCATAAAACATTAGATTCCAAGTACTGTCTAGTTGACATTTCAATGTAAATTTTTATCGTACAGAACCACAATCTATTTAACGGCAACTTAACCAGTGACACGACCATATGAAATTTATTAGATCCTTTAAACAATACAACAAATGTAAATTTCATAACACCTTGGTTGCATCATACTGGGTTGTATCTTGGGTGCCGCATTTACAATGTACTTCTTCAACACAGCTGAATGATAACTTCATAAAGATTCTTACGTGTAAACGAATGTAACAAGATGGTCAGACGGATGTAATTGTTTTCTGGTACCAAATATATGACACCTTCAACTAGTAATAAGTTATAGAATAGGTTTTACCATAAGAAAATATCAGCGAAAATATAATTGCAGGGTAAAGACGGCAGTTATTAAGACTTCTGTATATTAAGGCATCAATATGTCGGTTCTTGTCAGAAATAGTACAAAGAAAGTTCAGTTTTTAGTCTCAGTTCGTTTCATGAAATCGGCCAAAATTACCAGCAATAAAAAGTGGATTTCTTTGTTTATCAGTAACCTACAACACTCCTATTCATCTTTGGACTGACCTTTGGTTGACATTTCAACACACGCTAAACCGTACTGTAATTATTTCATATAAGCATAATTATCCATGTAGTTTAGATATAGTTTAGCAAAGAAGCAAATTACTATCTCATGTTACTCTGAACATGTTTTCATCGTCTGATTATTTATAAGCACATATTGTCATAACCGTACCAGCTTCCACAGCAGTTCGTAGCAGTTCAAGGTGAAATGTTTATTAAGTTTATAAGTGTGCTAGGCATTGTTATGTTAGTGGATCGTTTGTGGAAATTATATCGATGGACTTACTAATTAATTGGATGTTTGCTTATAAAGTCCAGCATGCAATATTTCAGATTTATTTCATATCAATAATGTAACAAACCATTCCATTGGATAATTTGCAGTCTGTATTTTAAGCTACAGTTAATGTGTTTAAGAATAAAAGACTCAGCAGGGCTGTATCAGCAAACGGGCTGTATCCAATCTACTGTTACAGCCCTAAGTTTGATACAGCCCTGGCTGTAACGGTGATACAGCCCGATCAAAAAAAGATTATTTGAATTTTCAATTTTCATGTGCCACAAACAAATGTAAATAGATTGCTAATTACTAAACAAAATGTAAAACATGTAAAATAGGAACAGAACATATTATTTAGCACAATTGCTAACAATTACAGCTAAACAAAGTTCATTTTGTCTTGTATACTATTGAACTTGTTTGTTTTCTAATGTTTTCAATGAAATAAAAGTAATAGTAACTTGTGTGTAGGGCTGTATCCAGAATTACGGACTGATGAAGGACCCGATACGGACCGTTTATCTTGTTACAGCCCGAGCCAAACGGGTTTTCAAATACATGTAAATTGAACAGAGATACATTGGACCAACGGGGTCAAAACTCAGCACTGAGTAGGAACTGAGAATTTAGCGGCGGCTACAATGAACCTCTCTCTTTAAAACTACAAGAGGGGTCTTCTTCCTAGCACGATGCCCACAACGGTTCGCTATATAACCTCACAAACATTTAATAAAAGGGTCTGCCTTATCCGCCAAATGGGGATGCGCTGGACAGATCTCTAGGTCGAGCAATTCATATTAGCGCAATATTTTTCCAGATGTACACTATATAAACGTATTAATATATTGTGTTGACAATTTATAAAACATTGGTCAATCCAATACATTAAAAGCTGCAAGAGAAGACAACAATTATATTTCAATCAATAGTGGCATGATCAGCCATTGTGAACATTTCTACTAACTTGTATATTTTGCCTCACATATTTATAATTCTAACGTTTATGGTCAATGTTTATTTTAAATGCGATTATAAACTAAGTATTGGTTAGAGTCATTAATTATCACCATAAAGCCATTTCACTTAATAAAACTGGAAAGCGGATTACCACCAGTACATGTTGACAGGGTGTAACCGGTCATAAGAGATGTTTAATACTGTTTTATTAGTTTCTCTACGTCATAAGCGCATTGGTTACGAAATCTGTCGACCTAATGCCTAGGGTAAGAAGAGAATTAATGAAATAATTTTATTAAATTTCATTAAGTGCAGATGTACCACAAGTGTGAAAGTTCATAATATTTTTCAACATCCGCACCTAGATATGTCGAGATTTCTGTAGTAATTGGTAAATATATTGAATTCCGTTTAAGGTGATTCAGCAATACACCAAAGTGACAAGTTTTAATGTCCATAAGCTACACGTAACCTTTCTGTCGTCACAGTTTAAGATTGATTGGATGTTTGCTTTACGTCCAGCGTGTATTGTTTCAGTTAAATGCCTTCTCTATTTTCGAAATCTACAAAGTGTTGCACTCTCTAAACACGTTACCCACAACGGTCCGTTGCAAGGCATTTTGTATTAAGACATTACAACCCCCTAGAGATGAAATCGTTAATGATAAAAAGTTCCGTTGAGCAGTAAAGTTGGGACACATGACCTCCAAGGTAAACTAAATTCTAAACGCAGGACACTCTCTTCAGCGAATTATACATTGCATCATATGACAGATTAGAACAACGTGTTTAGTAATAATGGTAAAATACAGTCGATACTAATGGAAAAATAATCATATACGATACGTTTTTTAGCGCATAATTGTCAATTATTAAATCTTGACCATCTTAACGAAATTTGTCAGTATTAGAAAACATGATACTTAAAAGCTGTTCTTAGCTCGATAACTTGGTTCACAAAATAAACTACAATAGCCTCATATTATAACAGATTTTTAGAAAATTCCCGTGTGGCTATCCTATACAAGCGTTCATGAATTTTTGTGTGATGTATAAATACGCAGCAATTTTATCCGAATTTGCAGTCTGAAACCCGTGCAACAACAATGGCAAATGGCCACTAGTTGGCTTGTTTTGTTCTACCAAATTTTTAGCCGTTGAAATTCAGTCTAATTTAATTTTAAAAAATTATATACCAAATATAAGATTAATGGTACAGACTTAAATTATTACGACATGGGTTAGTTTGTGACGAATATATCTAACACGTTCAAAAACTTATAATTAATAATTTATGAATTTTCTAAGTTGGGGAAAAATTTACAACAATTAAATTGAAAGAATCAGTGTTGTTATTCATGCTGATGATATCAAATTAAGAACATATTTTATAAATAAATATATTTTAAAAATATTTAGCGTTTTGCTTACCTGTACTGATACCAGCATCTACAGACAGCTGATCTGCAGGTATTCTTGATATAAAGGTAAAATACTTGGGTGTTGTTTACCTTTATAACAAACACATGTTCAGGGTGTGCCATTAAGTATATCATAATTTCTGTGACAATAGGTAAAGATGTATAAAATAGATTTTTGTAAGATACTATATGTATTTCATTGTAATGTAATATTTCTCTTACAGAAGCTACAATACAATTGGACCTAAACTTTGAAATGAGCTTCCAGTTACTTAAGAAGTTGTTAATCTGTTGATATTGTCAAACGCAAATAGAAATCATTTTGCTTTGTAAATTACTTTGCTCTATTTTGAAATTATCCAAACTGCAATAATTGTTCTTTGATCAGTCTATTTGTGTGTATATATTTTCATTTTGTAATTATTTGTACACTTTTAATGATTGAATTGTACAACGCCATTAAATACACGTGTTAAAACAGGCGTTTAAGCAAATAATAAAGTTTAAAGTATCAAGTTTCTTTAAATGTTTTACATAACAAATTATATTTTAAGCGTTAAAATGTTGCATGAAATATCCTATCTAGACACAAAGTTTCAATCTCATGAAACTTCGCTTCTGTGTTATATACCCTAATTGCCATTCTCGTAGTCGTTAATATATACCTTTGAACTGATTCATATTTATGAAGTAACTGATACATTGTCCCATAAAAACGATGGCAGGCAGAGATATAGTTATGTGGTCGAAAAGGCGGAAACCGCCTCTCTTCCAACCCGTTACCTTTTAGTTGTCTCAAGATACTGTACGGAATTTAATGTAAAATATTTTAAAACTACATGTAACTACCAATTTCCAACAATATTTTTATCCAACCACCATAAAATGAGTTCATAGCTTGTTCAGGCAAATGCACATTACGCTATAGTATATGACTTGAACACTATTGATTTCATACAGTTCAGTTAGGAAAAGAAACGACTCGAGGCACTGTAAAGTGTGCAGGAAAATCGCCCATAGTCCCCGCGGTGTTCAAAATTTGACTGTAAACAAGTAACACTTCTCCGTAATTTGAAGACATTTTAGGGGGGCATATATCAATATCTGAAAACCCCATATTTCTGATGCTACGAAAACATGCATTTATGAAAATAAATTTGTGGCCATCATCGATTTGCTTATCAATAAGGAGGGTCGGTCTTATTTATTTATACAAATTCTGAATCGGTATGCAATGTTTTTTCGGCATTTTGCAACTGACACTTTTCCAAATGTAAACAGAAACCATTTCACCTCAGCTTTTTTTACTATCTCCTATTGCTCATTATTGGATTTTATTTTTGTGTACGTTCTGTGTTGTGTTGTGTTTTATTTTATTTTTCTTGTCATTTTGTAATTACATATTGATTTTTTAACAGTTTTGAATCACGTCTTGGTATCATCTGCTTTTCCACGTTTGATTAAAAAAGAGAGTTTCTTTACCAAGACAGTCACTTGATCTTGACCCACACGTAAATTGTACCTTTCTCTCTAATTACAAATAGTTTTACTGAGGAGAATCAATCTATGTTGTTTGATATATTTTAGACGTTGTTTTCAGTATATGAGACGTTGTTTGCGATGATATGAAACGCTAGTTCTATTTACAACAATCATATTTGTATTCTTTTACTGTTGCTAAAATTTAAATATATGTAAT
Source organism: Limnoperna fortunei (assembly GCA_944474755.1). Classification (NCBI taxonomy): domain Eukaryota; kingdom Metazoa; phylum Mollusca; class Bivalvia; order Mytilida; family Modiolidae; genus Limnoperna; species Limnoperna fortunei. Next base: position 98,261,077 of record OX104113.1, on the reverse strand, counting down.
TATTTTTATATGATTTCTATAAATATTGCTTTAAAAAAGGGAAGATATGCATAATTCGATTCCAGCAACTTAAAAAAAACAAATGACGTCAGGGAAAAGTAATTGTACAACCAATCTTACTCAATACATTACGCAATATTCATCAAATATTTATGAAGACTGCGAAATTGTGGTATCCAAACAACAAGATGCTATTAGAAAGCGATGTTCCATACGTTAGACGGAAATGTCTAGTCTCGATAGAAGGGTGTAACATATTAAAAAATTAATTATTATCAACGGACAGATGACACTAAACATAAAATAACAAATTGCACACTTAAAGGGGTTCAGGGCACTTACACTGAAATAAATTGTCATTGAATTTTCTTTAAACTTGCCATATTAGAATCTTATAAAAGTAATCAGACTTCCAGGGTTTATTTTCGGGGTTGAACAATTGAACTTCCAATTTTCTAATATATTATAAAGAGAAGAGAAGAGAGTAACGCACTAAAAATCCTGTCATTGAAATTTTCTGAATAATTTTATACAATTTCAATGAATAGGTCAATCTTGAAGAAAACATAGAAGTATCTAAGTTTTGTCTATTTGAAAATAACTGGCCAATAAGTACTATATGTGGTATTTTGTGATTAATGTTATTCGAAAATTTTAAGCAAACTCTAATCTTTTATTGAATTTCATTAAGCTGGTTTCAGGAAATACACGAAACACCCAAAGACCTCACATACGCCTAATAATATAAAATGAGCTACTATAATTTGCACGAATTGTATTATTGTTTAATTGTTCGCTTTCTTACCTAAACATTTAAATTTCAGGCCAACGGAACTTTAGTTATTTCACATAGAAAGAACATATAACAGAATTGTATCACACATTTTGCATTTTGTTCGTTTGCTTCACCTCCCCTTTACACATTTACAATTGCATTATAGATTGTAATGAGATTGTGACACTGGTTCTTTCAGATGCGGAGTTGGATCCCAACACGAGACCTTGAATCAATGCTTTGTTGGAGGGAATCCACTGTACATGCCAGGGATTTCCTCACCAAAACTTGCATCTCTTTCGCTTTCGATGTAAACATCCGTGTAATTTATTTAAAAACAGTTAAAACGAAAAAAAGAAAAATCGAAAGCGCTAAAAAAGGCTATCATTACTATTTGTTAATTCTAAAGTATACAGATCAACAGTTTTCTTAGATCATTTACAAAGAAATATGTTAGGTATCTAATAACAAAGAAATATTTGCTGTATATCTTATTCTAAATTACCTTGTCAATATTTGCAAGTATGCATATTTCATAATATGGTGCAAAGTAAACTACTAAAAGTATACATTTAGTAGACTAATATACTATATTGTAATTTCATGAATGAGGTCGAATTGATAACAACACATTCAAAATATAGGTGTTTATCAAGTTAATATGGATACTGCTATATGCACACAATTCTACCAATCATCGCGTATCAGACGTGTAAATCAGCAGGATTTCCTAGATAATTGTAAATTAATAAGAATCTATTTTGACAATGAACTCTCTTTATTAATGTCTTATTTACTTTCCGAGCAAGATGTTCTGTCTAAGAATATTCTGTATGAGGCGTCTATCAAAATTTAATCTGAAGTTAAGCGCATTCAATATAGAGTAAATGAGGAGTTTTACGATGTTCTTAATAAGATTTGCAGTCATTTGGATTCGAAAAGGTAATAAGAGCGTAATAAGCAAATTCGGATTGTTCATAGTTCACCTGACGGATGGGCAACTGGGTCGAACATAGGGCTCCTTCATTAAAGACAAAAAGAACCACCCCAGCCATATCCTGCAAGGCCATCTATACATACTGCTAATGTTCCTGCCATTGATAGTTTTGACATCTTCAGGCAATTTTGTTTTTAGCGCCGCCCCTGGATATCTTCGACATTAACTCAGCCAATAACTTCCACAAACCGGTGAACAAGCATTTTTGAATGATAAGTATTTTGATTTATCTTATTTTAATAATTTTTTTGATATTAACTCAGATGAGTTTACGGAATTTATATCTCAGGTTCATTATTTCGAAAGGCGTTAAAGGAAGATAAGCTAAGAACTAGGATGTTGGTGTTAAAATTGACGCAAACGATTTTATATTTATAAAATTAGGAATAGATATGTGATTCCCTTTTTATTACCTGTATTGCGTCATGTTTTTGAAGAATAACAAGTCTGCTTGGTCAAACACGGATTTTGTAAATCAAGCAGTAAAGGTTTTGGGGGATTGGGGTTGCATTTACGTCGTAAATTCTATATCAGTAGCTATTAACAAGTGCGATAAGAATATACTTATTTTAGATCTTTCTATTTTAAATAAGTATGTGAAAACAGAGAGATTTAAGTTTCAGGTTCAACAACAGCTTTTAAAAAGTAAACAAAAGCTCGTTTATATTCAAATACAATCTTAAGTCAGGGTACCCTTCATTTTTCATTTGTCCCCAAAAACAAACGTTTTTAGGATTTTGTTATTATTAAAATTGTATGGCTTTTCGGTGCTAGTTTTTGGATTATTCTCAGCTAATATATAATGGTCAATGGTCAAACATTGGAGAAAAATGCAATTGATAAAGTTCTTTACATATAAGATGGTTTTGGCATTGCCGCCTTGTCAGAGTTTTGCTTGCAGCTTTCTAATGTTATGAAAAACTTTCTGTAGATTCAGGATTTTTAGGTAATGTCGCAAAATCAGTTTTTTGCCATGTCCAAGAGTTACAATAGTTTAGCATGTAGCGAAACTCGAATGCATTCTATATTTCCATTCTCGATAAAAGGAATTAATGACAGTTCATCGATGACCTTGTTAATATTTTTCCAGTGATTTCTATTAAATAATTGACTCAGGTGACAGGTAAGATAAAATTAATGACTTGATACTGCTACGTGTAATTGTGTAGTGAAAAAATGTTTACCTGTGATATAACTTTACTGATTAAATGGCCTAAAGAAGTTAAGAGAGAATTGGAGTTTAGGACAAATAACGTAGAAAAAATTATTTAAAAGTTTTCATCTCCTTACGGTCCTGATGATGCATTGAGAACTTTAGAGTTTCTTTTAGTCCGTGTTTCCGTAATCAACCTTTTGTACGAAGAGGACAGATTAGCCCCATGCTCAACCTCCAACTTGAGACCAGGAACTTTGTTTATGGTTTCCTTTCACTAGATAGTTGCCTTCCTGAGCTTACAAACTCTATATGTCCGTTGATTTTATTTTAGAGGTTTCGTCTCTTGGAAAAGTTGCCTTGGCCTCTCTTACAGTTTTCTGTCTAGGTTTCTCCCATAGTCTTTAACTTTCCTATGATTTTCCACAAGGCAGTGGAGCTATTTGACCCATACCTGGGGTAAGAAAGATAAGTGATAGGGCATGTCCACACACCGGTGGGCCTACACACTACATCTTTGTGGCCCTTAATGCTCCGAGATCTTCTTTAATTTAGCCTGGGATGCTACACCCTAGTTAGCGTGCATTGCTACGAGGAGGTATTGAAGAAGTCTTGGTAGTGTAAAGGCTATGTACTGGCAAGGAAAGATTTACGCATTTGACTCTCCATTTTTCCTACAAGTAGGATAGCCAGCGTAGATCTAGAGGCGTCTGATCACTGCCGCACTAGACACATATCACTATACTGTGGTTTTACTACCAACACAGACTTATGGTCCTAGCCAAATTTTAGTTTATTCAGATGCTAGTAATGTGGTATGGGGAGCTTATAGTGTTGAAGTCGGTTTTAAAGTGTTGGAAAGTCTAAAATGGTTACCGACAATCAAAATTATACTCATATCATTCAAGCGGGAAGCAGGAAAGGAAAATTTAAAAAATATCCCTTTCTGCTTCAAATATTTAAAAAGAAAATAAAGATTAAATGTATGCATTTTGTTTCTGAAAAAATGTTATAAAGCAATCAATAATCAATTGTAGCATTTATTTATTCATCTGGCCTCAAGGTAGTTATTTAATAGGGGTAGGAATCAAATGGAATATGCTGCTTGAATGCAAAGTCCATGAATCCAGTATGTTTTGCGATACTTTAAACGAAACAGTCTAGTCAGTTGCCATGTTTTGTACTTGTAAAGTGACTTAATATGTAAACAGGACAAAAAGATGCCGGTGAATCTTTTGTATAGAAATTTTATGCCAGTTTTAGGAAAACTAGTCAAATTTCTACCTTGTACTTATACGTATACGTATACGTAAGGGGCCTCGGTGGCCAAGTGGTCAAAGTGATCGTCTAATATTGATCACGTGGTCTGTCAACACTGAGATTGCGGGTTCGATACTCACTGCAGGCAGGGTGTACTCGACTCCAATCTTAATTGACAAGGATTGCCAGTTTTCCTACCGCAGGTTTTCTCCGGGTACTCCGGCTTCCTCCCCCAATAAAAACTGGACGCCATGATATAGCTGAAAAATTGCTGAAACACCATCAAACAAACAAACAAACAAAACCTTGTGCATAATTTAAAATTTAATCTACACGTAATATACCTTCTGCTTCTTAACCTGAATTCAAATGTATATTTCGACTTAACAGGTTCATTTAAATATAAACATTAAAGCTAAAAAGCTAAAAAATGTTCATTTTTATATGATACGGTAATATCAAACAGAACAGACTGTTTTCAGCCCCTTATACTCAAAATGAACTTTTACTTGATAGAAGGTTGCTTCTATCAGATGTGTTTATCCTTATTGGTAACAATTACACCTGTTCTGCCATAAAATGATGATATTTTTTGCCAATCTTGTAAAACAGCAGCAAAAAATTAAACCTTCCGTCTTTATCAATAATAATGGCTAAAACAAGGATTCACCTGATCTTTGGAAACTGTCGTCGTTCTTATTTTTTAGCAATATATTTAAACTGCATGCTTATTTTATTACAGAGTCATTAAAGAGAATAAACGAATTCTCGTGCAAATCTGGAACGGTTGCCTTTACTTAAAGTGGTCATTGTCATATTATGGAATGAATAACTGGTACATGTCAAAACATGACAGGAGGAAAAACAGTGTAATCTGGTACAATGTGATCACAACATTGAAATGAAAGTGAAAAAATAATTCCTAAACTTTAATGTTAAATTCCCGCATTAAGTGCGTTAACCTATACTTTTTTACTCATTTTTAAAAAGGTATCTTGTTAAAGGTCTTGAAGTTCATTGTTAAAAGCAAACGATTTGTCACTTGTCTAGAAAAATAATTTTAAATTTACATACAGTTAATCCAAAACCCATCCCTGTACTATTAATTTTTTGCATAATTCTATGTTTTTCTTCTACATTATGTATAGCACGTATATAATCCTTAATGATGTTAAGTGTTGTATGAAAGTAGCAAAGAAAACCGACCGAAAAACAAGAGCCAAAAACCAAGGGACAGTTACAAATCCGGATATAGGCAAACACAACACAAAAATCAAAAACAAAAAACACAGAAAGAGAGTAACCCAAACCCATTAAAAATCATGGGTGCACTCAGGTGCATTGTATGTTGATATTACTGCATGAAAATAACCGTTACTATCCTTTTACTTTGTGTAATATATAAATACTCATTAAGAGATGGATTAATAGAAGCTTGTTTCCAGATCCTTGTATTTTGTGGTGTACAAAGGGGATACGGAAACATATCGATGGCATAAAAACATTTCCTATTGGGCGAGGCTTTAGCCGAGGCACAATACAATAATTTTTATGCACTCTTTATATATTTCCCACCTCTTTTTAACTGGCTGTATAACTAATGTATATCGTCGATAAAATTCAGCTCCATAAACTTTAGTTTGCCTTATAAGAGCAACTAGTTGAATATTTACAAAAATATTTTCATTCAGAGAACAACAGGGTGTGAGTTTTAAGGTAGCAGTGTATTGATAACTTGTTAAAACAGTTAGTATTAATAACTGGCGACACATTTTTAAGTTTCCGTATACGCTTTAATATAAATTAGTAATATAAACTATCTAAAATTTCATCTGTAAGAAACTTTAATTGTTTACGTATAATTTTCTTCCGGATGAGACCTATACATTATAGTTACAAGAAAAAACAACAACTAACCATAACAATTTTTACTAAAGATATTATTTCACTGTTGAAAAATAAATCTCGTTTGACAATATGATGTTGACATAGTGATTGTTCTCGGGTTAATATTGTTGCTAACTGGTGGTGTGTGATACCCAGCTATTTTCATCAACACACCAACTCACATACATGGGAAGTTCGGCATGCATAACATCTGGTATAACCTAACATTTATTTTGAAATATCTGTACCAAGTCAGGACCATTGCTGTAGTTGCAATAGCTTTAGTTTGGATATCGCATTTGCCGGTTTCTTAGACTTTGATTTGTGGGTTGTCTATTAACAGTTTCTTTTGTGTTTGGTATTTTGTTATTACCGTCATTTACATTTTAGTTTTTGTTATTATAAGCTTATTGATATCTTGCAGACTAAAGTTTTCAAAATTAAAAACTTATTTAATACATTTGCATTCACTTCATAAATTAAAAATACAAAATTGGCGATGGCAAAATATTGAAAAATGATTTATTCTTGATTGCCCCACTTTTTCAACTTTTGTATTTTTCTACAGTGTGTTTAATATTGGAGCTCAAATTTTTGAATAAACAATATAAATGTTATTTGCTTAGTAAATAAGTTCTGTGTGTTTAAATGATTTGTTAAATTAATCTTTCTTTTTATTTATACAAATATCCATAACACAACTTGTTTATTTCAAATAAGTCCTGTAAATGATTCCTAATTTTAATTTTCAACACATGCATGTAACAGAAAATAAATCTAATAATTAAATCTATGTTCTCTTTTAATATTTTATCATAGGAGAAGGATATTTCTAGAATATTGTCCAACTATTCATGCAAATGATGTAGTAAGTATAGAATACTGCACATCAGTGCTACAAAATGGGAGAATGATTATCATCTCAGCATAAATGTGATTACTCTTAGTAGAGTCCCATTTGGTAATGCACAGATTTTTTTACAACACGCGTGGTAGACGGAGTCTATGTTACGAAAACTTGCGCTTCAGGTAATAAACAGATTTAATCTATAGAGTATATCTAGGATGCGTAACTTAACCTTTCTGTTTGTAGCGAATACTTTGTAATTCTCCTATGCCAGTAAAAATTGTTTTCTCGTTGAGTATCCCTTCCTCTGTTGAATTTTAGTGTGCAAACTTATTCTTGTCCTGAACATAACTGAAATATATATCTCGCTGGATGTTAAGATATTTTTAATATAATTACAAACCACAACTACCAACATTCTTATACCTCAAGTGTAGTCAATATTCAAGTGATTCGACCTTATACCACGCGTATTAGACATTGATTTTCAAACAAGACATTGATCTTCAAACGAGTCAATTCCGACGACTGCAGATGAAACATTACCACTAATAAATAAATATTAACAACAAATTACTCGTGTTTGCTATATACCAAAACCTACCGAAACCTACGACACTTAGGTAACAAAGCCGACATCCCTTACTAAGAGGATCCTGTCCATAACACTTTTAGCAAGTATCCGCATACAAAGAAATATCTCTACTCGTCTTTGCACGTTTACTGGCGAAGTGAGAAGAAATTTATCATAGTTCTTAACGTTATTCGAGGAATATTGTTGTAACGTATTTATCTTGGAGAATTAAATGCTACTAGTATTTTGTCTTACTATATGTGACAGGTAAATATTCTTTAAAATGTTTGATGCCAATTTTGACCTTTGACGTATCAGAAAACAATAAAATATGTAAATGCCACCCTTTTATTTTATAATTTTACATTGATTAATTACATAAAATTATGTTTTATATTTGTACAAATATCATCTTGAATGTCCTTTCAATTTTAAACTGTTTTAAATTTTAATTTACTGTCGCATGTATTTTAGTATATAAGGGGTCAGAAAGGTCCATACTGCTTAATGAATTGCACATAAGGTTTTTAAATCAAACACATCATCACATCATCCTTATTCGTTAGTTATTCTAATATCTAATATTTCTTATAAATTCCCTCTATCTCCTGTTTTGTACAATTCTTTTCTTACATATATACTATAATCTGTATAAATTGTATGCATGCATCAATTTGAGTTCTTTTGTAAGAAATTGTATATTTGGAGAAGTTTGTTTCACTTGTGTCTTATCCTATTTGAATATTTTGAGCGAATACACATTTTTTTACATTTTTACATTTTCTGCAAACATATCGGCCAAGTTATTTTGTGGCGATTAAGGTACTCCTTATTCCATAAAGGATAGATTGTTAGTTTGATTGAACATATAAAATCAAAGCTGAAAGTTTATTGTCAAACTAAGATGAAATGTATTTACAATATTTTTAACGAGTTTCTAAACACGCCTTTACTTGTAAAGCTACAACTAAACGAATTAATCTAAGCATATGAAGTTAACAGTCCCTTCACAAACTACTTTGTAGCCTGTGATCTAACTGTTCCATTTTCCTGATTTTGAAAGCTGGACTTCCTTTCAATATTACTGACTTTTATCTCATAAAGACCTAAATGTATTGATGTTGGCAGGGGATTGGATAATGGTTTGCAAATTGCAACGTGATCACCAGTTTCAACGTTTGTCAATCTACCTTTCTGTCGACGTTTTTCGTGGTAATATTTTATAATCGTACAATTCAGGCTTTGTAGCACCGTTTTTATATCATTGTCATTAACTTGTGGTGGAACTTCTTCTAATCTGACCATGATCATTGTTTCCTTCTTCAAAGTTTTCAATGCATCTTTAACCGAATCAAAATCAGTATTACTTCCAAACTTGCATTGTTTAATGACGTTGGCTAAATGTATATCCATTTTGCCTACTACACGTAAATGTTTTGATTCAACTATTTTATCATGTTTTTTTTGTCCAATACGAACCAGTTTGTTTAGCTTAGAGTAGTAATCGTATGATCGAGGAATTACAGCTAAATGCTTCTCGTTGATTTTTCTTCCCAAGTAAAACATGACATGACATGGTGAGTATCCTGATGTATTAAATATGTTCATGAACATGTCTGCTGCGCTATCTGACATTTCAGATAAAAATCTAGCATAATCTTGAACCACACAGTAATTCACCAAGCAATTACCATACTTGTCTATCTTTGCCCAAATTAAAAGATCAACTGCTTTTGGACATTTTCGGAATAATTCATAGGTGGTTCCAACGTCTGTCATTCCACTGCATAAATTCAAGGATATATCAATATCCCAATCTTCATTCATATACATTTCACAAAATTCAACAATTAAATCTTTAGCACATGTAGACATCTTTCTGAGATACTGACCCACGGACAAGGCACTTTTAGAAAGTTCGGACTTTAATCTACGCAACAGTACATTATTTTTCACTCTAATGCAAACTTCATTTTCATCAGTTGGACACGAAAATGGTCTAATTAGATCGTCGATGTAGTTCCAGGGACACATTGCCATGCAATAATCGGAATCAACGTCCATGTAAGAAAGCCAAATAGCTTTTGAAAACGCTACGTGGTAAAAAGAATATACGTCTCCATCTCTTTTAAGAAATTTTTTGAGTAATCTGTCTGCAGCGTCTTTTATAGCAAAATACATTAAATTTGACATGTTTAGCTTTTTAAATATTGAATAAATTTCGTCCATATTTTCTTTAAGAATAGTAACATTTAATTTTCCATTCATTAGAATATATACCATAACAACATATTCGGGGCTACACTGTTTATCTTTCCCTGAGCGGTAAGTATTTATATCCTCCACGACTGATTTTGGGGGGTTACTGAAATATCGTGTTTCCAATTGTAAATGAAAACGATTACTGCAAAACATTGAGCATGCTTTCGGAAATCCCATAAGGGTATTCACATCAATAATGGCATCAACAGTTTTACAATACATATTGACGACTTTAGTGGTATCTGAAATAACTTCTGGATCATCATAATTTGTCTCATAGTAATTATTGCACAACTGAATGTTATTCTTGACCATTTGTTTTTTCTAAAATTGCCATCTTCTCTTCTTTGCTCAAGGGATTCAAGGCAATCTGATTATTCCCATCATACTTTTCTTTATCTAAGACAGTATCATGATAACTGGTTAATACGGAGATAATGAATCTAACATCCAGATTGCTGCTATATGTTTTGAATATATTAACTAACTCCAATCCTTTTTCTTCAAATTTCTCTGAATGTATGTTCACATCATAAATGTGCAGCTCTTTTCTTTTGGGTGAAATGTATTCTACTGGATTGGTAAAATCTTTTCCAGAAAACATGAATACAACATATCCATTATCTTTGTATTGTTTTGCAATTTCAAGACACATTTTTGTTTTACCACATCCTTCATTTCCTAGTAGGAGCAACGTGTTAGATGATTTCAAGATCTCAATTCCATTATCGACTGCAATCAACTTGTGATACGTCGCATCTTTTATATGTTGTTCGATCTGTTCTACGGTATGAGCTGTTTAACACAAAAATATATATTCTAGTTGTTTCACTAGCGCAAGCATAACAGAAAATGACGTGAACGTTGTTGTTTTTTTTTATTTGCTACTTTCTTTTCAAGTTTATTTCCACAAACTCTAAAACGTACGATTACTGTAATTTAAAATTTAAGTAGAAAACAAAACAATTAAATTATAACATTTAATCGTGTGCTAGAATATATATTTAACTATCATTTAAAAATAAAGTATATTTCGCGAATTGGGACAAAATACAAAATCGGTATTGTCTTCGGGACTGTTTTTCTATCTTGTTCCTTTTATTTGTTTACGTTTGAATTCATTTTGTTCTGTTTGTTGTTCCTTTTTACTTTTTCAATAAAATAAAAAATATTGAAACCCTTTTAAAGAATATTTTCGCTTGTTTTTTAAATTAAGTTAAATACAACGAAAAATGACAATAAAACCGATATCGAATGAACAACTTACTAATGATCCTTGCCCCAGGACCTGAAATATTTAATGAAATTATTTTATAATAGACTTCATACATATTCAATTTATTCAATTTATTTTTATTTAAATTAAAAATAACTTTATTAACATTTAGTAAAGCCAGCAGATTTTTAAAATCTCCCATCCTTGTTACTATCAAAATAATACATTGAATCCATAGTATTGTTGCGGGCAAATCCAATAGCAATATAATTTAAATAAGAAATAGATTATTGCGAGCGGGCTTTATGGGAATTAGAACATGGTCAGACCTTATATTTGTCAATATTTAAGACCGAGCGATAGCGAAGTATAAAATGAAGACAAATATAAGGTCTGACCATGTTCTAATTATCATAAAGCCCGCTCGCAAAAATCTATTTCGATTCTAATATGTCTAACAAATGTTTTAAAATTTCGAAGCGGTTCTAAGAGGACGCTTTCAGTGGTAATTTTGTTTTTTTTAAACTAATACGATATATCCCAAAACAGTATGTTAAAGCAAATAAAATTGACATAAACATATTTTCTCGTCATTTTATTGAATGTACGTACCTTGTAAACAAAAATATTGAGAAATCTTAACGAAATTGCGTCGTTTCAGTTTGAAATTTTCAGTTCAGCGTAATATGACGTCGGATTTCTAATTGTGACGTCGTATTAATTCATATGTAGAATTGTTAAAAAAATAATGTATCAGGAGTAGTTTAAATCATATGAATCTCAGAATCAGACTAAAAATAACTAAATTATTAACAATACCGATAATTATGGATAACACATAACAAATGGCATTTGTAAGTCAGTTTTTCCATTTACACAAAACACGCAGTTTACGCATGTGCGAACTAAACTTATTGGAATTTTGACACGGCTTTGTTTACATAGCTAAAGCAGGATGCCATATTAGAATGTTTTGTTTATGTAACGAATTATGTTTTAAATTGAGACAAACGCTATATTTTTTTCATATTGATAGCACATACAGAACTTAATATCTTAAAATTTCCAAGATTTGAAATAGAGCTGGTTTGACAATGATATAATGGTTCGGGGAAAACACACACCGATACAGGCCCCTTTTATGTAAAATCTTGACAATTAAAATATTCAGAGATATATGTAAAATATTATATGTTATTCGGGATCTTCACAGGGGATACGGGTTCATATTCCCTGTCTGTGTTCTATATTCTCACAGGGGATACGGGTTCATATTCCCTGTCTGTGTTTTATATTCCCTGAGCCGGAGGCGAAGGGAATATAGAACACAGACAGGGAATATGAACCCGTATCCCCTGTGAAGCCCGAATAACAATTATATTCTGTTGAAGTCTTCTTGTACTAATATTCTAGAGTATATAATTAGATTATAGACATTTCTCATGCTTTAGTTTGGACCACCCGACTATCGGAGAACCTACCATTCAACACATTTGAGCTTCCAACGAAATTTTTTTATGGCATTTTAAATTTTATAACTTTTATTTCGTTACGACTTTTTATTCCCAGCTCAACTTTTAATGATAAATTTCACTTTCGAAGTGCTATGCAAATGCCTTTGTTTGCCATTTTGAAGACTTCAAGTTATCGGTTATCTCCCTTGTTAATTTCAAGACAAATCGCAGACGGAGATGAAAGATTCTGTAAAATGCATGTATTTAAAATCGATATTTGATATCTTTATATTATGTTTAACTATTTATGTTATGTAAAACAAATAAATTATTCAATGAATAGACGCCATTTTGAAACTGGTTTTAATATCCCCGGGGTTTCACCAGGAATACGGTATGATATCCCCGTTTTGATTAACCAATCAAATTGTAGGGATTCACCTGATACATTACTTCAACAGAATATATGTATATATTAAACTACGAAACTGATTGGACACTAAAACCCGTGGTTGGCTATAACAGAGTAATACTTACGACGGTTCACTGTTAATTGTTTGAGAGTAATATAAGAAAACCGTCTTCCATAGTTTGATACAAAACATTCGTATCTTCCTTCGTCATTTACATCCGCATTTTTAATAGTCAGAACGCAAATATGATACCAGTAGAAATTTCTTAACGATGTAGAATACTTTGCTTTATCATTTAGTTCTGTATCTGGTTCTATCTTTCGCCATTTCACATCACGAATAAATGATGTACCATAAATGTAAATTTCAAATATCGCATCTGCCCCTTCCTTAACTGTGTAGGTACATCTTTTTGACTTGCAGAGACAAAAGGGACCTTCAATACAAACCAAACAGCAAAATTTATCACATGAACATGACATGTAGCGCCTCATAAATATATACATTGTGGGAATGTTTAAAATTCGTTTCGGTAATACTGTTTCTGAGAGTGGTCGCTCGATACGTTAAAGTACTTAGCGTCAATTCTGTTTTATAGTCATTCTAGTTAAGTACACATCTATTGCAAAAGCGAAAAAACTTGTCATTAATTTTTTTACCACGCTTCTCACTTTGCTTTAACATTTTGAGAATACAAAAGTGATAGAACTTTCATTAACACAAAAGATCGTGAATAATGCTTAGAGAAGAAAACATAAACTAGAAAGAAATGTCCAAAGGTAATTATAATTATTAGGACGTTTCTACACAATAATCTTCCTAACATTTGTCACAAAAATAACAAAATAACAAAATATCTGTCAACCTTTGAAACGTTCGATATGCAAATTTGTCAGAAATGTTTTTTGTACTGTACCTTTGCTGATCGTAAACTCGTTTTGTTAATTTATAAATGTACGCTGATTGTAGTACATAACATATAGCAGATGGATCTTAAACTCATATTAATTTGCTATAAATTACAGAAATTAAATTAAATGCAATTTTTCGTCTACTCCAACTTACAAAGAATTGTGAGTACAGGAACAATAAATGTAACTGTAAAATAAAGCAAGATGATGTTACAGATTTATATCCTCAACAGTTCACGTCCAAATGAAATTAAAAGACTAATTTATTTTTGCTTAGTGTCCGTGATATAATTAATAATTAATCTTCAATTTTGTCCTTATTTTCAATCTTTTACTTTCGCAAATTAATAAAATATTCAACAAGGAAATGGCCTCTAATGTAAAACTTATTAAGAGGCGCGGACGAGTCGTCTTTTCTTGTAACCTTGATTTATAAGTTTGTAAGTCTATCCTTGATGCCTATGTCAGAAGTTCTTTCTTTTTTTTGCTTATATTTGTAATATTTTTTTATTATACAAACGGTTACATAGCTGTATTTATTCAGAACTCAGATTTAATAATTTTTGTTAAACAATCTGAGCCATGTAACATATGTGCCAATAATACTAGTAAGTATTTTAAATGGCTCCAGACAAGAACCAATAATCTGATATCTGCTCCTAGAAGCCAGGAGCCAGTAACTAAAAGCCTATCTTAAGACTCCCTCAATTACCAATTTACGATTATCGTAAGCTAATTTTAAGAATAAAATAAGGGGGTAACTAAAACCGTTCTTTAGTCATTCTTAATGTGAACTTATTTTTTTACTACGATGAACGTAAGAAGGGAAACTTAAGAATGGTCTTAATTTATTTGCAGAGCTCCCGTCTTTGTTTTCACGCAAAAAATACACACGATCTTCAATTTTCCCACTACCATCTTCTGTGTTTCCTGCATATTTTAAAACTATATTGGTAAAAAAATTATTTGCACCACAAACACCCTGCACATTAGGTGCATGAAAACCTTTGCTATGTGATGGTGCCTTTATAGGAATCAACGTCCCATCTGTTGCTCCGAGGACATGAGGCTATTTTTTAATGTCATAAAAGTCAAACATAACGGAATGGCGTTCTACATTTGTGGAAATTGAATATACTGGCCAATGTTTCTAGCAGTGGGTTAAGTAATTCTGTGAACACAGCGAGAAACGGACATTTTGATTACACCGTGAGCATCTCCAATGAGCTCACACTCTCGAAATACCGAAGTGCTGCCAAGACCTGTAATGAAAAAGGAAGTGCCTGACCTGTACTAGTCGTGTCTGTCTAGCAAGGTCGGCGTACAACTATTGACAGAGTTCGTACATGAACCGAGGCTCTTAAGAGCCTGTATCGCTGACCTGATTTTATAGGCAATGAAGATGGCATTTCCTTGATGTTAAAATAAGTCCTGTAATTTTCAATAAACATTAAAGAGGACCATCCAAACAAAATTGCTAGAAAGTTTGGTTTCCATTGGTTTACTGGTTTTATAGAGAAGAAGATTTTTTTTTAATTTGGCCATAGGGTCCTATGTTAAACTAGTCCTGCGGTGGTGGCCATTTTGAATTTCCAATATTGACAATAAAAAACATTAACTTAAAAGAAGACCACCCAAACAATATTGCCAGTAAGTTTTTGTTTCTATTGGTTAACCGGTTTTAGAGAAGAAGCCTTTTAAAACTTTTTCCTATAGGGTCCTATGTTAAACTAAATCCTGCGGTGGCGGCCATTTTGAATTCCAGTTGGCATAGAAAACATAAACTTTATAAAGGACAATCCAAACAATATTGCCAGTAAGTTTTGTTTTGATTGGTTAAACGGTTCCCACTGAACATTATGGCCAAGTTTGGTTTCAATTGGCCAAGTGGTTTCAGAGAAGAAGATTAAAATGTAAAAAGTTAACAGAAGACGCCGCCGCCGACGACGACGACGTCGACGGACGCAAAGTGATAACAATAGATCACATGACCCTTTGGGTCAGGTGAGCTAAAAATAGCAAAGAAAACCGACAGAGCAACAAGAGCCAAAGGTCAAAGGACAGTTACAAATCCGGATATAGACAATACAACACAGAAACCAAAAACACAAAACAGAAAGAGACTAAGGTGCACTCGGGTGCTCCAGACGAGTAGCAGTGCCTGCCTCTAATTAGACACCTGTCTAGTTACTTATTGTCATGTCTAGGGCATGTCATGTATATGCTTTCCCTAATAAGTCTATAGTTTCAAATGATCTCCTTGTCTGTCTTGTAATCCAGTGGATTATTTCGGTCGCGAAACCATCGGGGTATATCCTGTTGTCGGTAAACTTGTATATAAATTAAAAATAGTTCTACGTCCATTTTGTTCTGCGTATTCAAATAAAGTTTTTTTGTATTTAAGGGTGGTCATGAGCAGTCTTAGTGTTGCGAAGATTTTTTGCATTAGAGAGAACGTTTAGTTACACTCTCAAATCTTAACGATAACCGTAAGATATGCAACTATGCATATGCTTAAATTTAAGGAATTTTTTAGGTACCCAACAAAAATAAGGAGATCTTAAGTTATGTTTGTAGACATATCTTAAATTTTAGTGTCTATTTTGAAGTTAAGGGTTGTCAATCATACTAAGTGCTCTTTTAGTTACACTCTTATTTCTTAAGGTGATCGTAAGAATGTCCTTTCTTCTAAGATTGCTTTTAGTTACTGGCTCCTTTGCTTAATCCTTTGTTAAAACAATATGTAAACATTCATTAACTAGATCCATCGAATAAATACTTTTACTTACGGAAAAGTATAAATGCTAGTATCGATTTCGCAGCATCTAGGCTAAAATCTAAGGGTTCTGAAACTAAAAAAAAATCACACTTATTCTGACACTAAAAATTGTCACTTTGTGACTTCTGATATTTATTTTGTATATATTTATTAATCTACATAACCCATGCAATATTTGTGTAATATTGATCAGGATAGACACAACTTGTAAACTTTACAATAAAACCCATGATATTTGATCGAAAGTGCAATCAAAAGAATGATAAATAAAATAAAACGCGTTTAATAATATTAATTGTAATAACAAGCCAATAAGAGTAAATAGTACCTGATTGTATTATGAGAGCTTTGACTGGAGGAAGGTTTTTAACCGAATCGCCAGTTCCAATCGTTCTAAACGGGACAGAAGTAAAAAAATAGAGCAATTTTGTAATACATGCTAGTAGTAATCACTTCCTTAAACATACCACTATGTTTAATCAAAACAAGATAAACACGTAACATAAACAGTTACTGTCCTAACAGTAAGTAATCCTTATCTTACGTTTTCATTGTGAAATGCGACTGTTATTTTCTTTACACCATTTCGTATGGTTCTTATGTGCATTTGACTGTTATCTTCAACAAAAGTATAAGAGCCATTAAAATATACACATGTTTCTGCAAATAACAGCTTGACATAATGACGTTGCTTGTAATGTTGAGTGTTTGCCAACTTGAACTGGAAGCAGGAAGCAACATTTTTGGCGTCTTGGTTTTACATGTCTAAGGATCGAGTTCAAGATCTTCCTTTTGCAGACAAGCACTCCAAAAGTAACTACTTAAAGGCGGTAGAAAAACTGACGAGTTACAAAGTAATATTTGCAATAGTAATTATATTAAATATAACAGTTTATTTATCTGATGGCATACACGGTAACAATAATATCCTCTATTTATTAGTATTTTCTTAACGATTTTACTTTGAGGAGAGCAGCGAGTACCATTCTCATGAAGCTTTATTGTAGATAAATGCCATTAAAACAACGCCATTACAATCATGTTGACAACACATAGCTAAACTAAAATGAGGAAACAAAAGCATACACAAAATGCCATCTTCTAACATTAACCATCCCATTGGAATGTGTTAAGTTACTTTTATAACGCTAACCAAAACCGTTGTTGTAACAGTTAAATACTTGCTCATTAATCAGTAAACAATGCTGCACATTTGAGTAGTGTGTAATATTTTCTCTTGAAACACATTCGTACTCTGAAAATATACTCAAATATAATAATAATACTGATAATAAGTATTCCCAAACGATTATGTATGTTGCAGTATCGTACACTGCACAATGTGATATGAAAAATTATATACAACAAAATCGATTCGTATTGTTAGATGATGGTTCATTGTATATTACTTTTAACGCAGTCTGATTAGTTGTGTAAGAATAGCTGTGAAGTGCCAAGTTTTTCACCTCTTAACGTCAAAAAGGAATGAAAACAAATCGCTGGTCACAGGGGTTGTACTTCTTGAGAAATAATACGTACGGAATCATAACCAAAAACTAGTGCGAGTTGAAAATCGTTTTATATCAACTCTTACGGTACTTTCAATATATTAACAACGCACCTAAGGCTCGCTTGTTATAACTCGAGCTGATTTTTTTCTTTTTCAACTCTCGCTCATTATGAAACCTAAAAATAATGATTTTATCAAATAACGATAATATTTTATCTTTTTTGATTGACATAAAAATAATAGTAATATAGAAATGCCACAAGTCTGATCTTCAACTTGGAATATGCCATTCCGTGTTGCATGACCTTCCATGTTTTGGTTTGCGCGAAAGTTTTAATTCAATTACGAAAAATAGCATAGCATTGTGTAACCATTGTACTTTTGATAAGATTTATTTACAAACACTGGGCCAATGTCTCTACATTTGGACTGTCAGTACCCGACGATATTGTGACAACAGTAGAGAAACGTTGGTGCTGTAGTGAAAGATAACTTATATAATAATTGATATAGTTATTAACTATCTTAACAGCTGTGATAATTCTTAAGTGTTTTAAATATTTGTCACAATGTAAGGCGTGGTCTTAGTTGAATTTGGCATGTACATATCTGACATATAGAACAACACTATCGTAGTATTTTTATCTCTTTTATTTAAAACTCTAAACCCATGTTTTAGTAGAATTTCCATACTTTATATATTATATATTAGACTGACAATGCTATTTGTCGCTTTCCCATAAATTACTCGTACTCGTACAATTTACTGGCTGAATAATATATTCCTTGCACACATATAAGCTTCCTTTGGGAGACTTAAGTATGATTTTTTATTCTAGAGAACTAGCAAAACAGAACACGTTAACATGTTCAAAATCAATATTTGTAACACCAGTTGCTAAAACTATATTAATACAGTGCAAAATTGGTTCCTAACATGAAATGCTGTTACACTTTACCTGGATTTAAAAGATATTTATGATTTTCACAATTTTTTCTATAACATGAACAATCTTCTTTTGATGGAATACAGTACAACTTATTCTCTGGTACGTTGACGAATGAGTAACCTTTGCCGTAATCGCAACGACAGCTTATATCCTGGTATGGGATTGTTTTATTGCAAACTACTTGACCTTCCTCTGAGCATTTGGATTTGACATACCAACAATCTATAGTGAAATTGGACACGACGGGCGCAGGTTGATATCTCTCTATTGGACAAGATCCATTGTGCAATCCTAACTGTATAGTTGGTCTCCTGCCTGTAAGCAATGTGAATAAAGTACAAGGCATGTTAATATCATTAATTGTTTCAGTGATATTATCATTATCCAAATTTACTGCGCTGAAATTTGAAAAGGATTCAACTTCTTATCTTTCTTTTCTCATTTTGCAGATAATCATGAAACGGATTTTGTATAACGTTTTGGAATTTTGGTAATAAAATCTCTAGCACAATAATTATTTAGATTGTAAATATATTTTGTAAGCTAATGAGTCTTTATTAGACGAAACGCGCGTCTGACGTATTAAATTTCATAACCTTGGTATCCTTCACTTAAATTTCTAATACATGAGTATGTATAATCTTCAATTACAAACATGTATTGCAGGATCTTTTGAGCAATGAGCCAAACCCCCAACTTGCCACAATTCCCCATTAATATATGTAGTCCTTTAGGTCAAGTGATAACTGGAGATCTTTCTTATTGTTGACATTAAAGACTCCACAATATTTTGTCCAAAATGGACCAAAATACCGTGAGCATAAATTCGTCAACTGGAATTATAACTTTAAATTACTGATGGATTCAGTGGAGGAATATGGCAGGAAATGAGCAAAGCAGCAAGAAAAAAGGAGGTTTATAAACCAGTTGGTAAAGGCCTTTAGGTGATTGATTTAAATACGAATAAGTTTAAGAAGGTCTACGAGCACTAAAGCATCATCAATCTTCAGACATCCTGATGCTCTTAAATCTGTGTCCAACATTCATGACAAAGATTTTGTTGTACCAGCAGATAAAGCCCCTAAAACAGTATTCTTATCTGCAAAAAACATTATACAGAGTGTTTAATTAATGCGTCAGGCATGGACAGTTCACTTGGCAACCTACTTACACTCACTGCGCTTTCATGCTTTCATAAGAGAGAGTCTTGAAAGTTAAAAATCGGTGTTGGCATCCCTTAGTCTTAAAATCAAAGTCAAAGATGGCAATCTCCCTTTCTAGTATTTGATACCAAAACTTCACAAAAATATATACAAACAGCAGAACCGTCTAAGTGTACAACCCAAATCACTATCGCAACTCCTAACCACTATTTTTAATAAAGTAAAACTGGACTTCAAAAATACAGTGACACTACAGGATTGGCATAAATGAAATGTAGATATTAAAAAATTCAAGAGACATGATAGATATCCTGAGGTCTGGATCTCTGTAACAGCATTCAAACATTTAATTTTTCGACACTCTACACGGTCATCCCTCATATGGAGCTTAAAACCAGGCTTAAAGATCTTATTAAACGCTGTTTTTATTAAGAAAAGCTGAAATAGACGATGAAAATACGTGGTAATTAGCCATGACTGAACTTACTTCGTCATCAATGACTCTAAATCTAATACTAAATATACTGAAGACCAAATTTGTCACATGTTAGATCACAACATATATGTCATGTTTGGAGGACATGTTTTTCAACAAACTGTTGGTAACTAATTGTGCTCCTCCCCTAGCAACCTGTTTTTGTTCGCTTATGAGGATGATTTCCTACAAGGCACGTTGAAGAAGAAAGAAAACACACGGGCCTATACCTTTAAATTCACATTTAGCTTTTTTTCTTTAGAATGCTAAATTTTGGTAACTATTTGCATTCAATTTACACTAGCGATATTGAAATTAAAAACACTGCCAATACACTAAGGTCAGCCTCATACTTAGACCTACTTCCAGAAATAGACTCAGGAAAAATACAAACTATACGACTAACTTGGTAACTTCAACTTTCCAATTGTCAACTTCCGGTTCATCGACATACCAGGATATTGTGTGTACATTATACTTTATTCTAGGTCTTGCGATGTGTATTCCGATTTCTAGACCGTTCACTGCTGTTGACTATTAAACTACTCAGTGTCTGTTGTACCTAGGTTGATGTTATCTCTCCAGAAGTTCTATGGTCATCACCATGACTTAATTGATCGTTATGGGAAATCAATCTCTCAAATGTACGATTCCTGGATTTGACTTTTTCCTAGACATGACAGTAAGTAACACGACAGGTGTCTTATTAGAGAAAAGCCCTGCTTACTCGTCCGGAGCACTTGAGTGTACCCGTGGTTTTTATTAGGTTCGGGTTACTGTCTTTCTGTTCTTGTGTTGTTTTGGTTTTTGTGTTGTGCTTTGTAAGTTTGTCTGTATTTGTAACTTTCCCTTGACTTTTGGCCTTGTTGTTAAGCCGGTTTTCATTGCTATTTTTCTTAAAATCTCATTAATTGTATTTTAAGATGAATCACTAAATTCAGTCGACAAATAACAAAAAACAACTTATATGAAAATAGTAGTTATTGTAATGCCATATTTTCTTCAACATTTTTAAATGACTTTTCTTTGTAATAGTCAATATCAATAGAATTACCTTCCAGAATTAAAATCCGTATTGGCCAGCATAGTTCAGTATATTTATTTTCAAACAAATTCCATGCACAATGATAGATTGACCTTGATGTGTCGTTGCATATGAGCGTTCTTGTCTCTCTATTCCAGAACTGAAGTCGGGAACAGTCATACTGAATATGTACAGCGAAGGAGTAATAAACTAGAATCTGTATCTTAAAGAACAATAAAATACTAGATCGATCATTCAAACTTTGTCGGAATCGATAAATCAATGTATCGTGAAAAATTAATTGAAAAGTAATATATCTCTATAAGGTTCATGCAAGATGAGAAATATACATAAAGATGTTTAATTTTTGACTTATATGAAGTACAATAATTTATACTTACTAGGGAAAATTTGAATAATAGCGTCAAACCGCACATTTCACATCGCTTTATTGTAAAAATTCTATAAACCTGAAAAAAGCGACGATAGGAAAAAATAACGCATTTAATAATAGTTCACACAAATATGCAACATATTTTTTCTGTATCTGTTTTTGTAAATTCACCTTAGTCAATTCACGAAATTGTGGATATTTTTAACAGTTTTTTTTTTTTATCATTTTCTGCTTTGGCAAATGTACATTTTACCTCTCAAAGTGATTTGTTCCGCAATAATGCTACATGCTGATTAAACTGTGGAACACCGAGGTGATTAGAACGAATAATCGTATCCTCGTTTTTTGGCGAGGGTACGAATTTAGTCCCATTACTCGTAATGTAGCAGAGCGGGAGTGAATCACTCCTGGCACTTCGATGTCCAAAAGAAGTTGCGTATACAATCCGACGTGGTTGATCTTGATATTTTTCTACAGTGTCACCATTTTGTTTATCAGTTTCGTGTTTAAAATCGATCATTATTGATACGTGATGATAGTTTTTGTATTAATTGACATTCATGTCTCCTTTTAATTACATGAAAAACATTTAGAAACCCGAAAATGAATGGCGTGTTGCATCTTAGGTATTACATATGTAAATTACTGGATTGGTTGTTATAGTATGCAAATTATCACGTTTATAACAAAATTAGGTCACATTATCCATATACGGAAAACTGATAAACATAGCATTTTCCACGTGCAACTTCAAAGACGAAAAAAGAAATTTCTTCAATAAAGATCGTTTCCCGTTAGTTTTGGAATGTCTTAAGCTTTTAATAACGTAAAGAAGATGAATATTATGTTTGAATTTTGTATAAATAGACCGAAGTTAGAATTTTTTATTTGCTAAATTACGAGCAATAGAACTAAATTCTACCGTTAATCAGAAAAACTACAAAATTAACTCTGGATTATAACGGCAGTAAAATTCAGCCTACTAGGGGACATGACATTTAAGTCGCGTGACTGTTTTTTTTTGTGTGTAGATACTTATACTTTACAAAGAAATAGCAATGTGGCATATTTAAAAGTTGTGTGTATGAGTATTTCTTTTTAGGAGAAATCATATATTCGATTTCCATATCGACAGTAGTCCCTTTAGTTTACATTTTATTTAACTAAATAGTTAATATTTTTCTGAATGTAGATATACCCTACAGTGGATGTTGCCAAGTAGTTCGCTGTTTAAATTGGTGTAAAAGAATAAAAACATTCAGTACTTTAAATTTTACCAATTGAATAGTACATATGATTAGTCTCTTCCTTGAACCAATTTTGGGCAGTAATTGTTGACAACTATGGCTAATTTTAAATGAATTGACTTCACTTGAACTTGGAAATTTTACTGTTTGATTTTTCAATGTTAACTTCGATTTTTAAAATATTTTTCGTTTTATTTAACATGTTTACATTTTGTTAACAATATACAATTGCCATTCGTTTATAAATAAATTTATCAGTCTTTATTCTTACATGGTATAAACCGTGAATGAATGAAAAGTATAAATGTCTTTAAGTGGATTTAGAGAAAAGCATCATAGCTAGACATCTGACTGATTCCAGACTTCATTGTATACACGCGTGGTACATTTTGTGGCCACTGTGGGCATTCATGCTAAAGCATTTGAATGTAATTATATGGTCAAGACTGTTAAACTATACATGTAGTAAAGCATTTGAAATACGTCTTACACAGGGAAAGCTAAATCAGCATTTTAACATTTGTAGTAAATGAATTTTGTTCTAAAATGGAGAATGCAAACTCAAATGCTCAAATCCCTCCCTAGACATATTAGCTTTAGTGTTATTGAAAATTCAAGATTAGAAGAAAACCCCCATTAGAGGAGGATGGGTGTAGTGCGTTGCATCATGTTCATTGTTTTAGGCCAATGTTTAAGTTAGCGAAAGAGCCATAGATCAATAATTGTATGGCCAAGGGGTTAGCAAATAGCCCATCCTCTGACTTCTGTTTTAATTCTTAGGTATCTAAATTTAAAAGTTCGTCAAGATAAAGGAGTTGAAACATTTGATGAAAAATACATAAATTAGCATTACTACATAATTGTATTTTGAAAAACAGCACTTTGGATTGGTTGTTCCAATTTAAAAAAAGCCCAACAATATTTTATAGTTTTATGTAGCGTAGACCAAAAACGTTTGTCGATCTTAAATTTTCAACGATTTCTTGTCTAACGATTTATCCCAAAAGAAAGAGTGACAGTCTAACGTGGTAAATTTCTTGTTTAAATTCGCGGTATTTCTTCTGTCAAATCATGAAATGGAAATACATTCACGATTTTCTCTTTCGCAGACAAGAGAAGCTAGCATAGAAAGTTTTCAATGAATAATGAACTTAAATTTTAGATAGTTGATTGTATGAAACGCGCATTTTAGGCATAGATTGTCTTGAACATTATGATGCCGCAATTGTAATTGAAAAACCTCTAGTCATTGCTGGACATATAAAAAAAACCTCTACAAAATGGGTAATACCTTTGTTCAAAATGTAAAACTTTCTTATACGTGGATATTCCTCTGAATCAAAGATAAATGTCAACTGGTATATGTTTAGAAAAGTTTTAATTGAACCTTGTATTTTAGAACCCAGAAATGACTATGAAAAGCAAGGTGTAATGTTAAAAAAGACAATCAATGATAAATCAGATAGTAATGTGAAATGTCATACACTTTTGAAAAAAAAATATTAAGCTGCAAATTAGTACCTTTTAAATAAATTTAGACGTCTTAAAATCAATTGAGGAATTAAAAACTCTTAATAAACTGAAAGTAAAACTATTATTCATGTACCAGACCATTTGAAGTATTTATTAATACAGCATCACAAAGGTTAAACAAAAATAATGCATAGTAGGTTTCATTAATGAATACTTTAATGTTTTCAAGTGCACAGGTGGAACATTAGAGCGGACTAATGCATTAACACATATTGACATCAGAGATGCAACTGGTTAATCAATGAGTAGTTTTTATAGCGCATCTAAGGTAGTAATTATATGTTAATCTCCTAAGACCTTCAACCTTAACATTTTGATATTTAGAATTTTTGTCCAGATCTTTTTGCCACTAGTAACCAACTTCAACAAATTCGGACCTAGCAGACACATATTTACAGACTGTCAAAGAATTAAAATTTCAGCCATTCAGTGTATTGTCATGTACAGCAACATTTTTTTTATTTCTATAGATCCTAATTCGTTGACGTAAATCATTTTTAATATAGAAGAACTGAAATTAATATATATAGAAAGAACATTTTTCTTAACTTCATCAAAAACAATTGAACATAAAACAAATAATCGATGTACAATGCGTAACAATTTGTAGTACACGTATTTTAAGTTTGTGCATTTTTTAAATCACACAAACACAGTTTTTATAAGTAAATAAGGAATTCAAACAAACAAAAAAAAACAAACAAACAAACAAACAAACAAAACAAAAGAAAACAAAACAAACAAACAAACAACAGATATCAAAATGATAAACATGAATACACTTTTGTTACATCAACACTTGCGTACTTGCGTCGGATAACTTCCTGTAGCACAATGCCCAAGATGTTACTGTTAAGCACACATCCCATTGGACCAACACTGTAGTGACAAAAACACTTCTATCAACTTTAGCTGATTATATAAATAACAAGCACAACACAATCAATCACCAGTAATTTCCTCATCAGAGTAGTCTTTATTGTACACATGACTTTATTTATTCAAGATTTCTTAGTTCGAGAAAAAATAAATTTTCTTGATTTTTTGTTTGTTAAATTAGAATTACTTTGAATTAGGCAATCATACTTTTATGCCCATATTAAAGGTTATTTTTAGCTACAATAACGTAGCTTTTTTATCTTAACGGAGCTACAAACAATTCCTTTAACTTGAAGTGGAGTAGCCCGGGAGTGTTTCACATCCTGAGGTTTTATTCATTATCCGCTATTAAACTGCTTTGATACATACTTTTTATGTCTCCGCCATTCAATTGATATTACTACGACATCTAGCTATGATTTTTAACACTTTATTTGTTATGATATAATTACTGACAACATTTTGAATGATGGAAGTGCATAATTTTGGAATCGATTTGTAACAAAATGTTTTTTCGGA
Organism: Limnoperna fortunei; assembly: GCA_944474755.1. Classification (NCBI taxonomy): domain Eukaryota; kingdom Metazoa; phylum Mollusca; class Bivalvia; order Mytilida; family Modiolidae; genus Limnoperna; species Limnoperna fortunei. The sequence goes on along the minus strand of OX104113.1, from coordinate 98,234,855 downwards.
TCATTTTAGTAATATTACTTTCACTCTACGGAATAACATACAACTACGAAAATATACACTTATCAATTTTTTGCCAACAATGACTTTGAAATGAAAAAGTATTAAAATTAAATTAGCATTGTAGAAATGTCAGCTGAACTGTGGAGAAAGATTAAACTATTTATTACCTCTAAACAGTATTTCAAGATAATATGTATAAATCCCAAGGGTGTTTTTGCTCTAGTTCAATTAATGGAACCTCTTTGTAGCTCTGTTAAGATAACAAATAGAGATACATTATTGTAGCTAGTTTATTTTATGTTTACCGTGGATACATTCTTTAACCTGAAATATTTATTAAACATAGGTTGTATGCAGTAATATACACCACAAAACATACAACAAATACAATTGGGCTTCTAAACCATTCTCCCTGCAAAACAATTATTTACTTAAAAACATGACATACCCATAGTAAAATATAAAAACAATAATTTTTATAACATTAATTGTGAAGGTTTGCTACAAAGCCAAATCTAATAGGTAAGCTCTTATTTTATACCTTTTTCATATGAGACAAACGTCGGTCCCATTCCAATAAGCAGAATTTACAACAAACAAAAACAAACAAAAACCTAGAGAAAACACGTTATGTACGGGTCAATGATTAGCTATGCGTCAATATGATTTAAAAAAAATCAATACGACAATGAAAAGTCGTCATATAAGAAAATATATACCGGTTTATGCAGGTAAAGGAAAATGTAAACAATGGCGATAAATAAGTCCCAAGCTTCACGCAAAGTTCTTGACCTGGATTAATCATTCTTTCGTTATACATTTATATTTATATATACTTACATAAACACATTTTTAAAATATAATTTTCAACATAGCAAAAGGCAGTTGTTTGCGATCTGACAACAATTGTGTGCTTTGTTTTAAACAAAACAAGCAGCCATATAACAACAACTTGAAGGCGGAAGTATAAAACCGCTTTTTAAAAATCTTAACCACGTGATCATAACATTCAAACTTTTAATTTTCGAGTGCTTTTAGTCATGTAATATTTTTATACAAGTGTGGATTTTTCACTTTCGTTTCTTTATTTGTAACAAAACTACAGAAAAAATTGGAACTGTTTTGAGTAGATTTTAAAGAACAGGTAACACATACAGTGTATGCACTGGTCAATGCATGTACAGTATATATTTACATTTAAATAATAAAAACAACAAATGTATATATTTTCAAAAGTAGGGGGGATACTGTGTACAGGTCTGCGGACGGAGATTTGAAAACCCAACATATTCATATTTTTTCGGACGTTATAAAACGGGATCTTATCATATACTGGATTATTTAACCAGACATATTCATATTATTTTATTACTGCACATCCCCGCGTTGACAAAATAATCCATTCACTACCAAAATGATCAAGTGCTGTAAATTAAACACGTTGTTTGTAAAATAACTGTGGTTTATATAGGCTAAACATGATAATTGGGGCATGGGTATATTAATTTAGATAATTTACAACTACCCAATGATATATTTTACAATAAAAAAAGCTACCTTTTCATATAATTTGGAGAGGTAAAAAGTGACCCATTCGGGCAGCACATCCTTATTACCCTATATATACCAAGTTACATCCCCCTCGTGTTCAGTTCCCTTCAGCAAATTGACTGTGAAAGGCAAATAAAATAGGCATGGCATTACCATTTGGTATGTTATTAAAATCTTATATCATTCGAAAAAATTACTCATTGATTGGACGTTTGCTGTACTCAAGAAAGCAGTATTTTAGTTATTTGAAGCAGCCCTGCATAAATATGTACTAAACATAAATCAAAATAAATAATTTTTAACAAAAATAAGTGGCAAACATAGTTGAGAATCTGGGATATTTATTATGGCCTGAAGTTAATTGTTTGTTTTTATATTCGTTTATTATTATTATTATTAACAAGGTACTCCATACATGAAACTAATAAAATGAGAATCAACTTTATTAAAATAAATTAAATATAAGTTTTTCTTTTTTTGAAAATGAATTTACCAGATTATCTTATAATGGTTTTAATTTATCCATTTTTCAGAATTTTCTATAATTCTCGGTTTGGTGGTTCTTGCAATAATCTCTGTTTGAATTAGAAAAAAAACAGTATTTTCTGTACAACCCCTTTTACTAGGATTGTTTAAAGTAAATATTAGTTACGAGTAAATTTCGGGTTTATCATGAAAATCAGGGCTAAATCGACAGCAGCATTCAAGTAGCTCCAGCGTATGGTGTGTACATTTCACAACTTATACGTTATTTTAGATCCTGCGATCGGTATTCCGATTTTCTAGACCGATCACTGCGCTGTTGACTGCTAAAATACTCAAGCAAGGGTTTGTTGCACCTAGGCTGATGTTATCTCTCCAGAAGTTCTATGGTCGTCACCATGACTTAATTGATCATTATGGGGAATCAGTGTCTCGAATACGATCTGACATTTTCGCTGAGTCATAGATAGTGATTCCTATTCCTGGATTTGACTTTTTCCTAGACATGACAATGAGTACCTCGACGGGTGTCTAATTAGAGGCAGGCACTGCTTACTCGTCCAGAGCACCTGAGTGCACCCATGGTTTTTTGGGGTTCAGGTTACTCTCTTTCTGTTTTTGTGTTTTTTTGGTTTTTGTGTTGTGTTTGTCAATATCCGGATTTGTAACTGTCCCTTGACTTTTGACTCTTGTTGTTCGGTCGGATTTCTTTGCTATTTTTTATATATTTTTTAAATATGCTTTGCAGTGAACATCAAGTCCTAGGATATTATTTTGATATTTCTATACACAGGTACAATATTATGGCTATTCCTTAAAATAAAAATCGATTGATCTTTTATTGTGTGAGAACTGTTAAGAAACACTCAAAATATTTGATGACTATTTAGGAAAGCTAGTTTTTTCTTTACTTTATATCCTTCTTGTTACCATCATCACATAAGGTACAAAGTCTGAAGTTACTCTCATTAATCATTGCCATTTTTCCCTAATCGAATATCTGTCTATGGGAACATTGTACAATACAAAATACTAAATACTAATATTCCTCAGAAGTTTAGGTTAAATCTAACAAATAAAATGACGGTTAAAACGCGAATGAAACGAAAATAATGACCACAAACGTTTATTCCAGTTTTTATCTGCCATCTTGGAATGGTAGTAACTATCATCAGTTTAATACCAGTTAATATATAAAACATGGTAAAGTGTTAACGTTGTAAAAATCTGTGATTATCGTATTATACATGTATCAAAAGATAATGATTTTCATTTTCTAACATATTAATATTCGACGATTCAAATGTGTAATATTAAATTTTTTGGCAAACAAAAATTTTTGGTTTTGTAAAAATTATGTACATATATTTAATCAAATATACTTGCTATACTTATACCAATACGTCTGTCCATGCCTTGCACTGGGGGTTGAGGGGCATCTGTCATCCGTAATATACCTTCACCACTGAATATAACATTAGCACCTGATATATTACATTTTGATCGGAATGGTTTTTTGGATGACCAGTACAAATCGTGGGCTTGTCATTCTTTGAGATAGTGGGTACTAACCTCTAAAGAAATTCAGAAGCAACTGCTATCAGTTAGTCAGATTTGCTAAAGTTTTTTATATGCATACTTTGTGCAAACTTTGCAGATGTCCAATATATTTTGTTTGTAATCTGCACCGAATAAAACACTATTTGCGATTAAACATTTTGGGCTATACATCGCAGTTAACAAAAGATAAACTTTATTTTGCTTTTGCGTGGAGTAAACAGTCGGATAAAATCGTACAGAAAGCAAACCTTTAAATCAGACAAAGCTTTAAAATGGTAATGCCCACTGGAAAAATGTAACTGTCATCAGCCCTCCCGTCTTAAGTAACGACAGCAAATTCATTGCAGCTGGGTAACAATTTCTTATTGCTGAGGAGCTCCATTCAGCATGTTTTGGTGTCGTTCATATTTAAATTTACTCTTTTTGTCATTACAGAAAATGAATCAAGATCTAACTGTATGTCAAATAGGACGCCGATGGAAAGTTTTAGCATTTGGGAGAAGACATCATGCATGTTTTCTTAGCAGAGACGTGGACACTGATAGAAAATGGGTTGAATTAACTGTCAACGTTTTAGAAAGTGCTGGTTTTATTTGTTGGTATCGAGACAGAGACTTTGTAGCTGGTCAAACATATGCAAATACAATAATAAAAGCTGTAGAACAAGCTGTCAAGATAATAATCGTTTTGAGTAAAGCATTTGTAGAAAGTCCTCGCTGTAAATATGAATTAGATTTAGCACTAGAAGAATCTTTAAATCGAGGAGAAGATGGCGAGACAGGAGTTCTTATTCCACTAGTTTTGGATGACTGTGCCATACCAAAGTGTCTGCGGCCTTTAGAAGTGCTTGAAATTCAGGCACATGAAACCGACTGGCTGACTATTCTTGTAAAAGCTCTGGAAAGCAACGACAAATTTAACTCGCTTTCATACAACGAAATAAGTAAAGACAAAGAGAATGACATCGATAACGCTGCTATGCAGCTTTGTCAAAAGTTACACACGGCTTCTATGCAGGAAGTTTTTACTTTTTTGTCAAAGCCTATAGCAGAAAACTTATCTCATTTTTTAGCGCAACATGCAGACCTCAGGTTTTTTGTGTCAGCCATGGATACATGTGGAATAGAAATTAAGGACAACAAAGTATCTGTCGTATTGAAAACATTTTCACAGTTCACTGACAAACCCTATCAAATTGCACACTGCTTCAAACAATATGCGCTCAAACTATCAAATATTTTACAAGAAGTAACTTTAATCATTCATGATCCTACCAATGTTTTGCAAAGGCGGAACGGAGATAAAACCAAAGAGTTTAATGAATTAGTTCGAACCGTATTAAAACCGCTTAACGGACAACATTGGGGAATTATGTGGCGAATGAATGGAATTCAAGACAAATCAGTTCGTGACGAATGCAGAAGTTTAATCCATGACGCTATAGTGGAAAAACAAGAACCTTCAATTGTTTCACATCCAACTTATGTTTCTTTAAGTGCACGAGTTGCTTCTTTTGATAATTGGCCGGCAGAAAAAAGCCCTAGCAAAGAAAAACTAGCCGAAGCTGGCTATTTTTATGACAAATCGAATAATATTTTGAGGTGTTTCTATTGCAATGGTGTTTCGTGGGATTTAAAACCTGACGAGGATCCATGGGCAAGACATGCAAAGTGGTATTTTAATTGCCCGTATGTACTCGCGAGCAAGACTGAACAGTTTATAAACAGATGCAGATTTGAAACAAACAGGAGTAGCGACATTTACAATACCGAATATCAGACAACAAATTCCCGTTTACTCTCGTATACCAAATGGCCTATCGAAAAATGTCCGGATCCATGTGACATGTCCAAGGCTGGATTTTATTTCACCAACATTGAAGATAAAGTCGTATGTTTTCACTGTGGTTATGGTGTAAGAAACTGGAAAAAAGACGACAATCCATGGTATAGACATGCGTGGTGGTCCCCAAATTGTTTGTACTTGCAGCGCAAAAAAAGTGGGGCGTTTATTGAAAGTGTTCTTAACGACAGAGCCAAGTTTGAGCCTTTGGACAAATGCAGCATAACTTACACAATTGAATTAAGAGAAACAAGATAAGTGGCATGGTACTGTTCATGTGATCAACATTCAAATATGAACAACATAATTCATAACTGTTTTAAGTACCAGGTTTTAAAAAATACTGGTTCTATGAACGAGGGGAATGAACATATTGACCAATCTCTACACGTGAAACTTCCAGCACGGGCTTGTATAAATACTAACGTATCAAAGGACCAGATAGAAGTCGCAAACCTGTCATTAGAAGTACAGAGGAATTAACAAAATTCCATTCAACTCGGGAAATGTGTATGCTTCCAATTTAATATTTACCACAAAGGCGAAAGGACAATTGTTTACATACTCAAAACGAACAAATGTTGGTTCATAACTGTAAAATCAAATACAATAAATGTTTATTTTTTTAGAATTAACTTGTCATCGCTCACCCGGTAACAATTTTGCTCTTCGTTTTGGAAACAATTTACCTTTTAAAAAAAATAAATCAAGTTTTTTTAAGCTGAAGTTCAAATGTGATTAGATATAGACGAATTTCTATTTTTAGTAGAATCAGTTGAAAAAACATTTAAAGACTCATATAGTTAAAACGTAATAAAGCTTTTGGATTTTTACGTAGGAATATGAAACATTGCACTCGTAAAGTTAAAATTCTCTCATACACATTACTGGTCCGTCGAGTTATTTAATATTTTTAATTTTGGACCCTTACAAAAAAATCAAATTTTACAGCTTGAGCAGTTAAAACGAAAGGCGGCTAGATATGTCTTTAATGTTTATCAATACAGATCCCCAGAAGCAGTAACTAATATGATTCAAACTTTAGAATGGGAAGGAAAAACACATGATTGGGCTTCGTTTATAAAATTAACACAGGGTTGGTAGATGTTCCATCAACTATGTTAAATCAGTAAGATAGTCGTACAAAAGATGGGGGTCTACTTACTGGAATAGACTACCGGAACAAATAGCACTCGGTTCTGAACTTGTATCCCTCAAAAGTGGTATCTACACAATAAGATTAGAAGGCCACACCACCAACCCATTAATTATAATATTTTAAACAACCACTGTTCATATGTCATTCTCACTTAGTTTATTTTTGTTATCTCAATTTTTACCACAATTGAAACTAGTTATGTAATTAATTATAAATGGTTTTTAGTAATTGCATCCAAGCATGTTGCGCACAAGTTTTAAACTCTAACCATAGTCTTTTCGGGTGTTGGAAGATGAGAATGATAATGTGTCCATCATAAATGGTATTGGATATAACTTGGAAACGCTCCATGCATGCCTAGTTGGTTTCATTTGACAAAGTAGTTTTTGAGAGATAATGAGGAGTTGTCGACTGATTCAAGCCTTGGCCCTAAAGGTTTCTTATGAGACGATTTTTGTAAATGTTTATGACAACATACAGTAAGTGATGGCAATACCTCACCCTGACTTTTAAGTGTCCTACAAATACCTTACTATTGTGATTGTTATTTTTTTTTTTTGGTTATTTATTATTGTTATTTTTCGTTTTTCGAGTTGATTGGAAATTCAAAATGGCTGTCAGAGTTACAAATGCGTTCTGATTAGCTGAAATTTCAAAATTCATTTTTTTCACAAACTGCTTGGCAGATGGAATTGTGATATTGTAAAAATATATCTCAGATGGTACTATGCTAATTTTGAGTTTTTTGTTTTGATCCAAAATACAATATTGCTGCCACCATGGAACATCACTTTACATAGTAATCTATGAGAAAAACATTAAATAGCTTCTTCTCAGAAACTGTCCTAGATATTACTGCCGATAGGAAATTCAAAATGGCAATATTCATAGAAACAGCATCTTCACATAAACACTTAAGCATTTAATATCAAAATTTGCAAGAAAAGCCATTTCTCTTAAACATTTTTTTTTGTAAGTAAGGTGAACAATACAGGCTTTTAAGAGCCTCTAGTTAACTATTATTTCATAATGTCTGCCAAAAACAGTATAGTTTGTGGCAAACAAGACAACAAGAAATCACATTACAGCTGCTATCTGTTTATTTCAATAAAATGTAAACTTCAAAAGAATAATGGAAGAACATAATATAATAACATATGACCAATATATTATCAATATACATGTGTAAAAACAACTAGCTGAATGTGTTTAGCACAATAACAATGTATATTGATCACAAAAAAGCTTTCTTTAACATGTTTTAGAATACTGTAAAAATGTTAAAATCTTGGATACATTTTTTTGTTTAAAAAATTTTCTTTTCATTCCTTTTTTATTTCTGGAAATTGTAGCAGACTAGATATCAGTGAGATGGTACCAACAGTGGCGGGGCCCTAATAAATAATTATGCATTAGCATGGCATGAATTTCAATAAATGAACAATCAACAAACACTGATGTCCAAGGATTTTGATTATTTATATTCTTACGATTAATTATAGTATTATTATTGCTTAAATATTGTCAAAAACTGCAAAAACTGTAGCAATACAATAGTTTTATCTGAACTGAACAAAAATTGTATAATTGTCTACTCGTATAAGTATACAAACTTTATGTAAACAATAACAGACATTACAAAACAATGAGGTATTCGTCTGAATTAAGCTGCAAATGCATTGTAGTTTCTCTAGGTAACCAAGTATAACAAGTATGTCATAAGCATTATGTAAATAGCTTTAAATTGTTATCATTTGAAATATACAATGCATGGTTACAGAGAAACAGACGTAATCCAAAAACTGTAACATAGTCACTGGACTGTGAAATTGAGGTCATGGTCAGTTGAAACCTATGAGACACTCATGTACTAATAAGCAATCTATATATCAAATATTTTCATCCTACCATGTATAGTTACAGAGGAAGTGACCCAATCCAAAAACTTTAAAGTTGTCACTGGAACGTGAAATTGAGGTCAAGGTCAGGGTGACACCTACCAGACAGTCATGTACTATTCATCAGCAACCTATATACCAAATATTGTCATTCTACCATGTGTAGTTACAGAGGGACTGCAATAACCCAAAAACTGTATGTAGTTGCTGGACCATGAAATTGAGGTCAAGGTCAGGTGACACCTACCAGACAGTCATGTACTATTCATCAGCAACCTATATACCAAATATTGTCATCCTACCATGCGTGGTTACAGAGGGACTGCCGTAACCTTAAAACTTTAACCTAGTCGCTGGACTGTGAAATTGAGGTCAAAGGTCAGTTGACACCTACCAGACAGTCATGTACTATTCATCAGCAACCTATATACCAAATATTGTCATCCTACCATGCATAGTTGCAGAGGAACTGCCAGAACCCCAAAAAAATAATGTAGTCTCTGGCCCCTGAAATTGAGGTCGAGATCAGGTGACACCTACCAGACAGTCATGTACTATTCATCAGCAAACTATATACCAAATATTGTCATCTTACCATGCATGGTTACAGAGGAACTGCCGTAACCCAAAAACATTAAGGTAGTCACTGGACCCTGAAATTGAGGTCAGGGTCAGGCCACAGTTGACTGACTGGCAAGTACTCATCATAAGCTACCACTGGACCAAATTTGATTGACCTAGGGCTTAGGCTTACAAAGATATGAAGCAAGATGTCCAAGTCTGTATGCCGCCGCCAGATTCCAATACATATGTCTCGCCTCCAGGGACTATCGTCGCAGGCGAGACAAAAATGTATCCTACCATGCACAAGCATTACAATTGTTGTACAATAAAGGAAAATAAACTTTTTTTAAATTTAAGTTAGTTACTTAATGTAAGTCTCCTCATACCACTGCCTTCACTTCTAAAGATATCTGGTATTCAAGTTCTGGTTCATGACATGTTGTCCAATATTTTATGTGATAGTTGTTTTTGACATAAAGATCATGCAAGAATACACACCAAAAATTTCAAGCCAGAAATGGGCTTAACGTGCGATTTTTTATTTTTACAAAATGTATAAAAACTTAATTGTACAATGTCAGAAATAACAAGTGTGGACTGTGAGCACGCTCACAAAGCGATACCCCGGCTTCCATTTAAAGTTCAATTATCTCCCCTTAATGATATCCAAGGTAAATAAAAATCCTTCATGCACATCTACATATAATGTACTTCCTTTATGCTAAGTTATATTAAATTTCATCAAGCGGTTTAGGAGGAGTTGCGCTTACAAGGGATGTGGACAGTCGGACAGACAGACAGACAGAAGGACAGACACACAGGGTGATTCCTATATACCCCCCCCCAAACTAGTTTGCGGGGGGGTATGAAAACTTTATTTGTATTTGTGCAAAACAGATGAGAAATGCTTACGTGAGCCTGGCATTCCTAACAATTTTTCATAGTTTTGATTTGAGTATTACAAAGTATTCTTTTCTGACTTACTGGTTTTTTCAAGTGTAAAGTACACTGTTTATTATTGTTTAGTACACTGTTTATTATTGTTTAGTACACTGTTTATTATTGTTTAGTACACTGTTTATTATTGTTAAGTACACTGTTTATTATTGTTTAGTACACTGTTTATTATTGTTTAATACACTGTTTATTATTGTTAAGTACACTGTTTATTATTGTTTAGTACACTGTTTATTATTGTTTAGTATGCTGTTTATTATTATTTAGTACACTGTTTATTATTGTTTAGTACACTGTTTATTATTGTTAAGTACACTATTTATTATTGTTAAGTACACTGTTTATTATTGTTTACTGTTTATTATTGTTTAGTACATTGTTTATTATTGTTTAGTACACTGTTTATTATTGTTAAGTACACTATTTATTATTGTTAAGTACACTGTTTATTATTGTTTACTGTTTATTATTGTTTAGTACACTGTTTATTATTGTTAAGTACACTGTTTATTATTGTAAAGTACACTAATTAAGAAAATCTGCAAAATGCAATCAAGACATGTAAAATACTTTTGAAAAAGTAATTAAAACCAATTATATATTTAATCTTACGTTAAATACATTTTATGTTCTAGAACAACAAACAGATGCATACATTTGTTAGTAAGTGTTCTACAAAAACAATTATAACATTAAAAAACTAGATGCTCCCAGGAGCCTGTAATCGCTCACCTGGAATCCAAATGACTTAAACTATATTAAAATTTTTGAAATTAACAGTTTCAGTCTAGTTGTTATAGCTTTCAAGTTACTGTGCAAAAACTAAACATTTCTTCAAAAAATTTGTTAAATACAATAACTCCTATAAGGTGCCATCCACAATTTCTGAAAATTAAATGGTTTTTAGGCATTGTCCTTTAGGGTACTTTAGAAATTTACAGTTTTACTCTACTAATAGGTGTGTTATAGACTAATTTATAATTAAAAAACTGTTCATATGTCCAAATTCATAATGAAAGGGCAATAACTCCTATAAAGAGTCATCTTGCAATTTTTGGACTAAGCAATCATTTGTAGGGCTTCTATTGCTGATCATTTGTGCAATTTACAGTTTTAATCTAGCTACTATAGTTTTCAAGTTACAGGACAAAAATGGAAAATTTCTTAACAAAATTGTCATTTAAGGGCAATAACCCCTATAAGGAGTCATCTGACAATTTCAGACCAATTAAATGAATTGTAGGGCTTTTTTGCTGATCATTTTTGCAATTTATTATTTCACTCTAGCTGCTATGATTTTTAAGTTACAGGACAAAAACGGAAAATTTCATAAAAAATTGCAATTTAAGGGCAATAACTCCTATAAGGAGTCATCTGACAATTTCAGACCAATCAAGTGAATTGTAGGGTCTTTATTGCTGATCATTTGTGCAATTTACAGTTTCAATCTAGCTGCTATAGTTTTCAAGTTACAGGACAAAAACGGAAAATTTCATAAAAAATTGCCATTTAAGGGCAATAACTCCTATAAGGAGTCATCTGACAATTTCAGACTAATACAGTGAATTGTAGGGCTTGTATTGTTGATCATTTTTGCTATTTACAGTTTTACTCTAGCTGTTATAGTTTTAAAGTTACAGGACAAAAACGGAAAATTTCATAAAAAATTACCATTTAAGGGCAATAACTCATATAAGGAGTCATCTGACAATTTCAGACCAATCAAGTGAATTGTAGGGTCTTTATTGCTGATCATTTGTGCAATTTACAGTTTCAATCTAGCTGCTATAGTTTTCAAGTTACAGGACAAAAACGGAAAATTTCATTAAAAAATTGCCATTTAAGGGCAATAACTCCTATAAGGAGTCATCTGACAATTTCAGACTAATACAGTGAATTGTAGGGCTTGTATTGTTGATCATTTTTGCTATTTACAGTTTTACTCTAGCTGTTATAGTTTTAAAGTTACAGGACAAAAACGGAAAATTTCATAAAAAATTACCATTTAAGGGCAATAACTCATATAAAGAGTCATCTGACAATTTCAGACCAACCAAGTGAATTGTAGGGCTTTTACTGCTGATCATTTTTGCCATTTACAGTTTCACTCTACCTCGTATATTTTTCAGGTTATATTGTAAATACCAAAAATTTTGTCAAAAATCGTCAAAAAAGGGCAATAACTCCTACAAGAAGCCAATACACAACTTCGCACTAATAGCAACTATTGTAGAACTTAATGTGCTGATCAATTTGAAGTAACGGTTTTCTCTATAGCTATTATAGTTTTTTGATAATGATCAAAAACCTGTGTTGACCCCCATGTTCTATTTTTAGTAACAGCGGCCATATTTGTCTGTTGATCAACACCCTGGGTACAAACTTGAAACTAGGAACCCTAAGGATGATTGAGGCCAAGTTTGAAAAAAATTGGCCCAGTGGTTTCAGAGGAGAAGATTTTTGAAAAAGTTTACGACGGACGACGGACGACAGACGACGGACGCCAAGTGATAGCAATAGCTCACATGGACCTTCGGTCCAGGTGAGCTAAAAAATAATAATAAAAATATATATGTGCATATATTTTGAAGAAATTATTATATAACAAAACAACAAATTGATGAGGTAGTTGATGAAACAAAAAATAAATCTCAACTGGCTACAAACTTTATGTTGCAAAAATAACTACAAAACTAAAAAATGTTTTCATTTCAGAGAATATAAAATATAACTGGAGTAGGTGTGTTCCCCCACACATAAATCTAGGATAGCCATTTACAATGGGATAAATCTACCAATACTTTTTAGCATTGTAATAAAACGGTTTTAATTTTGCTTGAAAAGTTCTCAAAAATAGCACGAGAATTAACTCCAATTTACAGTCTCTTTGATGTCATTAATTACAGGTAAGGCATACAATGAATAACTAAAAAAATGTGAACATTTAAAAAATCGAGCTACACATTTAACAAATATTTTTAATGGTGTTTTTAACGGAAAAAAGTTATCATTTATTTATAAAACTTTTGGTCATTTAAATATTCATATTTAAACTCAAACAATAAAACAATATATACAGCCAGTTTCTAAGTCATAACATCACTACAATGTATGACTTTCTTGTATAGAAAAAAATGAAGTTATATTCTTTCAATAAAAGAATGTTATGACAATGAAATATAGATATTCAAATTTGTCTTTTAATATACTCAGTAAAGCGGTGTGTAAAACTGCTGTAAAGTTTTAATAAATTAAACATTCTTGAAATTGGGAAAAGAACCAATGTGATCTTTAAAGCATGCCAGATTTTTTCAATACAAAAATAAAAATTAACTCTTATATGACTGTATAAATGGAAAGCTAACTTGATCAGCAGTTGTATAAAAATTGTATAAACTGAGACAAATTACATTTTTGATTGCATACTATCTATAACTTGTTTAAGTCCATCTCTAGCTGAACCCAAGCCATCTTTGTAAGTCTGTGATATCTCTGTACTTTTCCAACCTGCAGAAGCACCAAGGAGGGCTCCAAGGGCTGCACCTCTATGACAGTTTTCTCCTGAAATGAAATAAAAATATAACATTCTTAGGAATCAAGTTAGTAAAGGAGTCTTGGTACTAATAGTTAGCCATCCACTCATGAACAACAGCCTGTCTACATTGCCATTATGATTTTGAGTCTGAGTGTGAACATGATGATGCTCGATTCCAATCTAAACTGACAAAGATTACCAGTTTTACTACCAAAAGTTGGCGGTTAACACCTGGTACTTCCACCCAAACAAACCTGGACCATTATATATAGCTAAACAAGACAATGTTTCTTGGTGACACTGTTGGCACATATTGTTAAACACCCCCCTCCAGTTTAACATAGCCCTACATTGTTCTGCAAGTGAAGAGATCTCATCAAGCTTCAACACAAAGGTAAACCTGAAATGGACAACAAACAGACAAAGACAGAGGCAGAAAATCTACGTCCTTACACTTTAAAAAAATCCTTCAGGTTAATTTAGAAATGTACTGTTTTACTCTAGCTGTTATAGACTAATTTATAACACAAAAACTCCTACAAAGAGTCATCTGACAAAAACTCCTACAAAGAGTCATCTGACAAAAACTCCTACAAAGAGTCATCTGACAAAAACTCCTACAAAGAGTCATCTGACAAAAACTCCTACAAAGAGTCATCTGACAATTGTTGACAGTGATGATTTGTAGGCCTTGGTTGTCTTTTTTTTAATTAACAGTTTCACTCCAGCTTTTATGGCATTTACATCTATGTTCAGGGCAAAAATCTACAAATTTCACAAAAAATATTATTAAAGGGAGATAACTCCAATAAGGAGTCATAGAAAAATTTTCAGAATATAAAATGATTTGTAGGCCTTGTCCGCCTGATTATTTTTACTATTTAAAGTTTACTAAGGGCAATAATTTTCAATTTCTAAGAAAAAAAATTTTTTTTTATAAAATCATAATAAAGGGGCAATAATTCCCATAAGGAGTCACCTGACAATTTCAGACGAATAAAGTGAACTGAAGGTACTACTGATAATTTTAGCAATTTTCAATTTCACGCTAGCTGTTATAGTTTTAAGGTTACAAGTCAAAAACTTTAAGGGCAATTACTCCTATAAGGAGTGGTCAGACAATTACATGTTTTGTAGGCATTGTTTTGCTGATCATTTAAGCAATTTACAATGTCAATCTAGCTCTTATAGTTTTCAAGTTAAATTGCAAAAATTAAAAATTATTATGTCAAAAATCAGAATTTATGGGCAATAACTCCTATAGGAAGGCATTACACAATTTTGAACTGAAAGTAACTTTTGGAGAGCTTTATGTGCTGATTAATTTAAGGTAATGGTTTTCTCCATAACTATTATATATTTTGAGATGTTGACCAAAAACACCTTATTCTATTTTTAACCTTTTTTGTCACCTGATCAACACAATGGGTACAAATTTGAAACTAGGTACTCCAAGGATGATTGTGGCCAAGTTGAAAAAAATTAGCAAAGTGGTTTCAAAGGAGAAGATTTGTGAAAAAGTAAACAACGAACAACAGATGCCAAATGCTCACAGGAACCTGCAGCCTGAATTTTAGTGCCAGGAAATTAAAATATGATATATATCTATTATACATCTATTTTACATTATTAAAGCTTCAGGCATTACCAAATATCAAGAAACCCTCTGCATTAAAGTAATTTTTGTTCTCATCTTTGAAAATACTGTTTGTTGCTTCCATGATATTATTTTATCATTGGTAATTTCCCATTTTTGGATAATTTTGACCTAATTGTTGTAAAATTGTGCTAATTTGCATACTACCACAAACATTCCATAATAAGAATTACTATATATGGAACATGATTTACATATTCAACACCTTCCCAAGATGCACCACACAATTCTGGGCTCTCATTGTTTTTCATGTGGTCAACATAACTAAACAGAGACACAAATGTCAATTAAGACATAATGCACAGTTGGGTAGTTAAAAAATTTATCATCACATATCAATAATGAGGCAATCTAAAACACAAAACCGACAAAAAATTGTGACACTATGGAATGATATAAAGATTGTAAATGGATAAATATATATGAAACTGCTTTTTGACATCAAAGTGTCAGGAGTGATTCCCTCCTGTTCTACTTCATTAAGAGTAATGTAGAAAGCGGCATAAAACAACTTCACAATACTTGGTTTGAGTAAGGCTGCTCCTGAAAATACTATGTCCTCCCCAGTAAAATACTTTCCTTTAACTTTTTCTTTATCACATAAATTATTTTGTCACTATTATATGGTACAAAAACAAACTTTGCATTTAACTCCCCCCCCCCCCCCCCCCCAACCAAAAAAATGAAAGAAAAGAAAAGAATTTCTGACCTTTGAAAGTAGCTGTGTTTTTCAAACGATATCCTTACTTGAGAAGTTGAGGATGTAAGAAACAGAGAAGAACAAATGTCACTACCATATACCTATATACAGTCAAGTCCACTTAATGGTGAAACTTTAAATAGCAAAATTTGTTTATTTGTAAAATGTTTCAATTTGCCATCAAAACAATGCTATAAATCAGCTAATAGCAAAGTCGTTTATAGCAACACTTAATTTGTTGAAAAGAAAATCCCAGTCCATTTGCCATTAAAACAACCTTAAGTTATCCTGTTAATAGCAGGAAGACATACAACCCATTTTTTGTTTTTTTTAACATGCAAACAACAGATATTTTTACATTCACCATCATTTACATATTTTAAAATAGATATGTTGTATGTAAACAATTCAATAAATTTCTATGAACAGTGCAAACAAATGGCTACAGGAATACAACATAAAAGGTTTTAAGTTTTAAAACAGCTCTTTATTTAATTTGTAAAGAAACTAAAGATGTATGGAGGGAGGTCTGAAGTATGTATGTAGAGGTAAGCCAGGGATGAAACTTAACAGTCGCCAAGTCGCCAATGCGAGTAGAATTTGTGTTGGGCGACCAAATGCCCGTGTCTAGATCGCCCAGATGGCGAACGTAACAAATGTAGTACGATGTACAGAGCAACGAACGCAAAGACGCATTTTGCGTTTTACATTTCCAGTGTTTTCATTAACTTTTGCAATAGAAGGCAAAAAAATTGGAATAGGGGGAAGAATAACTACGGCGAGGGGTCTGGGGGCCGCTCAAGGTAGGGGGATCAGGGGGGCAAAGCCCCCCGACCGAAAACGAAAATTAGCAGTTTTGGATCAAGTTGTAAGCCCTCTAGCCGTATCTAAATCATCCTTTTCATTTGTTATATTTTCTGCAAAACTTGATGAATTGTGACATGAATCTTAATTATTTCTTACCAATTTCATAAATTGACAAAAGCCTTGACCAACATACCAGTGTTATTTTAAATGTCAGCATGATTATTTAAACAATTTCCTTATTTCCATTCAAAGCTAACAGAACAAAGATGTTTATGTTAATTTTCATAACAAAAATTGCCTGGCAAATAAGTGGCAAAAGTTGCATGATATTTTGATCTGAGTAAGTGACTGGTATGCTGTAATAAATAAATAATTATAAATACTTCTGTTATACAATTTAATTCACTTCCCACCTCAGAATCAAATGGGCTGGGTGTCCCTTTTATTAAAAGAAAAAAAAAAGATATTATTCTATGGGAAAAGAATTTCTGTCACTGACTAGGGTACAGTACATCCTACAAAAGGACCTGGGCCATACCTTTGATGTCAGAGGTTAGTCTAAAAAAAATCTAATCAGTACCCTACCTGGCTAACCTCTACAGGTATTGATTCACTTACCTGCACATTGAATTCAATATCTCTCAAACTAACTGACTGTCTTATGGTTTGTTTTGTTTTGTTTTTGTAATTTTTTTAAGTTTTTTTATTTTTTACATGTAAATTAAAAACGGCGTGAATGATGAATGGACATTGGCCTATGTAAAATTTTGTATTTTATTTCAACAACAGTTTCTTTCTGACCTTTGCTCTGCTTAGCGGTGACTCCAAAATAATCTTTGATTTCATCGAAGCGGATTGCTACTGTTAACCTTCACTTCACTTCACCACAGTCAGGGTCTTTTCGTCTCATTTGAATAAAAACAATGTTTTCACCTAGTTTTCAAACGCACAAGTGATATGAACTGGTTCCCGGGAGTACGCAATACCAAAACAAAGACTGACGATCCCGACCTCGTCCGCGAAAATTGCGAACTCCGATTTTTGAAATCGGAAATGGAATAGCCGGCAAAAAATTGGCAATAAGCGGTTGATTTTGCCGGCTGCCGGCTTTTATTGAAAACACTGCATTTCAAGTTTTGCCCGTTCAACATGTTATTAGCAATATTTCGCGCGTGTATGATATTTGGTTAAGTGGCGTAATTATAATCCAGATCGGGAATAGATAGAACAATTTAATTGACATTTGCGTCAGGAATCGTCTTGAAATATTTTACGTGACATTTTTGTCAAAGGGGAATAATCAAAACCGCCTAAGCTGGTTCCCGCCTGACTTAACCTTGTCAATACCATGGAGTTAATGATGGCAGAAACCAGTACAAAGCAAATAAATTACAAAAATCACCGGTAGTAAATATGATTTTGATTCCAGAGATTTTAAATACGATGTCCCTATTAACTGTCAAGATTAAAACACAATAATTATAATTACATGTACTTTTTTGGAAGTAACTTTTACCATATTAATTAAATTACAATAGAATATCAATTACAATTTGTTAAAGAATTTATAATAGTGCATTTTCTATTATGTACATGTTTTTTGCAATGATGTCATTTTCTACATGTACTTCTAGTTCAACACAAAGAAAGATTAAATTTATTGTGCAATTTAAATATAGAAAACATTCATTGTTTTGTTTAATGCAAACAAGAAAGACAACACATAAACTTAAATCTTACTCATTATCATAGCAAGTTTAAAGTTTTAATATCAATTATTTATGAAAAAAACAAACAAAACAAGTGCAATAGATTGTATATATAGATTGTAGCTCTTCAATCATACATTTTTCATGTTTGTGTGTGCATTGTTAACATCTGTGGCAGTCTTTTCTGTCTTACAAATCTTAAATCTAGAATGAAAATGGATGGACATATTACTGCATACTTAAAATGGAAATAAGTAAATTCCTAATATTGAAGAATAAAGGTAGCTAAAAATGCCAGAAATGTAGGATTTCGAGTCAAATAGCTGTTAGCTTTGGGGGGAGATTCCTTAATTCTGAGAGATAATCATAAATTTTTCCGCCTGATAATTCTTTAATTCATCTTAATTTCTGGAAACAAAATACATGTACATGCGTCCAACAGACTCAAATATCCAATTATGTATGTAGTGATCCAAGGTAGGTAGTAACAATATCAAAACAAGACAATAACTTCTGAATTCATGACCATATAGTATAATCAAAATTGTACACATGACCATATAATTTATAGTTAAAACACACTTGCGCTGAAAAAAGTTGGGCCCCTAACTATATTCTTGGGCCCCTGGATTTTTTCGGTTAGGGGCTCAGCTGGCTACTGCAGGAAAAAAGTTAAGCTCTATCCCTGTAAGCATTTTTTGTGTCATAACAAGTAGCTTAGTTTTACTTTCTGTTGATATAGTTTGACACCATCTTTTGTTAAATGGCAAAAGCTACTTCATAGCAAAATTTCCCTTGACAAATAGCTTTCCAATAAAGAGGCTTCTACTGTACTACAAAAAATACTTGTGCACAGAGTAAAAGCAATACAATCACCTGCACAAAGTTGCCAAAATATATTACAAACTGTCTTGTTACAAGCTTGAATGAAAATTTAACATTATCAGTTCAAATAATATTGTGTATTTAATTTAAAAAGTTTTTGACAAGTGCAAGTCTGATCTGCTGTCACAATTCTGCTATATAATAACATGAAAAATGTTTACATACCACCACAATTAGCATTAGCCAGCAAACCCTCGTTTGGACTGTCACTGAACTCTAAAGCCAGGAACATCAGACTGCTCAAAGCTCCCTCAATGTAACAGGCAGAACCTAAACGTCCAGTTGCCATTTGGTACATCTGTAAACGTTTCTCTGATCCTGCTGGATATCTAAATGTGCAAAGGGAGATTAAAAAAAAGGTTAAATGATACAATAAGGCACTGCACAAATTTGAATTTGTTTTAAATAATCATGAACAAGCCACCATGCACAAATTGAACTAAACTGATCTTGCAGCTGTGTCTTAAAGTGTTTTCTATTGTCTGTTTTAATTTAGAATTGACTGAAAGTGAAAACTGGTTATTAACTGTTTCGATTTACTAAAAATAAGATTTAAGTTTTCATGAAAAAATTGTGAGGTTGACTAAAACTTGACAACATTCAAATGTCCACCTTAATTATCAGTCATAAATTTTGGAATAAAACTTTTTCTGCATGATATACATACTGGCTTGCTTTTTCCAGTAATGTCTCGACTGCTTTCTTCTTTGATGTTCCTCCTAGCTCTTTATGTGACAACATATCCTGAATTTCTTCTTTTAAATTTCTCCCATTTAAAACTCGGTGTAAAAGTGAGGCATACATTTCTACATACGGAACCAAAGATTTCTCAGGGTGAGTAAGTTTTATAAACTCTGCAGTGGCCTTCACACATTCGTCTTCTGGTTGATCTGCATAATGGACAATCCAAGGAATGGCAGGAACAAGAGCACCAATTACTACCAGCTGTGAATCAGAACCTTTACGACTTTGATATCTTAAATCAAAATTTACATTTAAGGGTTAACAAAAATGGTAGAGTCAGGGTTTAACCAATTTAAGGGTGGGTGGTGATGGAATAAAATGACAGTCATTAATCATAGTTCTCACTTTTGTTCCCTCTGAATTAAAGCAATTAAAAATTATTGTAAAGCATCGTCATGATTGTATTTCAACAGGTAAATAACTTTGAAATGATTTCAATAATTAAGTTATATATTTTTTTGTTGGTTAGTAATGCCACTTGCATAAAATTTGCAGCAATACATATGTATCATTGCATCCAGCTTTTATAAGGTGAGTGTCATATATTGGTTATACATTGGTCTTATGTAGTGATTTACTATTTGGTTATTAGCTAAATCTATGATAATTGTGTACTGCACTCTTCTGTGTTGAAATCCAATAAAGTATTAACCATGCTGTCCTTTGTCTGAATATTACATGGTGTCAGGTGTGAAAACGTGGAGAAAAGAGAGACTTGAAGCCAAACTAAATACAAATTGCATGAGAAATAGCCAGATTAAGGTTTTAAGTAACCATGGCGGATGGGTTATCTGGTAGTTCACCCATAATGAACTGGGAAAGTGGGGACCTCCCAGGGACCTGGAAATCCTTCAAAACCCATGTGGAATTTATGTTTCAAGGCCCGCTAGGCAGAAAGGAAGAGGAAGAAAAATGTGCCTACCTCATGATTTGGGTTGGTGAAAAGGGAAGAAATGTGTATAGCACATGGAATCTTAATGCAGACGACAGCAAAGATCTCACAGTTTTGTACCAAAAGTTTGAGGAGTATGTCAAGCCAAAATCAAATCAAGTTTTTTCCAGTTATAAATTTCAATGCAGAGTACAAAGTGCAACTGAATCTTGCGAGGAATTCGTTACTGACTTGAAGGTTTTGGTAAAAGACTGCGGTTATGAGAACCCAGACAGAATGGTCAGAGACCGCATAGTTTTTGGTACCAAATCATCAAAAGTCCGAGAAAAATTAATAAATGAAGGGTCCGAATTAACACTTGAAAAAGCCCTTGATATAGCAAGAACATTCGAACTTTCCCAGAAACAACTACAAACCATTAATGTAGGGGAAGACCCAAATGTAAATGCCATAAAAAAGAAAACAATTATAAAACAACAACATGGCAATGGGCCAAAACCGAAACAAAATCAAAAACATGAACAAGGTTTTAAAAATAAACCGAGACAAAGATGTGGCTACGAACATAACTTCAGTAAATGTCCAGCAATTGGGAAGACATGCAAAAAATGCAACAAAAAGGACCATTTTGCAAAAATGTGCAAAACAAGTACAGCCAAAAAAGTTCATGAAATTGGCCATTACAGTGATTCAGAAGAGTCTGATGATTTATTTGTTGGAATGGTTCAGTGCGACAACAACAAAGATGACCCTTGGTGCATAAATATAAAAGTAAACAGAAAACCAATAACATTTCAATTAGACACTGGTGCGAAATGTAATGTTTTAAACGAATCAGACTTCCATGCACTTCACACTGAGAAGCGCTTACTTAGAACTCCTGATTCAGGACTAAAATCATTTTCAGGGCATAAAATAGAATGCAAAGGAATGATAACACTACCAGTTAGTATTAAAAACAAGCACTACAAAGTCAAATTCTATGTTGCAAACACAAAATCACAATCAGTTTTAGGAGCTGAGACTTGTGACAAACTTGGACTTGTACAAAGAATTTATGGCATTGAAAGTCAGTATTCTGATGTTTTCACTGGACTAGGTTGTTTGCCAGGAATACATAAACTGCACATAGACTCTGATGCAAATCCGGTTGTGCACCCACCACGAAAAGTGCCTGTGTCACTGAAATCTAAAGTGAAACAAGAACTAACTAGAATGGAGAAATTGGGAGTAATTGTTCGTCAGAAAGAACCTACTCCTTGGGTCAACAGTATGGTGATTGGTGACAGTAGTTAAACCGAGTGGAGATGTAAGAATCTGTATTGACCCAAAAGACCTCAACAAGGCCATTAGTAGATCACATTATCCAATGAAAACTATAGAAGAAGTTGTTGCTAACATACCAAATGCTAAGGTATTCAGTAAAGTTGATGCAACTTCAGGATTTTGGCACTTAAAGCTAGATAAAGAGAGTAGCAAATTAACGTGCTTCAACACACCATTTGGAAGATTTAGGTTTTTACGGGCCCCATTTGGAATCAAAAGCATACCTGAAATCTTTCAAAGAGTTATGTCAGAACTTATGGAAGATATAGAAGGCGTAGAAGTTATTGTTGATGACATATTAATATGGGGATCTACAATGCAAGAACATGATGATAGACTCTGTAAGGTCTTAGAACGTGCAAGACAGTGTAATCTAAAGTTAAGCAAATCAAAATGTCAATTCCGCAAAGAAGAAGTAGAATATGTAGGACATATAATCAGCAAAGACGGTTTAAAACCGGACCCTGAAAAAGTTCGAGCGGTCAAAATGATGGCAAAGCCAAATGACAAGAAAGATTTACAAACATTCTTGGGTTTCGTAACATATTTAAGCAAATTTATGCCTAACATGTCTGAGGTTAGCGCACCGTTACGGTTACTACTAGAAGAAAAGAATGCTTGGTTTTGGGACCATCAACAAGAAGAAAGTTTCAGTAAATTGAAAGACATGGCAACTAATGCTCCAATCTTAGCATTTTATGATCCAAAACAACCGTTGACACTTAATGTTGATGCTAGTTCAAAAGGACTTGGTGCTGTCTTACTTCAAAATGAGAAACCTATAGCTTATGCATCAAGAGCCTTAACACCAACGCAACAAAGATATGCACAAATTGAGAAAGACACTAGCCATTGTTTTCGGTTGCCTTAAATTCCACCATTACATATATGGAAGACATGTAGAAGTTGAGAGTGATCACAAGCCACTGGAGAACATTTTCATGAAACCACTCAACCAAGCACCACCAAGAATTCAAAGATTTGTTCTACAGTTGCAGAAATATGACATTACTGTAAAATACAAACCAGGAAAGTCAATGTATGTTTCTGATACATTATCAAGACTCTACCTACAAGAAACAAGTGAACAATTAGTTCCAGATCTGGAAATCAATGAAATTCAACTGAATGCACATTTGCCTATATCTCCACATAAATATGAACAATTTAAAAAAGAGACTCTGAAGGATAAAACATCAAAGATGTTGATTGAAACACTTGAAAATGGATGGCCAGACAAAAATGAACTTTGTGACGAAGTTAAACCTTATTGGCAGTTCAAAGATGAGATTACATGTATTGACAATCTGTTATATAAAGGACTAAAACTGATAATTCCAGAGAGTCTTAGAAAAGACATGCTCAAACTAATACATGAAACTCATTTAGGCATTGTCAAATGTAAAACTAGAGCCAGAGAATTTATGTATTGGCCAGGGATGATGGCAGACATACAAGAGTTAGTAGAAAAATGTGAATTGTGTGCTGTAAGCAACAAGAAAACTAATCCAAAGGAACCGATGATAGCTAGTGATATTCCAGTCAGAGCATCTGCAAAACTAGCTGCTGATCTTTTTTACTACAAAGGAGAAAACTACCTACTAACTGTTGACTACTATTCAAAATGGCCAGAAATTGAAAAATTGGATTACTGCACAACTGGAAATGTTATTTGCTACCTAAAGAAGCAAATTTCCAGATTTGGATACATTGATGAGCTAGTGACGGATAACGGTCCACAATTTTCAAGTGAGGAATTTGCTAGATTTGCTAAGGAGTATGATTTTAAACATACTACCACTAGTCCGCATTTTTCACAAGCTAATGGACAAGCAGAGCGATTCGTGCAAACGGTGAAGAATTTAATCCGAAAAAGCGCAGATCCGTACAAAGCACTGCTAGACTATAGGAATACGCCGTTGGAGGTTATCAATCTATCACCTGCTCAATTACATATAGGTAGACGCTTAAAATCAAGCATACCAACAAGATCCGAATTATTAAAACCGACACAAGTGGATCAAATGGTTGTTGGCAAGTCAATAGTAAAGCGCCAACAAGCACAGAAGTTCTATTTCGATAATAGATGTGGAAAGGAATTGTCCGAACTGAAAAATAATGACAATGTTATAATTGAACATAACAAACAACTGACGCCTGGAACAGTTGTTAGAAAACATGCATCGCCTAGATCGTACATAGAGACTCTTGCCGGACAACGCTTGAGGAGAAACCGTAAACATCTTAAACCAACAAAAGCAACATTCAGACCAACAGAAACGATGAACATTAGTGAACCGTTCAGTTTTAAAACATCATGCAACCGCAATACCGATCAACTATTTGAGACGAGTGCTAATTTAGAACCGAATAACAATCCACCGAAACAACAGAATCAAACAACAACAACCGAAACAAAATCTGCCGATATCACTACTACAAAATCCGGAAGAAGCGTAAAATTACCTGCAAAACTCAAGGATTACGTGTGCAATTCAATCAACAACGTGGAAATATATGTGTGAATATGGTCATTTAATATCAGAAGCATAATATGTGTGTGTTAAGTTTCATATTATTATATCATGTGAAATAGCAAAATGAAAATATTCAAATTAATATTCTGAGTGGATTTATTATTACAAGTGATTATATGAGAAAAAAAAAAATCAAATTCTAAGTGGAATTTTAAGTGAATATATTAGTGAAAAAGTCAATCAAAAGTGAAAAGTTATTGTGTAAAATGAAATGTTGCTATATGAAATTTTTTGTACTATTATTTGCATGCTCTAGTCACATATATTCTAGTCTTATTTTTTTCCAATACTCAAAATTTAAGTGCATGGTGAAATGGAGATAAGTCATAATGAAACTAAATATGAACTTTGAGAGGATGATGAACTATATAAAAGTGACACTTATTGAACTTGAATATGACAGTACAAAGAACTGTTTTAAATCTCAATTTATTTTCTTCGTATATATACATTAAGAATTAACGAATGGTGAATTTATATTTTCTTATAACTAAATATTTTTATCTTTCAAAAAAGGGGGGATGTCATATATTGGTTATACATTGGTCTTATGTAGTGATTTACTATTTGGTTATTAGCTAAATCTATGATAATTGTGTACTGCACTCTTCTGTGTTGAAATCCAATAAAGTATTAACCATGCTGTCCTTTGTCTGAATATTACAGTTAGGAAGGCATACTAGCAGGTGAAAACTCTTACCTTTGACAGGAATATTTATATTTTTTTATACTCGATCTATAGTACTTTAAATATTATACTCAATACAGACAAGACAGTACCATAGTACAAACAAGTGTGGACACAGAAAAACGTCTCGCCTGCATTCCGCATCAGTAACGAAAATAAATTTCGTCATAAGCATTACGTAAATAGCATTAACTATCAGCAGCTGCCTGTATACGAAATATTGTCACCATACCATGCAGTTACAGGGGAACAGCCGAAACCCAAAAACTTTAATGTAGTCGCTGGACCGTGAAATTAAGGTCAAGGTCATGTGACACCTACCAGACAGTCATGTACTTGTCATCAGCAACCTATATACCAAATATTGTCATCCTACCATGTGTGGTTATAGAGGAACTGTCGTAACCCAAAAACTTTAACGTAGTCACTGGACCATGAAATTGAGGTCAAGGTCAGGTGACGCCTACCAGACAGTCATGTACTAGTCATCAGCAACCAATATACCAAATATTGTCATCCTACCATGAGTGGTTACAGAGGAACTGTCGTAACCCAAAAACTTTAACGTAGTCGGTGGACCGTGAAATTGAGGTCAAGGTCAGGTGACACATACCAGACAGTCATGTACTAGTCATCAGCAACCTATACACCAAATATTGTCATCCTACCATGCTTAGTTACAGAGGAACTGTCGTAACCCAAAAACTTTAACGTAGTCGCTGGACTGTGAAATTAAGGTCAAGGTCAGGTGACAGGTGACTGACTGGCAAGTACTCATCGTAAGCTACCTATGGACCAAATTTGATGGACCTAGGGCTTGGGCTTACAAATATATGAAGCAAGATGTCAAGTGTTTACGCCACGCTGCCGCCACCGCCGGATTCCCATACATATGTCTCGCCTCAACCGACTTTCGTCGCAGGCGAGACAAAAACCATATTTACAAAGAAACATATGGTAATGTCAAAACTATACAATAAAAAGATCTAAATATTAATTAACCTTAATTAATAAACAATGTTTATATTGAGGAATGTAAGTTGCATTATAGTATCTTTTAGGTCATCTGCAAATACACCATACTAGTAGTTTATTTTCAAAACCACTCTGGGCCATAGCCACCTGG
Organism: Limnoperna fortunei; assembly: GCA_944474755.1. NCBI lineage: Eukaryota > Metazoa > Mollusca > Bivalvia > Mytilida > Modiolidae > Limnoperna > Limnoperna fortunei. The sequence goes on along the minus strand of OX104113.1, from coordinate 98,208,235 downwards.
TGGGTTTAAACATAGAACTATAGTGTCATTTGCATAATACCTATAAAATACTATAATGTAAGTAGCTTGTACCATACCTTTTCTAAAAGGTTCAAATTCATATATGGACCAAAAAAAAATAATTTTTGACCTACATGTATGGTACATAGGACTCAAAGTAATAGATATAAATAGATTGCCATGTGTATTTTATCTGACCTTCGAAATTTTGTTTCTTGTGATAGATACACCATGAAAAGTCAATTAAGGTACAAGTAAATGTATTTCTGCAGTATTTGCTTTAAAATAAAAATTGCCATTGGTGCATGATCACCTCTTTTCTGCCCACGCTAAAAGGTCCTCTGCAGATGTTGGTGGATTGCTCTCCAAAACCCAGTCCCTGAAAAAAGCCCTGTGAAATGACTCTGCATACGTGTCATTATGGGAACCTGGTGTTGTCATAAATTTGACATAGTCCTCCAACACAATTCCTCTGAGCTCTCGTGGTGACATTGTTGAGACTGGGTCAACTCTGTTCATAGTTTTCAGTATCTGTAGAGCAGTCAAACTATTCAGAGTACTGTCTCCTGCTTTCATTCCTTATAAAAAAATAAGACTTTTTATGTGACACAAACGGATAGTAAATAAATTGCAAAAACCTCAACAATAGATTTGTGTTCTAGACTATGATTATAACATTAAGCTTGCAATACATTGTATTTGTTAATTACTGATCAAGCCAACATGAATGCATCAGACCACATCAAGAGAACATAACTGTATAGACAACCCATGTGTCTGCAAGGTTTTTTTTTCACAACATTTTTGTGTTAGTATATGAACAGTTTTGAATTGATTTCCATTTTCTGACTACATATTTGCAAATATATCTATAGTACAAGCTTAAATTAATGCTGCTGACTTCAGCCAGTTTAATATCTTTTCAAAGTCTTACATGACAATGTGAGAATAACAAAGAAATGATACTTTTATTTGATTTTAAAAACTTGTATTCCACAAGAAAATGTTGTTTTCTTTATTAATTTTTCATGTAGTTTGGTTTCCAGTTGGGTTTTGATTGAGCAGACAGTTTGTTGTAGTTTAATGCCAATTTTATCAATTTATTTTTTAGCTATCATTAGATCAAATTTTTTGGGGGAGTAAATCAGAGCTCCTATTGAAAACCCTTGACCTTCATCTGTACACAAAGGCAGTCCATGTCAAAGTTTAGTCAATTACATCCTGGCCTTATGTCACAAAAATTGTATGACTTACAACCAGTCCTATGTTGTATACTTTGCACAAGATTTAATGTTGTGTGAAATTGGGACCAGTCTACCATAATGCTCCAATTCCAAACTTCGGTGTTGACAGGCAGTTGATGATTAATTGTAGATGACTAACACCTTAACCACTTGCCGCTGGGGCCACTAACATTCAGTCTTTGAAATCGAGATTTACCTTGGTGATAATGAACAGAACTATCCCGACTAGTCCAATATTTGAGTTTGTCATGTAAAATAACATGTCCTATCACAGGCTTGGACTTGTCATGCCATCCATTTCGCCCACTTCCATCTAAAATAGAGCAATTCAAATAAGAGACTTAAATTATTGACTATAAATTCCAATTATACATCCAATCAACCAATTAAGGATAGCAACAATAACCAATTTACTAAATCTTTATTGTAAAAAATATCTTCTCTATATAGGCATCAGCACTAATGTTCATCAAACAAAAAATCATCCAATATAGATGTATATATTGAATATCAATAACCGAAATGTGCTTCTACAAAATTGCACAACACAAGGCCCATTGGTGCCCAAAGCAGGGTGACAGATTCAAAATAGTATACTTACTACATCATTTTTGGAAATAATATTGATGTGAGCCCAATGCAATATTTAATCACTTTTTATTAGAATAAATGGTTTCACACCTTTTAATCATTGAATGGTTTTACACAATTTCGTGATGGATAATCAAATCGAGTTAGTTTTGAAATTTTAGAAGAGTTGAAAAGTATACAACTGACTGTATAAAATATGGAACATGTGCATGCAGGTTACGTCCAAATTGTAATTAAGAGTTTTTGAAATGAAGTTTACCATGGCATCAAGTCTTTCCTCCCTTCATATTGATTTTTAGGAATATTTGATAAAACAAAAAAAAAAAGGTGCAAATTCAACAGATTCAAAATGAAGTATAAAATCAAACTCAAAACCCATATCAACCAATGCATTCACTACATACCAACAGCTGACAAGCTAAGAATACTTGATGGGTGTCGTTTTTCTGGTGCCCTGTATCCTGTCAACCATCCATCATATCCATCTTTAATATCATCAGGATTGTAGTACCAGTGTACAGGCATGGAGAGAGCATCAGCCACAAACATCCCCCACAATGCCTCTGCTTTGGCTTTCTGTAGTTTGGTAGACATAGTTTGACTGACAAAAGTAAATACAACAACTTTATTGAAATATGTCATTAACTAATTTATCTAATGGTGTAACCAGTTACCTGGGTAAATCTACTGGCATAGAGAACTCTTTCTACATGAGGGTTCATACTTTCATGCATTGGTTTACAAAAACATAGCCATTGTTCACTGGGTAGGTAGGGATCTGTGTCTGAGGTTAAGGTAGTAATCAATTATTTATCATATGCTTGTCAACAATGAGGTTGTTGGTTCGAGTCTGACTGCAAGCAGGGTGTGCCAGACTCTCTAATCGCCAGATTTCCTACCACAGTTAAGGGTTTTTACCAAGAAATGATCAAGAAATCTGGCTTTCTCTCCAATAAGAACTGGATTACAATACACTATTACATGTCAGCTGAACAAATGCTGAAAAACCATTCAAACATTAAAGAAAAACAACTTGACTATGGAAATCTGAACATGATATTCATTGAAAGTGAATGACATGTAAAAAAGTTCTTTACCATGTCAGTGCTCATTAACTTATTCTCATCCTGAAGACACAATTGGCTGTCTTGAAACATAAATTATTTTATCTTTCTGATATTAATACAAACCGGACTGGCTTGGAGTGTAAATGTATGGGTACTGTAGTGTATGATCCAGCATCCAGCACTGCTTGATCATACAATAGGGACTTAGCAGCTAGATCCCAGGTCTGGTCAAACTCAAGGCATCATGGACACCTAGTGTATGATCCCTGGTCTGGTCAAACTCAAGGCATCATGGACACCTAGTGTACTAAGTATGATCCCTGGTCTGGTTAAACTCAAGGCATCATGGACACCTAGTGTATGATCCCTGGTCTGGTCAAACTCAAGGCATCATGGACACCTAGTGTACTAAGTATGATCCCTGGTCTGGTCAAACTCAAGGCATCATGGACACCTAGTGTATGATCCCTGGTCTGGTCAAACTCAAGGCATCATGGACACCTAGTGTATGATCCCTGGTCTGGTCAAACTCAAGGCATCATGGACACTTAGTGTATGATCCCTGGTCTGGTTAAACTCAAGGCATCATGGACACCTAGTGTATGATCCCTGGTCTGGTCAAACTCAAGGCATCATGGACACCTAGTGTACTAAGTATGATCCCTGGTCTGGTCAAACTCAAGGCATCATGGACACCTAGTGTACTAAGTATGATCCCTGGTCTGGTCAAACTCAAGGCATCATGGACACCTAGTGTACTAAGTATGATCCCTGGTCTGGTCCAACTCAAGGCATCATGGACACCTAGTGTACTAAGTATGATCCCTGGTCTGGTCAAACTCAAGGCATCATGGACACCTAGTGTACTAAGTATGATCCCTGGTCTGGTCAAACTCAAGGCATCATGGACACCTAGTGTACTAAGTATGATCCCTGGTCTGGTCAAACTCAAGGCATCATGGACACCTAGTGTATGATCCCTGGTCTGGTCAAACTCAAGGCATCAGGGACACCTAGTGTACTAAGTATGATCCCTGGTCTGGTCAAACTCAAGGCATCATGGACACCTAGTGTACTAAGTATGATCCCTGGTCTGGTCAAACTCAAGACATCATGGACACCTGGTCTGGTCAAACTCAAGGCATCATGGACACCTAGTGTATGATCCCTGGTGTGATCAAACTCAAGGCATCATGGACACCTAGTGTATGATCCCTGGTCTGATCAAACCAAAGTCAAGATATCATCAAAGACATCATGGGTAACCTAATGTATGGTCCCTGGTCTGGGCTGTCCCAAATATCCCAGGTATCTAATGGTAAGATCTTTGATCTGGTCAAAGTGAAGACATTATCTTTGGTCTGGCCAAACCATGGGTAACAAAAGGGTCACTGGTCTGGTCAGCCCCAAGACATTATGCATGGGTAACCTATGTCATGTCAAACCTAACACATTAAAATAATTGCTTGTTGCTTCTACAGAAAGAATACATATTCAACTATATTAAGAAGGTGATACAGAAAATAAATAATGTACTAGTAATTAAATTAACACTACATTGTATATATAATATCAAATACTAACTAACTGCATTAATATCATATGGCCTTTACAAATAAAAAGGAAATAGAAAATACCTATAATGACTTTTCATACATGTACTAGGAATATAACCTTTTAATTACTAGAAGTTAATGTTTAACCTTTATTACATTAAAATGTGTTTTTACCTTACTTCTCTTATATATGAGTTTGAACCAAACTATTTATGATTTTCAGAATGGGTTCAACTCCAACTAACCTAAAATACCTCAAACTTGGCAGTTTTCATTTGTAGCACTGATACCAGAAAGAAAATAGTAATGACAATTTATCATGTTTATGTGAATTTGAGAACAGAACAATATTCAATCTACAGCTTCATACATGTAGGTACTTTGTGACTATCTAATTCTTACTTTGCAGTTACTCTTTCCTTTTGAGCATAAAACAAATGGATGTCAGATATATTCGGGGTCTGTGTAACTTGAACTTTGCTGAAAATAACCACTGTTACAATGGATGATACAACAGTCTTTGTTATTTTTCCAAACTTAGCAGATGACAACATTGACTTTCTGGAAAAAACTTGTCTTATAATTATTTTTTATAACAATCATTTTCTAGACTGATCACTGTTGGCTACTAATTAACTACTCAAACAAGGGTTTCCCAAGTTGACGTTATCTCTCCAGAAGTTCTGTGGTTGTCACCATGTCTTAATTATATTGATAGTTATGGGAAATTAATCTCTCAAATAGGATCAGGCAGAGTCATAGGTATAGTGTTTCCTATTCCTGGATTAGACTTTTTCCACAGGTGTCTAATTAGAGGCAGGCACTGCTTACTCGTCCAGAGCACCTGGTGCACCCATAATTTTATTGGGTTCGGGTTACTTTCTGTTTTTGTGTTGTGCTGTGTATGTTTGTTTATATCCAGATTTGTATCTGTCCCTTGACTTTTGAGTGACTCTTGTTTTCTTTGCTATTTTTCTTTTTTAGTAAGTGACATACATCTAAACACTATGTAACCATCTCCTAGTCAAGGTTACAAATGCTCAGGTGTCGAATTTAGGACACATTTCTGGACATATCTAGATGTATCAAAACAGTTGATAATATACTGTAAACCAATAAAATTTCGCGTAATATAAATTTTTGTGGATTTTGCGAGAAGGTAACAAACACGAAAGTTTATATCCGCAAAAAGGTTTGGAAAAATGAATGATAAGGAATGGTGACACTACTTATGTCGTGTAAAATACCAAATTTATGTGAAAAACCTTATTTGAAATTACTTAACTATTATTTCATAATGACAACTTCTGGTTGATAAAACAGTTATCTTTCTTAGGTTTATATAATGAAAATCTTAATATTGGTATCATCCGAGTCCTGTACATGTATTGACATTTGTTTGGCACTAAAAAGAACGAATTAATTATTTAATTATGTCAGGTGTCATAAGATCAAAAGACTTATTAGCCATTATAAAAACAACAATTAACAACTACAAACACCTACGGGCCTGACAGGCCATAAAAGAAAAACAGTTCATTAAAACTGTCAACTTCAAAATTATTCTATTCAATGTGTTGATTATGCAAACACATGTTTAGATCATTAGTTATATTTATTATTTATTTGTGCCCATTTTTTATACAAGGATCAGTAGATCTGCGAATATTTATTTGCAATGATATCAATTTCGTGAAAGTTTGTATTGGCAAATAAGTCTATTGAATACAAACCGCTAAGGTTTGCTTACGCGAATATTAATTGGTTTACACAATTTACTTTAAATTTTTGAATACACTGCTATTAAACGTGTACATAAAAACATGTGCATAATGTAATAAATGAGGATTTACAACAGAATTTCACTGAATTTTATGAAAAAGCTATCCTTAAATTAGTTTAAGGATGTTCATCAAAATTTCTATATTTGAGATGGTTATATGACGACTCACCCACTCTTGAGTCAACCCATATTAATAACGAGTTGCCTCACATTTAATAACGATTCGCCATACTCAATAACAACTTGCCCCACATACATGTATGTAAAATATATAAGTTTATGAATTTAATTTTAAAATAAATTTAATTAAATTTATAGAATAAATGTTTAAATTTGCATATATTTTATTCCTAATCCTATCAAAGTTAATCACGATTGTAAACAAGCAAACAGTCAATTATAATTATCATAATTAATTAAAGGGAAACTTCGCGAAAATGTGAAAATTTGATATGTAATAATGTTATTCTTCAAATAAAAAGAAATATTATCGCCTTTTGATGTTTTATTGTATTCTTTACCGTTACACGTCTAGAGTGGTTTAAAGGTGGTAAAATTTTGTGTATGGGGGCCGCCATATTGACAGTATTTTATCATGTGACTGCGTTTGTGACGTGATAAATGTAATCATCCAGTAAATATGATAAATAATCCAGTTTAAAAATATGTTTTTCTGCCTTAGCTCTTTGAAGAATATATAAACTGTGGCGATGACTAATGACCGGCTGACAACATAAGATTACCAAATATGTCTTAATGTTTTAATGCTCTTTATTTTAATAAAAGTATTTTTGGACACAAATTTTAACCTGTCTTTATTTAACTCAGATATAATTTACCTAAATAATAATTGTAATAAAAGATATATTTATATGATTATTTTTATATATACAGAGGGGACAACGTGTTTTTTATAAAAAACACTAACCCACCATGGAAGTTAATCCTTTTCTCTATCACCCACCATGGTATATCCACGCCTACTATCGTGGTTAAGAATCTTCTCAGGTAATCTTACCACTGTGGATGCATATGAGGGAGTTCAGTCTACCATGGCATGTCGCCACAGGGGTCCGGCCACGATATCTCCGCGGTGGTACATGACAACATAAACGTTGTCATTTAATTGATTGCGGGTTTAAACATCGTTACCCGAATGAAAAGAGAACATTTTAAAACAGTGCTTAAGAATAATTTGTACATGCATTTTATTTGTTGATAATCAATAATGATTCAATGTGCCGGTAGACTTGAAGATCGAATATTTGTTCAACCGGATGCATTTGTTATGCATTAAATATTACCCTGAACAAGTTTGGTAAATTATCCGGATTTGAATTGTCACATTACGTTTTTGTGTATTACAACGTATAACGAATGGTCCTGAAGTTGTACGCGAACTCTCTTTAATAATTATAAATCCTTTTCGACAGAAAACGGGTAGTTGAGCGGCGATCTTTTTCTTTATTTGGTATTTAAAACCAGAGTTGTTTTAACAAACGCGGACAAAAGTTTACATCACGTATAGTTATATAAAATTCGTTAACAGGATGGGATTCAACAAATAAATTACTAAATTGAAGCCAACATGCAGCAAGAATAATAAATATGTGAAAAGTTTATAAACGAGAATCGCCACATAAAATATAGTTTAACTACGATATGGCACAGGCGCCTGTTTCACAAGGTTGAATGAAGTCTTACGTACGCACAATTCTAAATACACATTTACTTTGGACAATGGCGTTTTAAACTATAACAATTAATATAACAGGTTTATATAAAAAAAAGTAGTGATGTGCTTCTGAGCTAAATATACAAAACTGACAATTTTTCAAATGGAGGCAGACGTGTTATTTGTATAAAGTTCCCGTTAAAATTAACTCGCAGTTTCGGTGTTTTTGCATGACATAGTATTTATTGGGATAAATATTCTCGAGATCAGACCCCTTTTAGACTTGCCTTAGTTCTCTAAATACAAATACTTATTCTTAATAGTTTGTTGTATTGTGGTACATTGATCAAACAATAAAATATGCATAGTTACTTACGTCTGTTATAACATGAACAAAACAAATCGGAATAAAATTATTTTTGAAGACGAAAGAACTGATTTGTCCACACTCATATCAATATAAAATAATTGCCCGAATTTACTCAACAGTACGTAAGTTTGTTTTCTTTTGTTCTTTTTTGTTTTTTGTTGTTGTTGTTTTTTTTTTGCGCGCCGATACGAATGTCTGTTTGCGGACATATGGTCTTGTCGTAACATTATAGAAATTATAAGGATGCTACTTAAGTCTTTTCTACAACAAAAGTTGATGATGTGTCAGGCTTTTAACACTGAAACGACTATTATGGTTGATTCTATATCAGGATTGTATTTTTTTAACACACGTGGTTCAACACCGACGAATCGAGTATAAAATCATTCGTGGAACAATATATTCTGCGACATTTATATTAAGTAATAATTCAGAAAATTTGAAAATGTAGCATTTTAAGTCGTATATTGATTTTGACGTTTTTAAAACGAATTTCTTTACAAGTCTCGCATTTATTGTGTATTCTTTACAAGTCTCGTATTTATTGTGTATTCTTTACCGTTAAAAATGTGAAGCCGCGTGTTCACCTGTTAATTATAAAATTATACAATACACAAGTTTATTGAAATGTTTGAGAGCACGTGCTTGAAAAAATGATGACTGGACAATACTTAGATAATCGATCGATTTAAGGTGTGACACAATTTACATCCGGTAAAAGTTCAAACGGTTGGAACATTAATCAGAGGCGCTGACAGGGAAATTTTGACGATAGAATAGCAAAGATTTTGACAATTTTAAGGGCAAAATGCGGTGTTCTAACCTTTAAGAACACGTTAAGGGAATAATTGTCAATTAAATCAGTGACAATAAACTTTAAGGTATTCTGTATAATGAATAGATAAACAGAACGCAGATTAATTTTATTGTCAAACAAACGTATTAAAACGGCATATTTTAACACAAATATCTAAATTAAATAGCAACATTTTAATTTTTTCACTGTGTAAGCATGAAAGGAAATTGAAAATCCACCGTGGTCAACACGGTGGGTCACGATATGTAGTGGACATAACACGATGTACCGCAGAATACCACCGTGGTGTATGGTGGTGAATTTCTTAATGAAAAAACCACGACCACGGTATATAGTGGGCAATATAAAAAACACGTTGTCACGTCTGTAAAATAAAATTCAGTGGATAATTTTGCACGTCTTGAAACGTAAAACTTACATGTTAACTCAAATATACACAACATGTAAAAGTTTGGAAACTGTGTTACACACACGCACAATAAATGTTACCAGTAATAATAATTATAATAATAACAATAATTATAAATGTACTAAACGTGAAGTGAAATTTTGATGCGCGAAAACCGGAGTATTTAAAAATATTTCATTTAACAATCGTTATTTCTTAAAAAGTCAACTTCGCAAATATTTTGTATAAAAAAGTTTCGTTCAATAAGTTGCTTAATCTGATTAAGTTGAAAATATAATACGAATAATTTTGAATTTAATTAATATTTATGGACTTGTTTTCCTATCAAAACTGTGACTTTCTTTCTGTTTACCGTTATTGCTGCTGTGGAAATAGTCTTAGGTCGAAGTCTTTAAATTACTACTTGTTACACATGCAAGTCGGTTTTCTTGCTTATATATAGATCAGGAATACGAAGCGTAATCTTTCCACAACCTTGTCTTATAATACAACCTTCTGTTATTGACCGTTTCACGTTATTATCATACGACGACTTTTAAGGTACTTGGATGTCTAGTATCGCCATCTAGTGACGAGATGGTGACAAGATGGCGGACCTCCATAAGTGCATTTTTGACACGGTAAATTTCATGCAGAAACTTAACCACTGAAAATATAATAAAACATCAAGAGGCAAATGTGTTTCTTTTTAGTTGAAGAATAACATATCAAATTTTCATTTTTTCGCGAAGTTTCCCTTTTTTAAAGTGAACACGAGTTAACTTTAATCGTAAGAGATCCACCGCCAATTAAAACACCTAGCAGTAAAATATATGCAAATATAAAAATTTATACTATCAATATCTTTATTTATATTATAAAGTATTTATTATTGATATATTTTACATATGAGGGGCAAGTCGTTATTGAGTGGGGCGAATCGTTAATATGGGGCGACTCGAGAGTGGGGCAAGTCGTTACGATACCTCCGAGACATATTTACATTTTAATTGTCTCTGGTTCAAGTTACAGTTGTGCATGCAGTGAGATTTTAATAAGATAAACTTACTAAAAGCAGCCGAATTATATTGTTCTTTCAGTTATGCGTCAGTCCACTTCTATATATAATTTTTCAAGTTATATAACTTTTATATAACCACGTGATTGGTATTTTATTTTGAAACGACATCTTTGGCTTAACTCTGAAAATCATTAAATGCATAAGAATTCTAACTTCTTTTGCAATCATGTAACTGTCCACTTCCATATATTACTTTTTAAAAGTCATATAAAACGTGTTATCCACGTGTAAATATTTTTTTTTTCCGAAACAAAATCTTATCTTTTGAAGTTACAAAATGTACAAATGAAAGAAATTAAGAGTACATCCCGTATACGCTGAAATAGACTAAAACTGGGAATAAACTAAAACAACTCTAAATATTAAAATGGACAGAAGTAAATCATTTTAAACCGCGTAAATGAAACAATGGTGAAACAAATCAGTACATACTTGAATTGTGGCATTATATAATTGATTTTTTAGTTCTTTTAGTCGGTTAAAGAGCATACAGTTTTAAAAAAAAAAATAATGCGTTTTCCGGTCATTTAAAAAAAAATTGTTTTCGGTTATTCCTCTTTTTTTCGGTTGTTTTCGGTTATTCGTGGTACCCGAGCTCATGTTCCTTTGTTATTATGTATTCTAATTATAATATAATTATATAATATAATTATAATTATAATCGACTCTAATTAAAAATTACTAACTTACTTAAATCACTTGAAGAATTTTTTTAGAATAATAACGAGTTAAATTCAATTTTGTAGTTCTTCCTCGAGACAAAGCTAGGCCATGATATAGGCATAAATATTTTTGTATTGAACCATACAATAAACAAATTACGACATCTTAATCGTTGAGGACATTTGGGCTTACTGATAAATCGGGGGAACTGTAGTTTTCAGTAATTATTTATTATATATAATGTAATACAATTAGTGTTTATTTTAATGAAAATAGTTAGTAAAACAAAAAAGACTTCATCACTGCACAACGAAAGTTGCTTCCAATTCTTGAAAATTCAAGTAACATGATTTATTACATGAATAGAATTTTGCGTGATTTTGATTAGTCTAAAAACAACTTTCGGATTACGATAAATCGCAACAGTACTAAAATAACATTAAGTTATAAAAAACGTCTTGAACCAGTAGGTACCAGGTCGATATTGGATTCCGCTTGACTACTGTGCAGCGGAATCCAATATCGAGTACTAGTTAAAGCCGGTTTTTCATCATCCTCACAAGTCAGGGTTTCTGTGTGATGTGGACACAGAAACCCTGACTCGTGAGGATGGTTTTTCATGAGTTCCAATATTTAATATACTGTAAAAATTTAAGAATATAAAATTGTTGATTTAATTATACTCTTCTCAATATTTAAAATATGATGAAACAGAATTTCAGAATTATCAGCAAATCAAATGCAGCTTTAAAAATTTTTAAGAAACCAACACTACAACAATTAAAAAATGTAAGCATCAACCGTTTTTTTATCGAGGAAGATGGTGATTTTATTCATGTAATAAAACAGTTATTGACATTGAAGATTTCTTAGCTCTCAAAAATGTTTATTCACCCCCACCCATGCGGCTCAGTGAATATTTACATTTTCTCTAGCTGATAAATCCTGTATAATATCCTTCTTGTAATGGCCCAGATTGTCCACACAAAAATGTGTTGTCCATTCGTTGTGGCTTTGTTGATTTTTTTTAAGACAAAACATTTTTAAATCTTCAAGTCTCTCAGTCAACAGACAAGAGTAAATTTCAATTGAATTTAAAACTGAAAAATAACAGAAAAAATACTCGTTTTTCTGAATTTGATATTGCATGAATAAAGATTTCATTGGAATTATTGTCAACTTTCCGTTCATTGATAGCGATATTCTATCAGCTCCCGCGTCTTATGTTTGATCTTTCAAGTCGATGTTCTGTTTTTACCGAGACGCTGCAGTCAAACTATTTAAACTGGGATTCTTCTTCATCTTTTTTTCTGTATACGAGTCGGACTCTACTGGTGTGTAATAGACTCGGTTGGTGACTCGGATAGGACGTCCCTTCTTGGCAAAAACAAAATGATCAATGCAATACAAATATCTAGTTAAAACTTTTTACAGCTATATAAAAGTTGGTCTGTATTGGCCTAGTTTAGGTTGTATAATTCAGACTAGGGGATGGCATTCAGCCTGGCCTGAAAGCCCCCCTGCATGGGTCTCAGACTCTTCGACATCAGAAGGGAGCCTGTTCCATTCCCGAATGGATCTGGTGAAGAACGAGTTGGTATAAGCTCCCCGTTTGACGATGGTCTGCCTCAGTTTGTATCTACCTCTCGATTGAGACGCTATATGGCTTTCATCACGACTTATTCCTGATATAGAAAAGCCATCTTATAAAAGCGACCAGACATTTCTCAGAGCCATAGGTAGCCATTCCTATCCTGCATTTAGCTTTTTTATGGACGTGACCGAGCTACTCTGTGTCAAATTACAAGGATTGCCTACTCGTTCGGAGCACCCGAGTGCACCCATGTTTTTATATAGTTCGGGTTACTTATATGTTTCGTTGTTCGTTTTAGTTTCTTCTTTATACCGAGTGCGTGTTATTTGGATCCGAATTTTGTCCATCCTCACAAGTCAGGGTTTCTGTGTCCACGAAACATGTGGACACAGAAACTCTGACTTGTAAGGACGAATTTTGTCTTGTTTTATGATTGTTCGACAATTGTCATGTTTTCTTCGACTTAACTTACTAGACTACTGATGTTTTCTTCTTGTGTTTTCTCTTGGAAGTATAACACGATTTTTTTTAAGTTGAACAGATTTGCTTGAAACACATACTTTGTATGGTCTCTATACAAGGACAGAAATACTTTTGATCAATACATCGACATGATCTTTTTATGTGCCTAAACTGTAAACGTATGTTTTTGTGTTTTCATTTATATTTATTGTCTTGTCTTATTGTCAAATTGTCATGTCATATGTATATGTATGTCTTGCGCAAATTATTATTGTTATGTATGCCTTATGTGTCTTTGTATAGTTTGTTGTGCGTTCTTATTCGGTAAAAAGCTGTATAGAGCTTGTTTTATAGTTATATTTTGTGTCGAATGAAAATAAAGCTTTCTTATCTTATCTTAATGATCAAAACGTGGTCCAGCCATATTTATTTGGTAAAGACGTAAATATAAAAAAACTATTCAACAATCATTAATGCTTAAAGTTTTGAAATATTCAGTTATTCAATGCCACTTTCATTAATTGTTAAACTATATCATGGCATCCATCTTCAATTGGTGAGGAAGCCGAAGTACCCGTAGAAAACCCCGGACTTCGGTAGGAATACATTGCTATTTAAGATTGGAGTCAAGCGCGCCCTGCCCGCGGTGAGAGGCGAATCCGTATCCTCGGTGTTGACAGACCACGAGATTAATATTAGACGAAGTATCAAACAATCGGTCACCAAGGCCCCTGGAATGAAATGAAAAATTCTTTTACAATAATAAATTAAAGAACTATAGTGTTCATGAAGTCCTTTTTTCCTTTTGGATGTGCTTATCAATGTGATTATATCGAGTTGTCCCACCTGCGCTAGCCGCCATTAGGAAACATGGTTCCTTGCAACATTGTTCAAGATCAAAGTCCTGTTTGGGGAGGGTAATGGATTAAAGCGCGTGGGTAGGTAAGAGACCGACCATTTAACTTGCAGGGGGGGGGGCCTTGGTTTTTTCCTAAAAAAAATATTTTGAAAATGATTTTTGATGATAAACTATTTTGGAAGCAGAGGGTAAGAAAAAATTATCTGAAAGATTTCTGCTATATAAAATGAAAAAAAAAAAACATTCTGGCGCGACGCCTTCATAAAATAAATATTTTTTGACCAAAACAAGAAAACCAAGACCCCTTTCAAGTTGAATGTCCCCAAGTGTAAGTAGTAAATAAAGGGGAACGGGATCTTTTAGGGAGGGTACGTACGAAGTGGGGTTGGGTTATTGGGGAAGTGAAAGGGAGAAGGGGCGTTGGGGTAGGCGAAGAATTCGTAGATGTTGGATGTTTGTAAAAAAGGATCTAAAGGGAATGCGACATACATGTCTGGCTGTATGATTGCTATTAGGTTTCAGTGTCATGATTTCATAAATATACCGGTCACTGTTTATGATCCTCATATTTTGTTACCAAAGGGTACGATACACCAATTAAATTCATTTGATAATGTGTCATGAGTCATGCTTTTCTTGTAAAGGTCGTTTATATGCTTCATATCCCAAATTTATATCAGTTTCGAGTCAAAATTTAGTGATCTTTTCAATTGCTATAGGGTTTTAAAGAGGGAGAAGTGTAAAGAGGGGAGGGAGAAAGGAGCCGAGGGGAGGAAGAAAGGAGTAGAGGGGAGGGAGAAAGGAGTTTAGGGAGGGAGAAAGGAGCTGAGGGGAGGGAGAAAGGAGCTGTGGGGAGGGAGAAAGGAGAAAGGTACCCCCCTGTCCACCCCCTCATTGTACGGAAAGGCTTTAGGGGGAAGAGTGAATCACAACAAGGGGGAATATGGTATTTAAACTATGATAAAGGCAAGTAGAACAGTTGAGTAGATGTTTTATGGTTATTTAAAGTTCCGTTTATGTCAACGGGAGAGTTCATCCTATGGACATTCAACTTAAAAATAAAAAAGTCAAATATATACATGCCACTTAAGGTAATAAAAAGACGAGGTATGTCATGATAAATAAAACAACTTTTTTTCCCGCGTATTCGTCATGGTCATAAAATTTGGGTTGGAAGAGTTCTATTTCATCCCAAATTGACAACTTTTTAAACTGAAATAAGTAATATTTGTAACCGACCGATGACGGGTTAATTAGTAAAGGGCGAGCACTCGAATGTTCTTTTAGCAAAGTATTGGAAGTATGGTCTTGGAATGTGTTTTCCATAGCTTTGTTTATTTTCAGTTCATAGAACCTAAACCCTAACATGTCACAGTTGACGTATGTGGTACAACTTTCAATAATAATTCCTTCTGAACTTACTTTGCACAGCTGTTAAGTACATGTAATATAAAATGAAAATCAAGTTCAATTTTCAGCACAACCCAATTTGTAGTTTTCGACTTGGGCCAAATTTTTTCAACTTAGATGGATTGTTATCTTCTCAGCTGTCCAACATTCAAAATTTACATTAACATTTTAACCCTACATTGCAGTGCAGTTACTAGAATCCAACAAAATTGACAGGTCACTAACTTTTCTTACAATTATTTTTTTAATGGTTTGATCTATGATATCTCAAAAATAAATCACACTACAACATTTAAGACAGTATATAGGGATATTGCAATCTGATAATTCATACAATTTAGAAGCTTTAACCCATTAAAGTATTGTCATTAAAAAAAGGAGACTCTTACCATTCAAAGTCCATCAGCACAATAAATACTAGTATTTAATTTAAGAAATAATTCATGGCTGCCCCAATTTTATGGATTATTTAAATATGGGTAGGCATTATATTCATGAATATTTTGCCATGAGCGTTAGCGAATGGTAAAATATCATGAATATAATGCCTACCCATATTTAAATAATCCATAAAATTGGGGCAGCCATGAATTATTTCGATTCTGATATGAAAATACAGAAATTTTACATTTCGCGACTACCTAGGTAAAGGTTTATTTTGGCTGTTCCAATTTCCGAGAACCTCCCTTGTTTCGAAATTATTATATTTCTCGTGTAAAACTTAGTAGAAAAAAACTAAGAAATATATATTAAAAACAAACAAACATATTTATTAACATTTACAATAAAATTTAACAATCAAAACAAAGAAAGACAAAATTAAATGCTTCATTACATCAGTCGCCGTGTGGCGTGTCTGGGACTGTTCATGTGTTGCTGTGTTTACGTGAGAAATTAAAACCGCTTACCGCATTTGGTCGATCTTATGCTCCTGTTTTAGATCCACAATGGTGCAAATTTAAATCGACAGTTATTTTCCACAATTAATCAACATTTTGAAATTCGGTTGCGTTTTCATTTTGATACAACGGTAAATTCGTTTGTGGTGGGGGCGGGAAAAGTCTCGCGGTTTGCATTGAACGTCATTGTAAACAACGCAACGTCCCTTGAAAACAAAACGTAGCTAAGTCAAGGAAGACTTGTAACATGTAAACAATAAAGGCATAGAATAGAAAATGGACTTGTTATCGTGAAAACATGTTATCTATTGGATTTTCTTACAAAAGGTACAAAATAAAATAAATTTTAAAGCAAAAACATCAACACACGGGGGTTTTTGAAATGGCTGGAACAGCCGTATTTTGTTGAATATTTAAATAGAGGTGTGTTTCCAAAGCGTTTGAAGGACGTCATATTAGAATGGGCCATTAAATACCCCTCCATGTTGCATTCTTTTTTAATATTTATGAACACATTTTATTGAATTACAAATCAGCCTATTGACCTTTTCTAAGTCCCATAGTCACATGATTCTGGGGGGTGGGGGGATCAACAGTTAGCGTGTCTAAAATTTACTAATCGTTTGGAATACATGTAATTTTAACTACTTTAAAAAATAATTCAATGGAAATTGTAATTTGTTGGTATTTTTTCTTTGATATTCCTATGATGCTCGACGGAAAGAAAGAATAATCGTGCCATCGCTTTTTTTTCTTTTTCTTTTTTTGGAATCAGACAAATCACAAAACTAACTTCTGATTATAACGACAGCCTATGGTCTCGTATATAAGAAATGATGCTTGGACGCACAAACAGAGCCATTAAACTAAATTTCTGACCATCAAATCGCCAATTGATGCTGGAAAATCTTCAAATAAAATACAGTTATCTACTTATTTGAACATAATTGTTTTTCAACATTGCCTGGTATCAAATATCACTTTAAAGGGGGAAACTGTGTGAGTAATTTTACATTTTTGTTGTACCTGATTTTTACTATAACAGACCGATGAACCACTAGACAAATATGCTTATATTACCCTGCTACATGTACTTCATATAGAGCAAATAGAAACATTTACACTGATACCTGGGGGCAAAATTCTATATCTGCTGGTGTTGAAAGTGATACATAGACAAATAACACAAAAATAAGTAAAGCTTAAATTTATAATTCTTCTTTAAAGAATTCTTTAAAAATTGCTGGAGCTTCTGATTCTTTGTAGTGTTTAACTGTGAAGTTGGTTCCATTCTCTGCACCCTGTATCATTGCTGATAACCCTGCAAACAAAAAATTAAAAATAGTTTCTTTATTTAATATTTTTTGAGCTATAAGAATAACAAACTTTTGTCATAATTTTTGTGATCACTGTCACGTAATTTAAATACTTCCACTATCTTCTGATGCACATAATCTTTTAAACTTTTCCGCTTGTTATGACAGCAAATATGTGCAGAAGACCAAATGTTAGATTTTCTGATTGACAACATAATCGTCATGTTTGGAGGACAGGTTTTTCAACAGACTGTTGGTATTCCAATGGGTACTAATTGTGCTCCTCTCCTCGCCGACCTGTTTTTGTACTCTTATGAGGCTGAGTTCCTAGAAGTCCTGCTGATGAAGAAAGAAAAGACACTGGCCCAGACCTTGATGATGTTTTGTCTCTCAACAATGCTAAATTTGGTGACTATTTTCATTCAATTTACCCTAGCGACCTTGAAATTAAGCACCACCAATACACTAAGGTGGGCCTCTTACTTAGACCTACTTCTAGAAATTGTAGAAATTGACTCGGGAAAACTACAAACTAGACTCTACAACAAAAGTAATGACTTCAACTTTCCAACTGTCAACTTCCCCTTCATCAACAGCAACATTCCAGCAGCTCCAGCATATGGTGTGTACATTTCACAACTGATACGTTATTCTAGATCCTGCGATCGGTATTCCAATTTTCTAGACCGATCACTGCTGTTGACTGCTAAACTACACAAGCAAGGGTTTGTTGCACCTAGGTTGATGTTATCTCTCCAGAAGTTCTATGGTTGTCATCATGACTTAATTGATCGTTATGGGAAATCAGTAACTCAAAAATGATCTGAGTCATAGGTAGTGATTCCTATTCCTGGATTTGACTTTTTCCTACACATGACAGGTATCTAATTAGAGGCAGGCACTGCTTACTCGTCCGGAGCACCCGAGTGCATCCATGGTTTTTATTGGGTTTGGGTTACTCTCTTTTTGTTTTGTGTTTTTGGTTTTTGTGTTGTGTTTGTCTATATGCAGATTTGTAACTGTCCCTCGACTTTCGACTCTTGTTGTTCGGTCGGTTTTCTTTGCTATTTTTCATAATATAGGTCTTGTTGCCAGCACTGCAGCAATCTCTAGACACCAAGTTCCAGAAAAGTAACATTAATTTTTTTTTATGTCAGCCAATCACAAACAAGAACGTTTCATGGCAGATATTTGATCTTTCTTTATCAAACATGAAGAACATTGGTAAAGCATCTAGTTAACTAGTACCTTTAAAATTCTGGAAGGAACAATCCATTTTGGCCTTGCAGTTATAGAGGACAAGAGTTTTTGATTGTCAAATTATCAGAAATTAGACCAATGGCAGCTTGAGACAAAATTAGGACTTTAAGTAGAGAATCAAAAAATTTAATTTTTTTATACATATTGACTTTTTATAGTAGTTTGTTTTACTTTAGAAATCAGAATTGCCCTTGGCATCCATGTTTTGACTTTTTATAGTAGTTTGTTTTACTTTAGTAACTTAGAAATCAGAATTGCCCTTGGCATCCATGTTTTGACTTTTTATAGTAGTTTGTTTTACTTTAGTAACTTAGAAATCAGAATTGCCCTTGGCATCCATGTTTTGACTTTTTATAGTAGTTTGTTTTACTTTAGTAACTTAGAAATCAGAATTGCCCTTGGCATCCATGTTTTGACTTTTTATAGTAGTTTGTTTTACTTTAGTGACTTAGAAATCAGAATTGCCCTTGGCATCCATGTTTTGACTTTTTATAGTAGTTTGTTTTACTTTAGTGACTTAGAAATCAGAATTGCCCTTGGCATCCATGTTTTGACTTTTTATAGTAGTTTGTTTTACTTTAGTCACTTAGAAATCAGAATTGCCCTTGGCATCCATGTTTTTCATTCTATCTAGATATGAGGAAACTGTGGAGGATCTTGTTTCCATTGAGCTTAATAGTTTTGGAGAAGATACAAATATTAAAAGACAGACAATGGACAAAGGAAAAGAAAACATAAAACCTTGCCATTATGGTCAGTCAGGTGAGCTAAAAATAAACCAGTTAGGCTCATCTTTCATTCAATGTTCAAATCAAGTTTTCAGAAGTAAAACTAACTTAAGCAACTTAAATTTCAATTCAAAAATACATAATAGCTCCTTTAATTACAGATAACTCGTTATGGGAGTAAGTAAGAGAAAGAGGAAAATTACAAAATGGAATTGGCTACCATGTCTAGCTGATATTTTTTAATCAGAACAGAAATCAGTAATTATTTTTTATTTACAAAAACTTACTTTTACCAGATTCTGGTCGAAACAAACATAGAATATTCTTGTCTAGGTCCACTGCTCTTCCTATTTCATATCCGACCCCAAGTGATGGCTGCGTAACTTCAGCTATTAAATCTACAGCAGATACAAATACAAATAGAATAAACAGTTAACTCTTGCATGGAAAATTAAATATACATGTTTAGTAGCATACAATTACATGTATATAATAATGTTTGTTTGTTTGAATGGTGTTTAATGTCACTTCAGCTATAGCGGCATCCAGTTTTTACTGGGGGATGATTTTGCGTAGCCTAGAGAAACCCCAAACTTTGGCATGAAAGCTGGAATTTGCTGCCTGCAGTGAGACTCAAACCCGCCACCTAAGCATTGACAGGCAAATGTTCAATAGTCAAAACCACTACAACACCTATTAAATAACAATTCAAGTTGTATACACAGATTTGTTTTTTTGTTTTTATTTGAATGCAAATGGGCAACCTACCTACTGGCAGACAACTCTGCCACACTACTGGCAGACAACTCTGCCACAGAGACCCTTAAAATGTTAAGTGTCAGAGAAAAGCAGATGCATACATATTTGTACATAATATGCAAATATTGATTAATTTAAATTGTCTGTTTTTCTTTTTTTTGGTGGGGTGTTGGGGGGGGAATAAATAAAAGCCTATTGTTTTACTATCTAGTCTGCAACTCACAGTCACATTCATTCAACCATTCCATGTCCCGATCATGAATTTCTTTTTCATTAAGATTCTTCTCCTCTGAAATATACAACATATACATGTAAATTGATTTAAAAAAAATCATTGGTAATCCAAAGTCGATTGAATATACCATGATACTTTAAAACTTTAAAAACTTTACATACAATACAAGAAAAACATCAATAACTATACATCTACATGTACTGTATGTAAGTAAAAATGCTTCATTAAAAACATTTTAATTACATGCAATATAAAAATAATGCCATGGGACGAATAATTGTTTTATTTATTTCCAGCAACAGATGTACTTTATAACAGATCTCTATTGAAAATGACGTCTCGTAGTGATACGAATGTACACAACTGTCTCGACGTGATACAAGTAGTTGTACCTACACATAATGTATGTAATAAGTTTATCTAAAATTAAGAAGTATAAAAAGGGCAGAATAAAACTGAATTTTTACAATTTAAAATTTAACATTCAACGAAGCATTTGTTTATAAAATATAATCCCTAACGTTACACGCATTATGACGTCATATTTCATTCATAAAATGAAAGTCATTCAACGAATCATTGGTTATATCATTCATTGTGACGTCAAGAAGTAGTTCCGACAAAAGTACATCTTGTATCACATATATAGATGATACAAGGTTTTGTATCACACAGCTTGTATCAATCGCTAATTTTCCAGATTTTGACGAAATACATACTTAATTTTAGATAAAAGATTGTATCATTAATTAGCAATACATCAATTTAATAAAGCTGCATTTCTTGGTCGAACAATAAAATTAAATGATAACTTAAATTATGGTGCGCATACCTTAAAATGCATCACTGTTTTGAGCACACTTCAAAATGCATGTTTGGGAAGATATATCTATCTATATGTAAGACAAGGACAATGGTGACCACCAAAATTTAATATTTTGCCAAGTGTTTGAACTCCAATAATAACTACATGTATGTCATTATGTACTATAAGAACATTTAAATATTCAAAAACCTATGCTGTGAAATTTAATTTCTTATTGGATACAAATATCATTAAAAATATGTAAATGGGTAACAATTTCTTACTTGTTAGAGTGAAAAAAAAAACTGATATGGTATATTTTACATAGAATGGTAAAATTAAGCTTTTATCTAAGTATGAGATCATATCTTATAACATCATGTTTGAAGCATATTTGTAAGTAGAGTATTATGCATCTGTGATGTTTATAATTCATATGTAACATCATGTTATTATGAAGTATATAGTCTAGAAAGATGGGTAAAATATTTTACTTAAACAAGTAAAAAAAAATTATAAGTCCACTCATCCTAGAACTTTGAAAATTATCAATTAATAATATTAAAAAAATACAGTCGATTGCTTAGTCAATACAAGCATGACAAGTTTGTATCATTAATTAGCAATACATCGATTTAATAAAGCTGATTTATTCAAGGATTTATGATTTAGGTAAAAGTATGAAAAATGGCCATAATAATGTAATACAGACAATTTATTGATTTTAGGTCTTTTGTCAAAGACAGTTTTGAAGAAGAGGAAATGGACATATCTGGAATTTCTGCCCTTCCAGACTTTTTTTGAAGAGGTGTAAGTTTTTTTCTATTTCAATTCATTAAAAAAAAAATACCAGTAAAATTGTGTAAATTATGAATAATATAAGTAAATATTCTTTAAAAAAATACAGAATATAATAAGGTTGTTAACATATTGTTTATATGACATCAAAATAATTGTGGCTAATGCAAATATCTGAAATGTAAAGATTAAATCTGTTTATTAACTTTTATATATGACAAAACTGTGTTATTAACCGTATACACATGATATAATGATGTAATTATTATTTAATTTCAGAAAGAAGTACCATTTGATTTAACCGAAGATGAAAGAAGGCCAGCATTAAATCCAAATGAGGAAGAAAGCCAGAGCAATGAAAAGGCAAGTAAAACTAAACACTAAGCATGCTAAGAAAAAAATAATCTGAAAATTATATTTCCCCATCCTGGCCATTTTGCTTTCTTTAATACTAAGCCCGTTTTAAAATTTGAGAAAATTCTGACCTTGCCCTCATTTTAACAAAACAGGACTTTTCTGTAATGATTTAGTAGTTTTTGAAAAGATGTTCATCATGTTATTTTATTTTCTATAGTTATGTTTTGTTTTCCTCTTGGCACACTGAAATTATTGGTATGGAAGAGAAAAAAATAATTCAATTAATTTAGGGGAAAATTGTTGTTTGGGAGATGGAGTAGGTATATATTTGCAAACCTTTTTTATTATGTTTACTGTTATGAATATACTCAATGAAATGTACTTTTTTTCTTGCAGTCTGACATGTCTTTCCAACAGAATGATTTTGTGATGGTAGAATTTAAAATTATTACAAAGAAGAAAGCAAAAAGTATATTGGACAGGTTAGTTTAATTTTTGTTTGAATGGTGTTTAATGCCACTTAAAGCAATTTTTTAGCTATATCATGGCATATACTTTTTATGAGTGGACAAATGCATAAGACCCAGTGAAAACCCCTAACCGTCAATTTTTGCCTTTATGCGAATTGATAAGGGATTACAAAATTTTTTTAAACAAGCAACATAAATAATGTGTTAAAACATTGATGAAATATGTTAGCTAGTTTTTGTTAAAGATGATTTTTTTTTCTCATTTTTGTATGTACATGATGTATATGGTCCGTGATCTTAGTAGGAAAACTTGCAATCCTTGTCAATTAAGGTTGGAGCCCTGCCTGCAGTTAGACACGAAGACAAACTCAGTCATGTCAATGTGGAGCCCTGCCTGCAGTTAGACACGAAGACAAACTCAGTCATGTCAGTGTGGACGACATCACTATTAATAGGCAACCTTACTTAACAGCTTAACTACTCTGCGACTGAGGCCCCAAAATTTCTATGACATACTAGAGTTTGCGTTTTGTTTTTGCGCTTGTATTTTTTTTTCTCGCTAAGTGACAAGGATTTTTTGTACCAAATTCTTTAACTTGCAAGAAAATTAGCTTACACATTTTATTGTTTCAGATAATCGACTTCATCAATAACGAACCATTCGTTTCTTTTTTAAAAGATATTGACAATAATTTGAAGGTTTGGCCATGCAGATATACTAGACAAATCCCTGGTATCAGAACAACAAATAATAAAGAAACTGGATCACCCGGAAATGATCTTCAAAGGAAGACAGATGATTCTGAAGTTTAATTTTTAAAAATAAACACATAATTTGTTTCCTATTTAATCAAAAATCTTTTTTAAATGAAATTTCGACTTTCGAAAAAATAATGATAATAGTGATGTTTGCTAGTTTTTTTAATTTGGAAATTTTTTGGGCCATTTATCATGTTTATTGTTTGTGTATTGTCTTGAATAGTACTGGTTTTGGGTTTATATAAAACAGAAATGTGAAAATAATGTCTTCTAATCTAAGCCCTTATTGATTGCACATATTTGGGAATTATAAGTTATTTCAGAAATGAGACAATTTTGATATAGATATAATAACATTTTTAATTTTTTTTTTCTTGTTTCATGTCTAGCCTACGAATGGGGACATACAAATATTGGGTCTGTTCATTGATTCGTCCATCAATCTTATCTCAGCTTAAGCTTTTTTTATTGTCAATGTTTGCCTGTATGTGAATTGATAAGGGATTAGAAAGCCTTTTTAAAACAAGCAACATAAATGACATGTTAAAACATTGATGCAATATGTTAGCTGGTTTTTATTAAAGATTAATTTTTCACATTTTTGTATGTCACGTTTGTACATAGTCCATGATCTCAGTAATCTGGATGTTCTGTTTTTACATTTAAATAACTTTTTATACTCTTTTTACAATTGCCAAAGTGTTGTGTTCTTGTTAAGTTTTTTTTTTTTACATATTTTTATATGCATGAGATACACATGTAGTGACATTTGTGATGTTTTGTTTTAATAATATTACACCACAAAACTCCTCTGTTTTTGTTTCTAGTCATAACAATATTAGACATGGTTTATTGTACATCTGTCTATCATGTCAGTTGTTCATTGTGATAGCCTGGTTGTCTGTATATTTCAGGTAAATTTCTGATTTATCATTATCTGATTATAGAAATATAGGATCTTACATTGGTATGAGTGGATTATCGAATTTCTCCAATCGAGATAGTTAAATTATGGAATTTTAAGACCGAGCTTCATTTTTTATTTTCATCCTTTTTTGCACGTTTATCTCCAATGGGAGTAAAATATCTCCAATAACTTGCAGTAGGTCTATGAAGGTTTCAAAATTCATAGACCTATTGTCTATGAGATCCAAAATTTTAATTTCTAACACTGCCAATTGGATTAAAATATGAAGAAATGTGGTTCATCTTGAAGCATGAAGAACACGTTATAAAAAAATTGATAATATATTGTCTACGTGATTTTAGACGCTTGCTAATTGTAATTGTACATGATAAAAAGCGTACCGAGAATACAGTTAAATTTCCGGAATATTTTAAAGGGACTTTCTCAAAGCTGTGGACTATGGGGGAATTTCTCAAAGCAATGAAAAAATTATGTTGCCCCAGTAATGACCCAGGAGGTTTTTAAGCGTGTCAATTCAACAAAAAATGCAGGAATGGCGCACTCTAGATTGAACACTGTACATGTACATGCATATCAAATTTTAATTTGTTTTTTGAGGTTCCAGTAAAAATAAGGAATAAAATTATTCGTGTTTACACATTCATTCCAACCTTGTTCAATAGTTGTACTGCCAACATGTTCTGTTAACACCTCGCCATACTGCCTCAGTTCCTCTATAAGTCTAGCATAAAGATCAGCATCTTGTCTACCAGCCCTTATGCTGCCAGCAAAGTAAATCTTTCTGGACATTGTGGATATCCTAAAATGAAACTATAATTTACACAGTGTTAGAAATTAAAATTTTGGATCTCATAGACAATAGGTCTATGAATTTTGAAACCTTCATAGACCTACTGCAAGTGACATAGACCAAGTCTCGTAGCGAGGGGCTTTCTACGGCTGGGGGTCTGGGGAAAACTGTGCAAAATCCTTCATTCTGGGCATTTCCTGGAGCACTTTCAAGTGTTGATAATCAACTTTTTTTTTCCTGGAACTTTTTATTTTTTACAAGAATTCTTGGAGCTAGCCTAATACTTTTGCTCTTATGTAATTAAAAAGAAATTAAATGATCATTGTTTTTATTGTTTGAAATGTCAACAACACAATATTTATAAAGATTTTCTTATCTATGTTTAATACACCAGGTCCTTCAAATTTCATTCAAAATAATATTTAATCATTCATGTAGGACCTAATGTAGTAAAAATATAGTTAATCAGGGGTCACCACACTCTAAAAAGGTAGGGAGAAGTGACCTGTCCCTGGCAACCAAACAGGAAGAAGTGAATCCCTGATAGGGAGACACTATAGACCAAAGTCTGGGAGACTATAAAAATACTTAATTTTGCAGTTGTCACATACTGTTTTCTTTTATTTACATCAATTTGTTAATAATTGTGGTTTTCTTAGATTATTTCTCTTATGTTTTTAAACCATAACACACTAGGATTAAGTTTTTGTTCTTTCTTTTTTGTTATTATTAATGGTAAACAATAACATAAAACATACCTTTACTATCATTGAAAAAGGACTAGATATAGCAACTACTTTTCTATCTATTTCAGTACTTGAAGCCATACAAGGTATTAACAAATAACAATTGACTAACTAAAAAATATTTGTATACTAGTAGATGTAGACATAAACATCATGCATTAAGTTATTTAATACAATATCCCTAACTATTTTTTGTTATGAACAGGCCATGTTTGTCAGGGGAAAAAATGTCCAAAGAATATAAATAGAATAACATTGTATTTAACCCAGAAATAATTCTTCTGATCAACACACAGCCACTATTGCACAAAGCTGTGTTGAAACCAAACTGCTTCATGGGACATCCATCGACAGAAATTATCATGAAATCAATAAGGACTAATTATATTAATTTTTATTCTTTCAATTGCAATTGCAGCTTACATATTTATCAACGAAAATAATTAAGATATGATATACTTTGTAAGAACTTTAAGATTCAATTCAGTTAAAAATGTTCATCAAGCAGATACCATTTTTCATTTTGGGCCATTGTACTTTACCTCACTGTTCACTTCCAGTAATAAGACGTATCCGTGACATAAACAAATGGCGCGTAATCAATTTGAAACGCGCAAAACTTCTAAAAAATGTTAAATACGCAAATTCTTTGAAGTTTTTATTGGAATTACATATTTAGTGGTAAGGTTGGTAGTCTTAGCGAATTAGTTAGACCCAATAAATAAGTACCTAATGTGAACCTGCGGGCGACGAACTTCGCTTTTGAGCTCAAATTGAGGTGCCTTTGGTCGACTTCAGGTCGTATTATGGCAACTTTTTTGCCCACTTCGCCAAGTGTGGTGAGCCTTGGTTAATGAAAAACTCAACTTACGAAACTATGGTAACTGGTATCGATACCTTATAATTTTTAATGCTCGAAGGTTAATAAAATTGTAAACCAGTAGCGCCACGTGTTAGGGTATCTCACAATGACAATTACTGGCACCCCTATGAGAGTAATAATACCAGGTCATCGTAAAAACAGTAACTACAGTCATCATTATTTACGCAACAGCAATGGTAAACGAAGATAGGTTTAAAAAAAAAAAAACTAGGTCAGAAATTTTACGTAGACAATCGGTCTTGATCGATGCAGATTTATATAGACCGATGCATTTTTAAGTAGACTCGGTCCATCGGTCTACCGCTAATTTCGAACACTGTTTACATGAAATAGTATCTGTTTGTAAGATGCACAGATGCGAATAAGACCTTCAACAAATTTTATTTAATTTTCACTGAGTATTAATTTCTTTTAGCTACATGAAAACATGCTTGTCTTGTTAAGTTGTACTACTGCTTATTGGGAAGGGTTCTCTCAGCTGTGTAGTTAATAAAGGGCACTCTAGTTTGGGGTGTTTGTCAGGCTATAATACAGAAAGCCCAACAATGAATAAGAGTGAATAACATAGGAGGGAAGAGCCACAATCCTTGCATGATAAAGACCACTACTGTTTAAGATTAAGCACAATTTAGCAGCCTAAAAAATGCAAAATGTTCCATCAAACAATCGATTCAATGGTATTGCTGAACCACTATGACCTTGGTGACACTTGTGGGTACAGAGCAGTGAAGGCAGTGCAAGTGGAATTGGAAGCGAATTAAGATCGCTTGTTCTCCTACATACTAGTACTAGTACTTTATACATAAAGCAGTCAGTAAGTAAAATATTTATAAGTGTAAATATTTGTACTTCAGGTCTGATGTCATTTAGATTGATGTGTTTTTATGCAGGAAATGCGGACAGCCTTTATAAGATGTTATAAGGTGGGTTATACCAGTACTTTTATATTTAATTGCTAGTTTAATTAATTTTCTAAGTTTATTATTTGCCATGAATAGGATATGTTGCTCACAGTTGTGAATCTGTGAAGTATTAAATGTGAAATACATAATACTCGCATTATTATTATAGTATTTGCTGTGAGATAAATATCATTTTGGCACTTGGAATACTCATTCAAAATGAGATTATGTCTGTGAAAATTATATATTTAATTTCATTAATTTTTAATTGTATATATATACAGAAATATATATCTACTTCGATCTGCAAATTACTTGAATTAATATATTCATGTTTTATTTATATTGTCAAGTGGAATTATTATTCGTATTTTGTTATTGTAGGGTGTTTCCCCTGCTGTATTTTCCTGTTTTATATATTGTCAACACAAAATATGATGATTTAATAAATAAAGAACCCAATTATTCCTTAGTCTTAGGCTTAGATTTGTTCATTAATAGCCTGCAGGCTATGCACTACTACATTTTCGGTTGTAGGACAGAAAGTCACAGGAAAAAAAGTCACGGAAAAAAAGTCATGGATAAAAAGTCACAAGAAAAAAAGTCACAAGAAAAAAAGTCACAGGAAAAAAGTCACAATTAATAAGTTGTATTGGTTTTGAATGTGATGGGTTTTTTGCAAGATTTATATTTTGTGTATAAAAAGTTAAGTGGATATTTAAAGACATTTAATTTTAAAATATATATTATAACAAATTAACAAATTTTATCATATAAAACAAAGCAATAAATAAGCAATTAGAAGTACAGTAATTGGTCACACATGTTCATTTTTCACAACACATTACTAAATAAATAAATCACTAAAATGTTGAAGCCATATTTTTGGCTTTGATCTATGTATTAATATAGTTGTTTATCCTATTCTTTTCTTTGGTATACATATTTTTAACTGTTAAAGCAGCACAAAAAGATCTGTCAACAGTAATGTGTTTTTACTAAAATGTTTTCTAGATTTTGATGGACTTGAAACACAATTTTAATTAATCAGGGGTCACCACACTCTAAAAAAGTAGGGAGAAGTCACTTCTCCCTGGCAGCCAAACAGGGAGAAGTCAGGCCCTGATAGGGAGACTTCAGGAGACACTAGGGAGAAGTCAGGGGGACCATACAAATAATTAAATTCGCAGTAGTTTCATACATTTTTCCTTACTTACATCAATTTCCAGGATTATTTCTCTTGTGTTTTAAAACCATAACACACTTAGATTCAGTTTTTTCTTTCTTTTTCATTACTATTCATAGTATGCAATATTTAACAGCACATAACCTTTATCATTAATCAATGAAAAAAACACCAGATATAGGGACTATTTTTCTATCTACTTCAGTACTTGCAGCCATACAAGGATATTTATAAATAAAATTAGATCAACAAAAATATTTGTATATGTGTAGACATAAACTTCATTCATGAGTTCTTGTATCATAATATTCCTGACAGTTTGTAATGAACATGCCATGTTTATCTGAGCAAATTTCCAAAGAAGATAGATAGAATAACATTATATTAAACCCAGAAATAATTCTTCTGTTCAGCACACTTCCACTTGGACAAAGTTGTGCTCATCCAAATTGCTTCATGGGACACCCATTTACAGAACTTATTATGATGTCAATAATTACTATACATCTTTATTCTTTCAAGTGGAGCTCATATACTTAACAAAGAAAATTGTTAGACATAGACATAGACATAGAAAACTTTATTTGAATTCGGCATGGAAATAACAAATAAACATAAGCTCTAATGAGCTTTTCACCGAATATACACAGTACAAACATAACAATACATGATATATACAGTACACTTAAACAATGACGTGCATAGCAATAAATAAGAAGCATAAAAGGCAGTTACATAAAAGCACTGGCACGGAAAGCAATAACAAGAAAGCGAGGACAAAAGAATTTTAAAAGAAAAAAAAATTTAAAAGAGACACATCTACAGCACAAGATATAAAATCATAAAAAACATGAAAAGCAATATTACAGGCATTATGTAATTGATCAGAGGTAAACACCAATAGTTAATTAAAATTAGCAGCTAAGTTAAAAATATCTAAGCAGTTAGCAGTATTTAAAATCAACTAAAAGTATAAGCCAAAATTACAAATAAATAATAGTTTTAAAAAAAAGAAAACAACAGAAATTTGATATCTACTGGCATGCACTACATTTACATTCTGTGCCATTCCAGGACTGAATCAAGCATTTAAATTGTGAAAAGCTGATCTCAGTCCTGAAATGTTCAAGTAGGCTATTCCATAAAGCTGGAGCTACATAGCGAAATGAATTTTTGCCATAAGAAGAAGTTCTTACCCGTGGAACATCCAAAATGTTGCTGTACCTAAAAGAGTAATTTAGTCGTTTTTTACTGACAAGATTATTAAGACATGATGGAGCAATGTTATTAATGTTAAAGTACAACACTCTTTGAAAGAACTGAAGTTTGAAACCAATTAAAAGTGTTTGTTTATCAAAAAAATTACAATTTTAATTATGGGCCGTTGTACATAACTTTTCTTCGTTGTTCACTTCCGGTAATTAGTCACATCCGGTAAATAAACAAATGGCGGGTAATACATTTGAAAGACGTAAATCGTTTAAAAATATGTTAAATACGCATATTGTTTGCCGTTTTTTATTGGAATTCCACATTTATTGATAAATTGGTAGTCTGGGTGAAATATTTGGACCAGATTTAAAAGTATCTTATGTGAACCATCGGGCGACTTAAGGGAAATGACAGGGCGACTTCGACTTCGCTTTTGAGGCGCCTTAGGGCGACTTCAGGTCCTAGTAGGGCGACAAAGTCGCCCACTTCGCCCAGTGTGGTGAGCCCTGTTAATAATATTAAATAACTAGTACGTAATAAACAAGTTTAACATAAAATTATGACTATAATTATATTAAACATAAAAAATATTTTCATATTATGATTACATATGTGACCAAGACTACTTATTAATTGTGCCTTTTTTTCCCGTGACTTTTTTTATTGTGACTTTTTTTTCCTGTGACTTTTTTTCCTATCAAAACTGTGACTTTATTTCCTGTGACTTTCTTTCCGTTTACCACATTTTCATTGGTCTTTTACATTTTTTAATATTTTTTGAAATTCTATTGAAGTATAAACATAATATATCAATAGCCGATAAAACAAGTGTGGACTGTGAACAAGCTCACAAAGGGATACCCCCCACTTCGCTTCAAGTCCAATTATCTCCCCTGAATAATATCCCACAGCGACGAAAATTCTTCATGCACATCTACATATGATGTAATTCCTTCATGTAAAGTTTCATCAAAATCTGCCAAGCGGTTTAGGAGGAGAAGAGCTTACAAGGGATGTGGACAGACAGGGTGATTCCTATATACCCCCCCAAAAAAACTAGTTTGCGTGGGGGAGGGGGTATAAAAATGTGAAAATAAACATGAAATGGGAGGTTTAATAATGGAACTATTAAAGGTGTTTAACGCAATAGTTACCAAAATCATGTGCATGATGTATTGTTTCCCTTAGGCTTGGTACACATGTATCTATCTATTGCGATCAAGATGGGGTTACTGGTACCGATCATTAGAATAAGCTATAATTAAATATAATGAGACATGTGTCAAGAAAGGGGATGGCTATAGGCATTTGAGTTGAGATATTTTACATACAATGTGCAATTCTTTTTCCCGGGCTTTTAGTTCGATAATACATTCGGAACACACTTTGATCTCTCTACTGGGTACCAGACAATTCTGCCCTCAGATAACTCGGACCCTGACAATTCGGACCGTATGGCAGGACAATTCGGACCGTATATCAGGACTATTCGGACCGTATGTCAATGAATGGGAACTGGTCATTTCGTACCCTGACCATTTCGTAACCTTACAAATATGGTCAATTCGTACACATCGCTGAGTCGATTCGTACCCGACGGATGGTCAATTCGTACCCGACTAAAATTTTATGAAATCGTAATGAAATTGTATGTGTTTGATTCGGTGGGTAGATGTCGTCGGATGGTAAAAGAAATGGAGCTCCAGCAGTGGTAAGACGAGTGTAATGTCGAATACTGTCTTTGGTAGTCCGGGAAAGTTGAATGATCTTTGGTAGAATAGTGAGGTCTTGCATGAGTAGTATGTTGGTATGTTGGTAGCTGCTCTACAATCTTTCTTGAGTCGTCGTTCCATTCTGGTGTCCTCAGTTTGACCAGTTCTTCTTCGTATATGGTGGGTATTGGTGTCACTTTTTTCCGGGCTCGATCTTTCATAGTCTGGATTATCTTTGCAGCTTTTATGCTTGGTTAGCTGGGTAGTTGTGTGCTGGACCAAACTTAACTATGTGGCCTTCATGTGTATTATCTGTTGCTCTACATGTAGGTAAAGTGCATTCCTATATACTCGGTCATTGTGGTTATTCTTAACACGGTAAACATAGCCATCTAGAATCAAGCTGTCTCTCCCAAACTTGTTCTGGACACATTTAAGAGGTTGAAGTTGTGCGTTTGCCATACTTGCTGATAATGACCCAAAGCCAGTGATTGCATATTGATATGTACTCATAGTTTTGTGAGCACTGTTCATTTACTAATTTGTAGAAGCTTGGAAAAGCTGCTAGGGTCTAATAATAAGACATAGCTTATGTGCTTCAATGAAAAAAAGCTTTGACACTAAATACTTGTCATCTTATTAGTATAATAAGTAACAGTTAAGCTTATGAACTAATGATCATTAATAATGAATAATTTAATTATAACTATAAAAAATTTATAAAAAAATTTTATCAATTATTATTCTGATTTTAAAATTAAATCTGAAAAAACTGTATTTTGTTATATTATATTAAAATATTATATATTTTGTTATAAGAATCTATCATATATGCCACACTTTAATCATTTTAATTGTATTTAATACAGGTGAAAAATTAGACTATTTTCCAGAAATGAACTATAACTGCTAAAACAACAAAACACCTTATGTTTATATATATACCCCTAATTAAAAGTGGGCAAACCAGGATGACACCTTTATGGTTATCATTTAAATTAATTAAACAGAAACACCAAAGGATTTCTGCGTGTATGATTCCAGACGACAAGTGCTAACATACAAAGCCAACAAGCCCAAAAGTAGCATAAAAGCCGGAAAAATACCAATTTGGATCAGTTTTAAACATCTCTGTTCATTGTAAAAGTTGCTCTTCGCCAATACGGCCTCGCCAGGAATCTGTCCTATGTCACTGCTGTGACAAGTTTTTTCACAGAACTTGTTCCGGCATGACACAAAAAGACTACAGAGAAAAGAAAGCTGTTAACCCAAGAGTAGAATTTATGTGCAGCAGATGTAGCTCGGCAATCCACCAACCAAACGCAGAGAGTACTAGACTGTCCATTGACCAGACCATCAACTACTCCGAACTCACCATCCCCTTCAGCACAGACGAGGAAGCCTACAATAATTCGACTTTCGACATCAGCAGACAGCCATTCGCCGTGCCAGAAGAAACTATGGAAAACTCAATCGAAGATGACCCAATAGAACAAGTGTCTACATTAGAAGCTGCAGAGACATTTACAATGATGGTAGAGTCCGGTACCGAATGACGCAAGAGAAAATTGGTATCCAGCCTTGTGTTTACATTCACTGTAAAGAGACAGCACGTCAATTCAACAGAATGGCGCTGCAGTGTAAGAGGCAAGAAGCTGACCTGCATGTCCAGTCGTTGTAATACAGCGAGGTGATAGCTATTCTACCCAGAAAACACACCAACACGCTTCCAAACCAGGAATCTTGACAGCAGTTAAAGTCGCAAAGGAGGTATTTATTTCATATTGTGTAAATTTAATTATAGAATTAAAAAATGATCTGGTAACTTGAAGTGAACTTATATATCAAACTATATATTTAAAGTATTAAAGAATGCAAAGAAAAACCTTTTCCTTTATGTTTTGCAGATTCGTTCAGCAGTCCGGGAAAGTTGAATGATCTTTGGTAGAATAGTGAGGTCTTGCATGAGTAGTATGTTGGTATGTTGGTAGCTGCTCTACAATCTTTCTTGAGTCGTCGTTCCATTCTGGTGTCCTCAGTTTGACCAGTTCTTCTTCGTATATGGTGGGTATTGGTGTCACTTTTTTCCGGGCTCGATCTTTCATAGTCTGGATTATCTTTGCAGCTTTTATGCTTGGTTAGCTGGGTAGTTGTGTGCTGGACCAAACTTAACTATGTGGCCTTCATGTGTATTATCTGTTGCTCTACATGTAGGTAAAGTGCATTCCTATATACTCGGTCATTGTGGTTATTCTTAACACGGTAAACATAGCCATCTAGAATCAAGCTGTCTCTCCCAAACTTGTTCTGGACACATTTAAGAGGTTGAAGTTGTGCGTTTGCCATACTTGCTGATAATGACCCAAAGCCAGTGATTGCATATTGATATGTACTCATAGTTTTGTGAGCACTGTTCATTTACTAATTTGTAGAAGCTTGGAAAAGCTGCTAGGGTCTAATAATAAGACATAGCTTATGTGCTTCAATGAAAAAAAGCTTTGACACTAAATACTTGTCATCTTATTAGTATAATAAGTAACAGTTAAGCTTATGAACTAATGATCATTAATAATGAATAATTTAATTATAACTATAAAAAATTTATATAAAATTTTTATCAATTATTATTCTGATTTTAAAATTAAATCTGAAAAAACTGTATTTTGTTATATTATATTAAAATATTATATATTTTGTTATAAGAATCTATCATATATGCCACACTTTAATCATTTTAATTGTATTTAATACAGGTGAAAAATTAGACTATTTTCCAGAAATGAACTATAACTGCTAAAACAACAAAACACCTTATGTTTATATATATACCCCTAATTAAAAGTGGGCAAACCAGGATGACACCTTTATGGTTATCATTTAAATTAATTAAACAGAAACATCAAAGGATTTCTGCGTGTATGATTCCAGACGACAAGTGCTAACATACAAAGCCAACAAGCCCAAAAGTAGCATAAAAGCCGGAAAAATACCAATTTGGATCAGTTTTAAACATCTCTGTTCATTGTAAAAATTGCTCTTCGCCAATACGGCCTCGCCAGGAATCTGTCCTATGTCACTGCTGTGACAAGTTTTTTCACAGAACTTGTTCCGGCATGACACAAAAAGACTACAGAGAAAAGAAAGCTGTTAACCCAAGAGTAGAATTTATGTGCAGCAGATGTAGCTCGGCAATCCACCAACCAAACGCAGAGAGTACTAGACTGTCCATTGACCAGACCATCAACTACTCCGAACTCACCATCCCCTACAGCACAGACGAGGAAGCCTACAATAATTCGACTTTCGACATCAGCAGACAGCCATTCGCCGTGCCAGAAGAAACTATGGAAAACTCAATCGAAGATGACCCAATAGAACAAGTGTCTA
This sequence comes from Limnoperna fortunei, assembly GCA_944474755.1. Lineage (NCBI taxonomy): Eukaryota > Metazoa > Mollusca > Bivalvia > Mytilida > Modiolidae > Limnoperna > Limnoperna fortunei. The sequence goes on along the minus strand of OX104113.1, from coordinate 98,172,543 downwards.
CATTGGAAGCTGCAGAGACATTTACAATGGTAGAGTCCGGTACCGAATGACGCAAGAGAAAATTGGTATCCAGCCTTGTGTTTACATTCACTGTAAAGAGACAGCACGTCAATTCAACAGAATGGCGCTGCAGTGTAAGAGGCAAGAAGCTGACCTGCATGTCCAGTCGTTGTAATACAGCGAGGTGATAGCTATTCTACCCAGAAAACACACCAACACGCTTCCAAACCAGGAATCTTGACAGCAGTTAAAGTCGCAAAGGAGGTATTTATTTCATATTGTGTAAATTTAATTATAGAATTAAAAAATGATCTGGTAACTTGAAGTGAACTTATATATCAAACTATATATTTAAAGTATTAAAGAATGCAAAGAAAAACCTTTTCCTTTATGTTTTGCAGATTCGTTCAGCAGCACAGAGTGGTAGCATGTTTGATTCCGCACCAAAACTGGTTGACCAAATACTAACAGAGCACGCAGATCCTAGAGAACCAGAATACAGCAGACCTGCCTATGACAACATGACCAGAAACCTGAACAAGGTTTACGACCAGATGACCCTACAGACATGGCATTCGAACTAGACGAAGATTTTCTACGACAACACATTCCAGAGCCCTTCACATGTAGATGTGCGTGTCAGCAATCGTCGTCACCTAATCCTCTCAACATACAGACAACTGGAACTTCTTCGAAAAGCGAAGTCATGGTTTATCGACGGAACCTTTAAGATAGTAAAAGAACCATTTTACCAGCTCCTCACCATACACGCCTTCCAGAACAGTGGCAACGACAGTAAACAGCTCCCCTTAGTTTTTGTAGTTATGGCTGGCAATAATAAGAAGGACTACAAGAAGGTATTTTAAGTTAAAATAACAAATATTTATTAAATTTTCAGTTTAAAGTTTCAGAAATAAAATTCTAATTATGTCAATTACATTAATTAAATTATTTAATTATTATAATTAATTTACATAATTTTCATGAACATCAAAATAAGTTAATATTATATATATTTCAATATAAATGTACAGTCTTATGATATTTAATTTTGTTTTATTTTTTTGCAGGTCCTTGAAAAAGTTCTTGGCCTCCTTCCTGTTCCACCAGCAGTCATTCGTCGTTGACTTCGAGAGCGGCTTATGGAGAGCGTTACAGTCCGTCTTCAACGAACCAGAAATACAGGGTTGTGCGTTCCACTAGGGTCAAGCGATATGTCGAAAAGTGCAAGAGTTTGGTCTGCAGGTATGTTTAATTTTTATAAAAATTATAGCTTGAAGTAGAATAATAATGCCAGAAGTCGGCTGTAGATACTTATTATAAATTTTGAACAATCAATTTGTATTGATCAAACAATCTTATAATTAATAAAACATCAAATAAACCGTTAATTACAATCTGTATCTTCATATAAATATAGTAAAATGATAATTATGATTATTTTTTTTTATTTCCAGACAGCCTATTCCCGTCGAGATGATATCTATAAGTTCATGCGCCAGGTATTTGCACTGCCTTTCCTACCAGCAGACCATATCTCCGAGTCCTTTACCAACCTGAAAGAAAATTAAGTACAGATCAACTGAAGAGCTTGCTGACATACGTCGAGGAGACTTGGTTTCACAGTACAGTATGGCCCGTATCAGCTTGGAGTGTGTTTGGAAAGTCAGTTCGAACCAACAATGACGTGGAGGGCTGGCACAACCGTGTCAACACCCATGCTGGTAAAGGGAATCTACAGTTCTACATACTTCTACAGCTGCTTTACAGAGAGGCCGATAAAATCCCACTCCAGCTTAAGCTCATCAGTGAGGGTAAACTCCGTCGACGACAACGCAGAGAGACCCAGGGTATTATCTGCCAGCTGTGGGATGACTACGCGAACAAGAAGATAACAGCCAGTCGACTTTTGAAGAAATATGGCAACATCTACAATCCTGGATTTTAGACTATTTGTGCTGTTTGTGCTGAACATTGTGCTATTTAACTTTATAATCTATGTATGTTTTGACTGTTAAATTGTTATATTTGTTATGATATTTCATTATCATCAGAAATAAAATAAAATATGCAACACAAACTTTATAATTTTTTTTTCAATAATAGCTTGATGTAGAATAATAATGCCAGATACAAAAGTCGGCTGTAGATACAAACCTTATACATAAACACAAAAATAAAAACCAACCAAACAAACAAACAAAAACATTCAAAAGTCGGCTGTAAAAAGCATGAATACATTATCATTATCTTTGTAAAATTAATATCTTTATTCATTATAAAACGTTCCGAATTGTCCTGATATACGGTCCGAATTGTCCTGATATACGGTACGAATTGTCCTGGTATACGGTCCGAATTGTCAGGGTCCGAGTTGTCTGGGGGCCGAATTGTCCGGTATTGTCCCGCTGAGAACATCGAAGTAAGATATAACAAGTATTAGCTTTCCTAAAAAGCTAGCCGTCTCCAAGCTTTATTTTTCGTGGACAAAAATACGTACTGTTTTTTAATGTTATTATGTATTGTTATTATTAACATCACTTCATTATAAGTACACAATGTTTAGATAGCCAAATCAGGAACCGCAAAATATAGGTCAGAGTCAGCATATGAAGCATGCACTATGCTAAGCATCTCTAGATGCATCATTCTGCGCGGTAAGATAGTTGATGTGAACCTTGTCAGTAAGCAGGAAAAGATTAAAATTGTTCTCCTTTTCTCACTTGTTTTCCGTTTTTCTCCGTTTAAGTTTAAAGTTTATGATACACATTTTATGATAAACATACACAAATCAATGCGACTTTCCTTTTAAAACAGTTAAATTCCCATTATCTTGCATATTTTTTTCTTTGTTTTATTGTAACCGATTCGTGATCGCTCGGCTTTTCTCGAGTGGAAACGAACGGCGGTTGGCCTATTATTGCTACCGCAATGTTATGCGGGGTTTTCATCCCCAACTTAGCTCTGCTTATTTGTTGAGTATTTTAAGTTTGGTTTGGACTAGCAGGAATGATATATGGGCTTGAGATAATGAAATGTAGGCAATATGAAATAGAACAACTAGAAAAGATGCAGAGGAAAATCTTGAGGCCTTCCAAACAAAACCTCAAATACTGCAGTTTACCTATTCGTTGGTGCAATTCCAATACAGATGTATATAGATCTTAATAATATACTGTCACTCCTTAAGAATATAATCAGATGCCCATCATCAGCAGAGTATAATATCTTAATTAGACAACATTGCTTCAACAGAAATAGCAACGAACTTTTTACAGAAAGGGCTGAACTAGTTTTAGAGAAATATGGAATGGAGACAATACATGAACTAATGAAAAACCCTAGATCAAAAAAGGCGTGGAAAAAAGAAGTAAGGAAGGCACAAACATTATACTGGTCTCAACAATGTGAGGAAGATATAGCTAAGAAGTCAACCCTTTAATACCTCCAATTACAGAAAAACCCGATGTCACAACCACATAATATTTGGGAAGGCGAAGAAAATGTACATAGAAAAATAAGAGCAGCAGAATCAAGATCTGTCGCGAACTGTATTCACGATATTACATGAACAATTGTAATTATTTTTACTTGTGATTATTTTTTAATTATGCCATATTATTATTGTTATATAATTTGTTTAGAACAAGGATGTTATGGTTTATTCTAGAAATTAGTTGATTGTACTATTGTTTATCTGAAGCTTCTGGAATTTACGTGTTACTATTATTAGATAAGAAAGATTTAGATAATTATTGAAACTACTTGAAAAAGAACTTTCTACAATATTCTTTATAAAAAAGTATATAAGACATGGTTGTAACATTTATAGGAGTTCAAGTTTAAGTTTAAGTTCAAGTAATAGTTGTAAGATTAGACAGTGAAAATAGCAGGTATCCAATGTGGTATTGTTGAAAGTGAAAGTAGCTGTACATATTGTAAATAGAAGTTTGCAGTTAATAAAAGTTAGAAACCTGATTCTTTGTTAGTTTGGATTTCGCCACAAGATCAGCTTGTAACTCAAACATACCTGTTTAATACAACAAGAAAAAAGTATGAAGATAGTTATATCAAAACTATATGCAGCCTATGCGGAGAAGAGCCAGATGATCTACAACATTTTATTCTCAAGTGTCCAAAGCTGGAAAACGTTTGGAGAAGGCATCTCCGACATATCAAAAGCTACCTAGATAACCTCAGAAACGATGTTTACCAAGAGTTTGTCACCCAAAACAACCTACTTCAACTCATACTGGACTGTACAAACCAACAGATGCCGTATATCAGTAAGCTGAAAAAACAAGGTTATATAGAGCTGGATGAACTAACCAGGAACATGTGCTATAACCTACATATGGAAAGGATGAGACAGTTAAAGGAGGGGGGGCAGGATTCTATAAATATATAAACTCTGTATAATCCGATGCTTTTAGTGTTTTTAATAGAAAAAATGCAAAAGTGATGATACCCTTCTTGTATATATATCTATGAATTTTATTTTGACTCCACGCTTGACCAAGTGCATCTTATCGTTTTAACTCAAGCATCGTGTTTTAGCAGCTTTTATAGTTTTAGAAACCGCTATACATGCCCTTTTTGATATCAGAAAGTAAAATTTTAGATTAAAAATATTTAAACATTTTAGTGCATTTATGACTAGTGCCTGATATTTTACGTATAATGATGCTTCTTGCCTTTTAGTGCTTTTAGTGCTTTTACGATAAAGTAGTAATAATAACTCTACATTTAAATAACTTATATGTGGATACCTAACTGTATTATAACCCATACACTGTACATAAATGTTCACCTGACTCCATCAACTATTCGTATTCTCACTGTGACTATATGCACCATACACATGCAATGATGTGCACCACATATATCTATCCATAGGATAGAGTGCGCCGACTAACGGCGGTAGTTACCTGAACAAGACAAAACAGTTGGCCAATCGGCAGCTGTCTCCCGATTTAGCCTATTATGATTGCTACCGCCCCGTAATTATGCCGGGTTTTCATCCCTAACTTAGCTCTGCTTATTTCTTTTCCAATCGGCAACTATCTCCCGATTTAGCAGCCAATCAAGACACAACATTGTTTATCTGTTATCCTTGAGATACGACTGGTTTCCGCTGTTTAGCTTTTGATTATTTATCCCGTCTCGCATGCGAGACGGGAACAAAATACCGAAGTGAATATTTCTTTAAATAAGAATTTTCTTTATTTAGATCAATCATTTTTTAAAATTTGGATAGCATCATATAAACTCGGAATACGTATGCATTTACTTATATTTCAAATCCCTCAATGTCGGCTACAAGTAAGGCAGCATTCATTCTTTTTTTAGTTAGTACAATCAAACTTACAGTCAGCATTGTGATGAAAGACTCGTTGAGTTGTCAAAAAATGCTGTCTTCAACTACACATACAGTTATTACATTCCTTCATTGTACATAGTTTTATCTTAACGGTCTTACGGTAATTAAAAAACAAAAACAAAAATAATTCAGTCACAAATGTTAATGTTTCCAACTCACTACAATTTAATTTTCTTTGTACTGACAGGGACAGTCTATACTAATTATAGTATAGACTGTTTTTGTGGCGCATTTCTTTTACCTGAATCTGAAAAAAACAGAAACATGATTCGGTGATTACTAAAACAACATTTAAGAAACTGTAACATGTTTCAGTTTCTATCAAAACAAACATGTTTCAAAAGTAACAAAATGGCTTATCGGGATCGGTTTCGGTTTGTGTTTCAGTTTCACTTATGTTTCTGTTACAAGTAAAAGAAACAGTGAAAATGAAAATGATCCAGAATCATGTTTCAGATTCGGGTAAAAGAAATGCGCCCTTGGAATCTGATTGTTTAGTCACATATTATAATATACAATGTAACTTGCGTGACCTATGACTTTTCTTACGCCGTTAAATTAAAATTGTTCATTGACGTCACAAACCGCTTCGCGGTAGTCGTAAACAGACCCATGTATCGTATAACCTATTCAGAACATTGAAGACTCCTTCAATATATATTCATCCATAATACACACTGAACATGGAGAAATTTTATTGTTATCAATTCACCAAATTTGTGCGTAGCATGCGCATAGAACAGTATCTTTATCAGTTGATGTTGTTCAGGAGCACGTGGTCAGGGGACGATAGAAGTAGAAGTATAAGTTCTTATTTTTAATAGTATGACTTAAGATTTGCTACCTAAAAACGTTGCGTGTGCACTATTAAAAGTGATAAGAAATTGATACAAAATTCAAATGCTTGTAGCATGTTTTAAATGTTTTTAACGGAATGTGAATCACATATACCAATTGTTTCCGAGGGGGTAGAGGGCGAGATACAATACGAATACGAAAGCTTTATTTTAATTCGTTGCAGTTTACAACAAATAACATGAGCTCTATTGAGATTATAAAGAATACACAAGCAAAGCAACCATTACAAAGGCAGACAGCACATATTAAAACAGTAGCTACAATAATGTAGCTCCTTTTTTTTATGGACGGAGCTACAAAGAGGTCCCATTACTCGTAATGGAGCAAAAACACTTTTGGGATTTACACAAATTTTCCGCTATTTAACCTTTGTCTTTATTAAATAAATATGTTTTCTTTCCTCCGCCGTTCATCTGATATGTCTACAATGTCTAATTAAATAATTTTAACACTTTTTCGTAATCGTGGCATTGTTGACATAATTAAAATTGTGGAGTGTAGAATTTCGGAATCGTATCGGTAAAATTTGTAATAAGGGGACATAATCATAATGCAAATGAATGCAGCTGAAATCATCCGGGATTACATTTTTTACCAAATCGATTCTGATATTATCGAAATTATGCACTTCCGGAATTCATATTTTGTCAAACAATGCCATGATTACGAATAAAGTGATAAAACTAACGAATACGGTGTTGTGGAAATATCAGTAAAACTGCAAATACATAAAAAAGTATGTAGCAAACCAGGGAAACAGTGTAATTGCTTATATTATGCATAAAACCCCCGGGTGTGAATCACTCCCGGACTGCTCCATTACGAGTAATGGGACCTCTTTGTAGCTCCGTCCATCAAAAAAAAAAAAAAAAAAAAAAAAGGAGCTACATTATTGTAGCTAATTAAAACAGGTAATGGGACCATACTGCATGGGGGTGTTTCCAGTTTTCGATCCACAGAGCAGCCAAGCGCGTCCCCGGGGGTTGTAAGGTCATAATAAGGAAAGTCTGGCCACGGATCGTAGTTGGTGACATGTTTGGAGAGTGCACGCTCTTTGCACTGACCATTAAGACCCTTTTTGTAGATTTCTAAAAAGAGTAGGTTACAAAGGCTAATTTCCCGCCCCAACCAATACTCCATAGTGATCAGTGGCAGTCAGCATTTTTGTTCCTTGTGTCCATCCTCATTTCCCCGTTGATCTGTTTTTTAACTTGTTCTCGTCCTGAATATAGCTGACATTCTGTTCGCTGGAAATAAAGCAAACGTTCAATCAATCAATCAATCAATCAATCAATCAATCAATCAATCAATCAATCAATCAAGCAAGCAAGCAAGCAAGCAAGCAAACAAACGTTCAATCAATCATCAATCAATCAAGCAATCAATCAATCAAACATAAACAGTGTCCATTTGCTTTTGATTATTTTCCATGTGATCAAATCCCTAATTTCGTAGACTATTCTCGTTTAATTATTCAAAGTTCAACCAAAACTCTAAACAACTTGAAGCAATATTTTTAAAATTTATTTTTTTTATCAGAATTATGATAATGCATTCTAACACATTTTGCATTTCGAATTGATTTCTTATATTTAATGTTAACAAAGTAGCATAATTCTAACAAGTGCCCATCAGAAGTCCTATCCTAACGCTTATCAGAATTCTGATAAAGAGGGTTCTGTTTTTAACGATTGATAGAAATATAGAATATAATTTTGCTTACTGATTTCTGGAAGTAGAAGTAGCAGAAAAATAACATAGACTTTTTAATTATCAGAATTCTGATAAAAAGATGTCAACTATCACAGTAGGTAAGTTAGCTATACCGAATCTTATCAGAATTCTTATTACGTAGGCATACACTGCCACTCAATAAAATCAGACATATTAATTTAAATTATCAGAATTCTGATAACAAACTCTCACAGTAAACGAGTTAGCAAAACCGAATATTTTTTTTTCGGAATTCCGAAAATCCATTCAATCCGCCATTAACTTAAATTATCAGAATTCTGACAAACAGCTGTATCTAGTCTTCGTTACCGCCTGGAGTTTGATACAGCCCGGGCTGTAACGGTGATACAGTCTGACCAAAAAGACTCGAATTTCCATATATCGCAAAACAAATGCATTTACATATATTGAAAGTTAATTTTGTTTTGTCAACTATTAATCCTGTTTGTTTTCTTGTGTGTTCAATGAAATAGAAGTAATCGTAACTTGTGTGTAGTCCGTATCAGAATTACGGACATCTAATGGACCAGATACGGACCGTTATCTTGTTAGAGCCCTCGCCTTTTGCTCGGGCATTAACGGATAAACAGTCCGTATCTGGTCCTTCATCAGTCCGTAATTCTGGATATGGTCCTACATACAAGTTACTATTACATAATTATTTCATCACTTTTCATATCAATGATGTAACAAACCATTCAATTGGATAATTTGCAGTCTGCATTGTAAGCAACAGTTGATGTGCTTTGGAATACAAGATTCAGCCGGGACGTATCAGCAAACGGACTGTATCCAATCTTTTGATACAGCCCGGCTGTATCGGTGATACAGCCTGATCAAAGAGCTGATTCAAATTTCCATGTGCCACAAACCATGCATGTACATATATTGAAAAGTTCATTTTGTAAACTATTAAACGTATATGTGTTCTAATTTGTTAAATGAAATAAAAGTAAAATATCAGGATTACCGACTTCTGAACGACTTGATACGGACTATTTATCTGGTTACAGCCCTCGCCTTTCGCCCTACACACAAGTTACTATTACATAAATAAACTGCAACAAGTAGCTACCCTGTGACACAAAAAATGCCAGAAATTTGACTGCGGCGGAAAGATCCGAAGATGACCAGGTGGTAGACAAAACCAAATTTTCTAATGATGTGTCCGACACAGGTCATTTAAACAATTAAATTGATAGATACTGTCTGGTGGTCTGTTATTCTTTTTAAACAATTACCTTACTATTGCCTTCATCAGATTTGTGATAATTATTGACAATTAAATTTATGCGATTTTACTTTTGCTGTATTAGCTATTGTTTTGTTTCTTAAAAATATTGACTATTGTGTTTTGTGGACATAAATATAGTTTATCATATCCGATTTAAAATGTACTATTTACGTGATTCTAAAAAATGGGGGGTGTTAAAAATAAGCAGAAATAAATATGTACTTCTGTAGGCAATAACGTGTATTACAAACTTCAAAATAACATTCATCTTATGTTCGCATATGAAATTTGGGGTTATACATGTAATTAAAATTACACAGATTCAATGATTCGATATTCAGGAATAAATAGACAATATAGGTTTTTATATCAAGACTTAATATGGTTCGGTAGACAATTTTTTTGGCTGAAAAGCATTACTGTTTTAAATTTTATGCATATTTCTACAATAAATAAAATTTAAAAACAGTCGCTTAAACTTAAACTTAAGAAATATATTATTCGATAGTATACTGACGCACACTTTTTGTTCATTTTACGGTCGATTATTTAACGCAGCGACCATAGCCAAAAGGGCTATAGAGCAAGTGAAAGATTAAATTTAAATTAGATTAAAGAATTTGATTATTTTTCTCATTTCTGTTCAAATTGCCAAAAATGGTCCAAAACCAAAAATGCTGAAGTAAGAATACTATATCCTGATTTATTTATTTATTTTTTTTTTGGGGTGGTGGGGGGGACTGCGCCTTGTGTGTCCAACACCAACTAGTCATACCTAGTAGTGGGTTTATAGGTCTTTGTGGGATGTTATTCAGATCTTGAAGAAGTGGCAATAGACTAATTAAATGTTGTACGGGACATGTTCACGCTTTCCTTTGGTCTAGCTCATCCTATAAATGTTTGATTGTGGTACAAAGACAATAGAAACGATGATTTCAGTTTAAATTAAAGTATGCAACCAATGTATTTGCGTTGTCAACGCCGTGATGTAAGTTGCGGGTCATTAAACGGACGTCGTGACATCACCTGCAACTCCACAAACGATTTCTGATCGTGCATGTACATAGGTGAGGGAACATGAAAAAAAACATCTCTTGCTGTTGCCGGGGCTGTCTGAAATCGGCTACAGCGATAGACAAAATGCATGCGGAAATTTTGACGTCTGATATAACATGCTGAAGTCTGCTCCTGAAACGATCAGCTATTTTTCTTGTGCTCTAAGACGTCTGACTAAGCGATAACCGTTGACTTATGAACTCCATATTGTTGTGCTATGCGAACTTGCGATTGACCTTTTAAACTCAGAGGCGCAACTTAAATATTGTAGAAATGAAATTAATTCAACTGAAACATTATGTAATTAGCAACGAAAAGAGTCAATTAGGATATAACATGTATAAACCCAACATGCATGTCAATCACATTCGGAGCTTCTTCTTAAGAGTTTAGTGGCTTCTTTGTACCCGTTGTTTTTTTTTTCGCCGTATTAAACTTTTTTGTCGAAATCAAAAGAAATAGACATGTTAAAGTGTTAAACCGCTGAAATCAAATGTTTGGTGCACGCTATATATAATTTATCAAACTAAATTCATTCATAACCCCATTTTAAAGGTCGTAAGGTTCCGTGAGCCATGTGCCTGAAGGGTTCCAAATGTCAATAAACGCCATCTATGCAGGACAGAACGTAATGTGGGGGTTTTGGAAAATTGAAAACGAAAACAAATTTCTTTAACATCTGGAATGCAATACAAAACAGAACTATGTGTATGAACAACATTTTTAGACTGAAAGTATTTCATTCCAAGTATCATTACGAATAAAAAAAACTAGTAATACTGTGTTGGAATGCCAGCACAAATCGGCCAAAAATCCCAAAATCTTCATGGAACGTATTTCATTGAAATCGGTACATTAAAATATATATAGGTCTTGATAAAAAAAAATAGTTGAAATCAGACAAAGTTGGCATTGGGAGGGTGAGGGTGGTAAAATGACAGCGTTTTACAAAATGACAGCATTCGCATCAATGGTTTTCCGCCAAAATGTTCAGGATAGTCAACCGTATCAGTTTACCAATTTCCATTGAAATCGCTCCTAGAGATCTGAGGAATGTATTTTTATTTTTAGCGGCAACTATTTTAAAAACGGCGGCCCTTTAAAAAAATTTTTAAGTTGATTGCACAACTTCAGTAGTCCCAATATACTCACAAAGTTTCTTGTTGAAAGAAGAACTAGTGCTGATTGTGATTGCAGCAAGTCACAAAAATTCCCCTCCCGTCTACAAACATAGTCGGTCACATGACAGTCTTAGCTTGTGCATTAAAATATACCTATTTATCAAATTTCGTTGAATTTGGACAAAGTTGTGGGGAAACGGATTTATTTACAAAATGGCGGCGTTTGCGTCAAATTTATTTCAACCATCCCGAGGTCTGAGAACTGCTCTTTTTTCAACGGTGGCCATTTTCAAAAATCTTAAACCGATGTGCACAACTAAACATGGCATATAGATTTGTGCAAAGTTTCATGAGGATCTCTCGACTCGTTCTACAAAAGAATGCCGGACAAACTCAATCATTAGAAAGATGGAAAAACATTAAACATGATTATAATCGCATGGATCGTGAATGGCTCCCAAACGACCCCCGTGGACCCTCCAGTTCAGACATCCGTTCGCAGCATCTTTATCTACCAGAAGAGCAAGTTTCGTGCAAATCGGAGCATTTTGCAATTTTAGTGGCCATAGAAATTTAACATGTATGTCAGTGTTCTGCATATCATATGCTACGTACATGTATATACCAATTTTCATTAAAAATCCATTAACTTATAAATTTTTATTTTTTTTCATTTTCAAAATTGCCGCCATTTTAAGATCGTTGGCATAATCAAATTCTCATTTTCAGATAGCCACCCTGATTGAATTCTAATTTTGTATGACTAACATCCATTCGCAACATCATAATCTACCTGAAAAACCAAGTCTCGTGCAAAATAAATCGGACCAATTTGAATATGTTGAAGGCCATCTTGGATTCAAAATGACCGCCATAGAAAGTCAACATGTGCCTCATATGGTGCGGTATAACATACTCCACTTATATACCAACTTTCATTTAAATCCATACACTTTGATTTTTAAAGATTTTTGTTCAATTTCAAAATGGAGCGGCTTTTAAGATGGCCTCCATCATCAAATTCAAATTGTTATGACTAACATCATTCGCAACATATTATTTTAGCTTAAATCCGTTCGTGCAAATTGGAGCATTTTTAATTTTCGGCGGCCATCTTGGATTCAAAATGGCTGCGATGGAAAGCCAACATGTGCATCATATGGTACGATTTCACATACTTCATATAGTTCATAATAATTTTCATTAAAATCCAAATACTTTTGGAGTTTAAGAATTTTTTCATTATCAAAATGGTCGCTTATTTCAAATTTTAAATTAGCATGCATTATTTCATGTTTTTTGAAGTTTCAAATCGATCTAATGTACGGTCTCCGAGAAAATGGTCGGACAAAATTATTGGAAGAAAAATATAATATGATCAAACAACGCAAAAACAATATGTCTACACAAACTCAGTTTGGGAGGCATAATAATACGAAACTTGGCAAATACAACAAGTCATCCGACACATCGTGGTCGGGGACATAATAATAAGAAGAAACTAGACACAAGCAATAACTCCTGCGACACTTCGTGGTCGGTGACTTAGTAATGATAAGAAACCAGACAACAACAATAAGTCGCTGAAAACTGTGTTTTGGGCGACTTAATTACCTTTCAAGGGATGGAGTGATTATATTCGTCATTTTAAGACAATGTATATACGGATTGCCACAGTAGTTTATTTGAACTTTCGTTTTATTATTTAATAACCTTTTACGATTACTTTTACGATTACTTCAATTTATTATTTTCAACCTGTGACATTCAGAAAGTTGTTACATAATTTTAAATTTCATTTGTAAAACGTTGTACGAACGATGTATCATGAAGTGTACGCAAATGAAAACGGAAAGCGTATAACCATATACGATAGAATAAACCGATATACGATGGAATTAACGATAAACCATACAATGCATGCAGGAGAAAACCATACTGTAGCATTGTAACTAAATAGCTTAATCTGTATTGGCCAGGTATTGATTTGAAATTGGCTGTATTGGTCCCGCGACCATAGGTTCGAGGGCCAATACAGCCGACAGAGATTCAATACAAGTCCAATACAGAATAAGTCAGTTTGTAACATGTTTATTAAATAAACCAAACAGTCTGAATATTAGCTGGCTTGTACGAACAATGCGAATGATTACCAAGTCTAAAATGAGCACAGAACGAATAAATACACTATAACATACAACCAATTATGACAAATCATCAACATACCAAATATCAACACACTCACATTTCAAATAGCAAAGAAAAATGACATTTGTGTCACGGAGGAAAAAAGTAAAGAAAGTTGGGTATGTGGCAAACAGTGTAAGGATAGCCGTATCTGTCAATACTGTTGTAAATACTATTTATCGTACCTGGTTCATATTCACTCTTGTCCTTCTTTAGTAAGCTCAACCAGGCCTTGCCAATAAACTACCTATCCATTTCACTACACGAAATGCTATGACAGTCCGTCTATAGTCACCGAGAACTAGCTTACTGATTCGGAAGACCGGAGGCGAGATCGTAAACGGGCAATATGACTTTCCTTATTGCCCTGTGGGCCGAACTAAAAAAGTTATTAACCGGGTAGCCTTTTTTATAATAATTTAGTAATCAAGATATTGATCATGCCGATTTTAGCGTATTAGGGCCAAATTTTACGTATTATTTTATAATACACTATACAAAAACGATTTACGCACAACATACGAATGATACACGAACATTGTACAAACTATAAATACACGATGTACGAACGATACAATCGTTAATTTATGGGTTCCAGAGACTGTAGCACGCAGTTTGAAAATCGCACCAACAAATTACAATCGTACCACACTTGAAAAAAGTCTTTGCTAAGAAGGTGATTATACATCATGAAGTATATAAGTGTATTGCCCAAAAGGTTCTGTTTTCTCTATACGAAGACACCGAACCCCCCCCCCCCCCCCCCCCCCCCGAAGCACAGTAATATTTCAATACAATGTATATTATACTTAACTTCTGCTCTGGAGAGATAAAATGGGTTTCAGTTTACTAGCCAAATAAATGTTAACTTTGTACTTTTACAGTTTCATGCGATATAGTGTGTTTGATACTTGTTCAAGATCGGCGGATCTTTCTGGGGGACCTTGCCTTTCTATCAAATGATTTAAAGCCTCTCTTTATTCAACACATTTTTCAGCGTATCGTTCACCTCGACGCCTCCAAACACGTGTTCGTCCGTCACCGTGTCTCAAGTGATAACGGGACTCATCGGACCACAACACAGATGCCCATTGTCTATAAGCCCATCGCTGAAGCACTCGTGTCCATTCAAGTCGGTTTCGACGCCTCTAAAGGGGTGAGCATGTTTCTTTGGAGAGGTCGTCTTGCTCCGAGTCCATTTTGGCGTAGTCGACATCTAACTGTATTAGATCCAATTGGCCTTCTGTGCGTTCCAATCGCCTCACGTGACGTCTGTACAGTGGTTCTGAATCGATCTCGTAAATGCTGAAAGCGAATGTAACGGTATTGCTGAGGATCGTTGTCTTCCTGGGCGTGGCCTGTCGCTTACTGAACCCCTCGGCTGATGTCGTTGGGCCAAGCGAGTAATTGTCGACGGTGAACAATGCATCCGACGAGAGATTTTACGTCGAGACATCCTTCCTTGGATCATGCCAAAAACCTCCTGTCGCTTAGTGTCTGAAAAAAGCTTTGGCATTATCACATTTGTATAGAGTAAACCTTGAAAACTTTAGATAGGATTTTTGTAGCCGGAAGTAAAGGTTAACATATGGACTTCTTTTGAGGTTATTCATGCATTTCTACATGGCACAACGAAAATTTCGCGCATTTGTTAGTGGTTACTGTAGGAGAGAGAGTTCTAAACATCAGTGGACCATTAATGTATCGATTTGTTAGTTAATGATTTTAAAACACATATACCTTTGCAAATTTATTTAACTTTTACACACATCAAAAATATTCCAAACATAGTGTTGTGTTTTCATTGTAACTCCGTATACATTGTATCTATTTTCGGTACATTTTATTCATTCAAATTTGTTTTCCAACTTCAAATATCGATAACAATAAATAAATTGGAAACAGTGATGGGACATTGGAAATTTTGACTGTTACTGTAAAAGTATGGAGAAATGGGTAGGGAGCAGAATTGAACCTTTTGTAGGGCTACAATGAGCCTAATAATTTCTACAAAAGGGGTCGTGCAAAGAGCGTTTTATTTCCAAACACGCTACCAACTACAGTCCATGTTCAGGCTTTCCCTATTATAACATTACAACCCCCAGCCTACCCCAAAAGAGGGAGCCTTCCAAACCTGGGAACGCATTGGAAAGCTCTGTGGGTATATCACTGGGAATCCTCCAAGTATAGTCCCAGAATATAATATGAACTATGATTATTATAATCATTTTTGCAGATAGTCGCTATGTTTGTTTTTGGTTTAGTCACAGGATCGTTGATTTCAAACTATCCGTACATTTTATAGGTTTAGTCGAATTTTGCGCATAATCAACTTACATGCTTGGTTTAAACCTGTATATGCATTGCTCAGAAAAATCAGATACTATTAATCCTTTATTGTTAAGTTTTGTATGTTAGTTCACTGTAAAAATTTTACTATAGTCTAAACTAAACATTACTATTTCTTTGTTGTATACGGTAAATCATTGACACCACCCCCCTTCTACATAAACCAGTTCCCTATAAATTTCCTGAAAATCGGGGAATAAATGATTATAAGCTGTATTATCAGTTAACTACGTTATTACCAGCGTGTATGGAAATTTTGCCACCTGAAAGTACTTCTGTGCAGCATGAGGCGAAGCCGATGGCTGTCCAGAAGTACTTTCAGGTGGTACAATTTCCATACACCCGGGTTAAAACGTAGGTAACGGATTTATCCACGGTGTAATTCATAATTTATGTGTGCCAGTGTAAATGTAGGGTACGGAAGCCGTAAGTGGACATGAAAAATAAGAACTTTTTTTAATATGTTATCTCGATAAAACAAAATTGTCGAGATCTCGATAAAACTGTCTATCGTTATCTCGAGAAAACGAAATTGTTATATTGAAATCTCGATAAAACAATGTATCGTTATCTCGAGAAAACGATATTGTTATATCGTGATCTCGATATTAAGATATCGTTATCTCGAGAAAACGATATTGTTATATCGTGATCTCGATAAACCAATTGTATCGTTATCTCAAGAAAACGATACTGTTATATCGAGATCACGATATAACAATATCGTTTTCTCGAGATAACGATACACTTGTTTGATCGAGATCACGATATAACAATATCTTTATATCGAGATCACGGTATAACAATATCGTTTTCTCGAGATAACAGTATCGTTTCTCGAGATAACGATCTCTTTGTATCGAGATCACGATATAACAATATCGTTTTCTCGAGATCACGATATAACAATATCGCGTTTTCTCGATATAACGATACACTTGTTTGATCGAGATCACGATATAACAATATCTTTATATCGAGATCACGGTATAACAATATCGTTTTCTCGAGATAACAGTATCGTTTCTCGAGATAACGATCTCTTTGTATCGAGATCACGATATAACAATATCGTTTTCTCGAGATCACGATAAAACAATATCGTTTTCTCGAGATAACGATACACTTGTTTTATCGAGATCACGATATAACAATATTTTATATCGAGATCACGGTATAACAATATCGTTTTTTCGAGATAACAGTATCGTTTGTCGAGATAACGATCTCTTTGTATCGAGATCACGATATAACAATATCGTTTTCTCGAGATAGCGATACACTTGTTTTATCGAGATCACGATATAACAATATCTTTATATCGAGATCACGGTATAACAATATCGTTTTCTCGAGATAACAGTATCGTTTCTCGAGATAACGATCTCTTTGTATCGAGATCACGATATAACAATATCGTTTTCTCGAGATAACGATACATTGTTTTATCGAGATCTCGATATTTTTATATTGAGATCACGATATAACAGTATCGTTTTCTCAAGATAACTAGGCTGTTTAATCGAGATCTTTTTTATAACAATTTTGTTTTATCGAGATAATTTTCATGTCCCCTTACGGCTTCCGTAGTAGGGCATCTGCAGTGTTTGAAAGGAAGTACAAATACAAATATAAAAAGACAGAAACATTCCTCTGTAGAATAGCATACACTGGTACTCTAGAAAATACATTAGCAACGCGCAAACAATACACCATGCGTGACGTTAGCAACGCAGCCGGGAGCATGGGATTTGTACCGACGGGTAACCAACTAATCAAAAGTCCGCATATATTCCAAGATACAAAGATCTTTAGGAGAGGTGGTGAAAAGGATGTGGGGTGGGTCTACACAGCTAAATCCCAGAGCAACTATATTGTAACGAACGTCGCATTCGTCAAACACACCGTGGAGCACAGTGCAGAAAGTTGTTTTTTTTAAATTCCAATAATATTTAAGTATAGAATTTTTACCGTTATGCACAGTATTATAAGATGTAGAGTGCTCACAGTCTGACAGTACAAATAATCATATTTTAAATGTTATCGTTTTATTGATCTTGTAGGATAATATATGTGTAATAAATGTCAGGACATCACCTGATGACCGAAGTTAAACAAACATTTGATATTTGTGTGATGTCTTAACTTCTTACACAGACAAGGAACTGCATATCGAGTACTAACGATTCACTGTACATTCTAAACTTCAAAGAAAATAGATTATGTTTTATGTTAAAATTAGTAACTTCATTATTTTTAAATCCATATTATGAAGATTAATAAATACTAGAATATATTACGTCCTGACCTTTTTACAGTA
Source organism: Limnoperna fortunei (assembly GCA_944474755.1). Taxonomy (NCBI): domain Eukaryota; kingdom Metazoa; phylum Mollusca; class Bivalvia; order Mytilida; family Modiolidae; genus Limnoperna; species Limnoperna fortunei. The sequence continues at coordinate 98,154,304 of OX104113.1, read as the reverse complement.
TTGAAATATGTTTGAAGAATCGATTTTGCAGCACAAACACGCAGAGATACAATAAACGAAGGTCTTGAAGAGATACAGGAACAACTGATTAATTGATTGATGTTTAATGTCCAACAAGCAGTATTACAGCTAAATATTCAGGACGTGTACTATATGTATAATGTAATATTTGTATATTATGGTCGCTATATCTTCAGTATATGAATGCTGTACGTACATTGTATAAAGCGTGGTACACATTATTTGAAGCGCTCTACATACTACGATATTATTACGTGATGATTTCTGTATTGGTCTAGTTATTGGTCGAGGGCTTGCTGTATTGGCCTGAGGCAAAGCCAAAGGACAATACATCTGGCCAGGACCAATAACTAGGCCAATCCAGAAATCATCACGTAATGATATCTTTATTAATTAACTCGTCCAAATCAATTAGGATTTCAATACAGGATGGAATCAGGCCAGTACAGGTCGAATCAGGGCAATACCAACATTGGGCTAGTTAATTCTGTATTGGACTAGTTCAGTAAAATATATCATATCGGCAGTTTAACTGTTATTTAAGTGATTATGCGCTATACACCCAATACAAGGAACACTCTGCCTCCAATATGTGGACTCTATACATTTTATGGAACGTCCTATATACAATACATGAAGCTTTACATAATGTATATGCACGAGGTATATGTAGACCTCTATATAAAATGTGGTGCATATACAATGAGTGAAGCTTCCTATGAAAGTTATATGGAGCGCTCTGCATGCAACATATGGAGCTTTACGTTCAGTATGTCGAGAGCTTTACATTCAGTATATAGAGTATTATACATGCAGTATACGTGCAATCTACATACATTATTTAAAGCGCTCTGTATAAAATGTGGAGCACACTACATACGGCATATGGAGTGCTAAAACACTCAGTATACTGTGCGCTCTACAGACAGTAAGTGGTATGATCTAAACTAAGTACTATTATATGGAGCGCTCTTTGTACATTACATCTATGTGGTCTTGTTCCTACAGTATATTTAGACTCCATCCCATTATACAGTATATTAAGCGCTTTGCATAATATGTGTAGCATACTAAATACAATATATGATACGTTCTACATACAATACGTGTATATTCAGAAGAGACTACATACGAGGACCATAATTTGACATATTTAATTGCAGCATATGAAGTGTTCAACAGGCAGTCTATGTAACACTCTAAATATTATATCAAGCCGCCTAATATACCACATCGGCCATTAATATATGGAGTGCGCGACATACACTTTATAGAGAGATCTATTAAATTCGAAAAATTGTCATATTTGAATTGGGGGCCTTGGTGGCCGAGTGGTTAAAGTAGTTCGTCTACTTTTGATCACGTCGTCTGTCAACACTACGATTGCGGGTTCGATTCTCACTGCGGGCCGGGTGTACTTGACTCCAATTTGAATTGACAAGGTTTGCCAGTTTTCCTACCACAGGTCGGGGGTTTTCTTCGGGTACTTGGGCTTCATCCTCCAATAAAAACTGGACGCCATGATATATAGCTGAAAAAATGCTGAAATTGGCGTTAAACACCATCAAACAAACAAACAAACAAACATTTGAATTGAAGCTTTAGAAGAGGAAAATGGAAACCGCTACGTCGGAAATCCTAATAAAGGAAGCGAGGTTCTTTACGGAGAACAAAATGAACCAGTTACAATAAACATTTATACCAATTGTTAACTGGTATGAATAGTAGATTGGTTAAGATAGAAAGAGGAATGTCCAAAATAGACAAGCTAGACAATACCATTACCAATCTTTTGACAGGTTATGAATAAAAAAAACAATGAAAGTCGGAAACATGGAGAGCGCCACCGATAAATTATAAGACAAATTTAAGAGTCTCGTATCAGAAATATTCATAGTCAAAAGAAGAGAAGTTAGAGATTAAAAAAAAATAAGTTCGGTGAAAGAACAGCTAATCTGAAAAGAACTTAGTAATATTATGTACGAGCGTAAAACGAACCAAGAGAATAATCTGAAATACATAAACAATATAAAAACGTCAGTAAGCAAAGTGGCAAACGATGCCGACGACCATGCGTTTGAAATTAGACAAAAAAATCAAATTTATGATATGCAACTTTAGAGTGGACAACGAGGAACTTAAAACCGAAATTTTAAATCTGAAATGCCTTTTAATGAAAAACAACTTGCTACAATATAAAGAATAGATTCGGACCTGTATAAAGCTTTGGACATGGTGCACAAAAAGATTTTGTTACTATCACGATCTAGCAAATATCTTGTCAAATGCATTTTGCTTGAAAGGAAAACTGTATGGTATCGGGCAGCAATACCGTGACGAAATAGAAAATGTGCGTATGAGTTTAAACCCAACAATGAAACAATAACGAGATGAAGAACACAGGGATAAGTTTGTAAATAAATAAATAAATAAATAAATAAATAAATACATTTTATTTGTTATTATATGTAAAATATGTGATGAAATACATTGGATAACAAAGCATTAGATGGAATTGAATGTAATTATTTTTCAGATGAAACTGAAAGAAAGAAAATATTATCCCCCAAAACCTCAGAAGGAAACACTCAGTGGTCATTATATTGATTTTATAATTTGTTTACCATTTGTACACAGATTCACTTATTTATGTACTTCTGACGATATATGTGCAGTTGATTAATGCGATTTGTGCCAGACTGTAGGGAGCCCCAGAGCTACAGAAACAGGATTAAAACGATATAAATAGACGAGCGTGATATTTGTTGTTGGTCACACGCTGATACGGATGTTTAACTGCATGCAATCCATGATACAACACTCATTTTTAAAAAGAAATTAGTTCAGAGGTAAGGACAGTTTACTTAATTAAAAATAAATAAGGATTTTCATGTATGAACAGTTTTCGTATGTTTTTCATACTTTAATGTGCAATAAAAAAAAGTAAATATATATAACAAAATGGAATTCATATTAGGTCATTTTACCGTTTTTTCACATTAGATTAAACCAGTTAAGCACAATGTGACTTTTTAAAATAAATAAAAATTAAAATAACATAGTTTGTGTAGATTGTTCATAAATGCAATTAGATATTTGGTGTTTTACTTAACATTTAAAAAATAAGTGTAAAAAGGGTGTTCCGCAAACATTGTCCACTTTTAACAGAAATTGTAGTTTTTTGTATCGCTGGGAAACTATTGCCTAGACAATGTAAAAATATTATATTAATATAACATCTTCTTCTTTGGCGGGTTATTATTATTTAATTTATCGACAAAGTAACTGTCGCTTATATTTTTAGTACTTTTTAATTCTGTGCTGCAAATATTAAAGTACAACAAAAAATGCAGACAAACTCTTTGCTTTATGAAAAAGTATCACAAGGTGATATCTGTTTGAAGTATTTTGTCAAAAACAAATAAAACTTACCATTTTAAAGCTGATTATAATTGTCACTTTAAGTCTCCTCGCCAAATATGCTTTAGATAGAACTATTTAACATTAAGTGTTGCTTCGTCTTTTTTGAACTGTATTTAATCAAATTAAATACTTTTTTAGACTGTTAACAAACCAAACATCCTATATAAAAAAGTTGTTTCCTTTTATTACATTGACAACTTATAATGCAGTCCCCTTAATATTTTGGCGGAACAAGTATCTTCATATTTCTATTTTCATTCTCATTGGATGCAAAATTCAAAAACATTTTCAGGTCATGGATTTTGATGGAAATGTAATATTTGATTTTTACCAAGGAAACAGTGTTTTATCGAAAATAGGTCAGCCACGGATTTCTCGGGGTAAGTTTTTACAATTAAAATCAAATTTACAAAAGATATTATACAATTATAGCCTTTAAATTAGGTCGATATGAAAAAATCTCGACATGAGAACATATCGACCGACAACGAAGTTGGAGGTTGATATGTTATCTCATGTCGATATTTTTCATATCTACCGTAGTTAAAGGCTACAATTGGTATATTATTAATTGATATTTTTATGCACATCTGTATATACTAGTATTTTGAAGGAATTTAGTTCAATGTTCTTTTGATTAGTTTACTGTTTTGGTGGGTTTTGTCACATGTACGAAAATATCACATTTCATTTCAATATCATCTGAAATTATGAAAACTTTCAATTTAAAAGATTTATAAATACAAAAATACATGCAACATATTGAAATATTTGCAATTTTTCACAATGTACATACTTTCCTAACTTTCAAACCGGAAACAGACAGAAGTCATTCTGATTGGCTGTTTAAAGGGGAATTCCAATTATTTAAAAATAGCCGTGCAATATCATGTTTTCTAAATATAACCGTGCAACATCACTTTTATAAATCTTTTAAATTGAAAGTTTTCATAATTTCAGATGATATTGAAATGAAATGTGATATTTTCATACATGTGACAAAACCCATCAAAACAGTAAACTAATCAAAAGAACATTGAACTAAATTCCTTTAAAATACTAGTATATAAAGATGTGCATAAAAATATCAATTAATAATATAACAATTGTAGCCTTTATCTACGGTCGATATGAAAAATATCGACATGAGATAACATATCGACCTCCAACTTCGTTGTCGGTCGATATGTTCTCATGTCGATATTTTTTCATATCGACCTAATTTAAAGGCTATAATTGTATAATATACAATTTTTATTATAATTTTTTGTTGAACTTATAACTTATGATACACGCTTTTTACTACATACTCATTTTCTTTGCGCATGTGTTTTTAAGATCCATTGTACAGAGTATACTATAAAATGTTTAAGATGGCGCCATGGATTCTAATTAATGCACCTTTCATGCAATTACACAATTTATACTCATCAATATAATATACACTTTTAAAAATTTATCTGACTAATATTATATTATAACAACTCGATCAGTCATGCATTGCTATCGTCATTTATATAAGAAAAATGCATCTGACCAGATGTACCATTTCTTTTTTAATGCGGATATGTACATGTATGTATACTAAAAAACACACCTTGTTTACACGTATGCTTAAGATAAATAAACATCGGTTGTAAACTGATATCAACAGAATTAGTTGCGATATAAATACACATTTTCACCATTTACAATTACTTTTGCACACTTAACAGATACTTGCCTTATATAATATTATTTAAAAAAAATATATTGCATATACAAACTTGTGCAATGTACTTTTGAGTACAATATGTTGCGCAGCAGAAACTACGCGCTTATAGATCTTGCACCACGTGACCAAAATTAGTAAAAAATAGTGTCAAGAGTGGACGATATCGATTAAAATCATACAATACAAAATATTCTATACTCATTACCTCTACGAAATACAAACGCAACACGAATATAATTTCATGCAATTGACGAATAAAAATAAGTCCATATTGGTTTTAGTCAATTGGATCGATTGATTGATTGATTGATTGGATGTCTGCTTAACGTCCAGCGAGCAGTATTTCAGCTATATTCAGGACAGGAACAAGTTAACAAACAATAAATCAACGGAAAATGGGGGTGGGATGGGTCACAGGGAATACAATTTTGACTGCCACTGGAAAAGTATGTCGTTTTGGGTAGGGGAGGAAAATTTAGCCTTTCGTAGCGGCTACAATGAGCCTACTCTTTTTCGAAATCTGCAAAATGGGTCTTTATCGTGCAAGGAGCGTGGCACTCTCCAAACACGTTACCCACTACGGTCCGCGGTCAGGCTTTCCGTATTATGACCTGACAACCCCCAACGAGAGGGTCTCCCCTATCCGCCACCCGGGGACGCGCTTGGCTGCTCTGTGGGTCGAGCACTGGGAACCCTCCCAGTATGGTCCCAGTCAATTGGATCGAAAGATTAATTCAACAAAAGGTCATTTATTATCTAATCGTGATGTAAGTTTATCCATATCTGTGTTAAGCCAAAAAGAATAAAGACTAAATAAAGATTATCACTTTCCTTGCCGAGTTCGGGTGTTTTTTCTCCGGGTTTCATGCTTAATCCCACTATGAAACTTGGACCCATGATATAGATGATAAAATTACTGAAAATGACTTTAAACCCCACAAACAAAAACCAAAATAGAATGTTTCCCCATATATAATTGGATTTTTTTTTATTTCTATGTTCAGACACACTTAATTTTTATTTTTAGTCAGTTCAGTACGATTCTCTTTGAAATGAAATATTTTCATGATTTCTTATTAAATATTTTTCCAACAGGCGATATCACCAGTCATGCCAGTGCGAAATTTTCTTGTATGTGGTATTCGAACCAAGATTAGTCGCCTGACATAGGGCATTTAGTTGTCGCCGTAAAACCCTTCAAGTAAAGTCGATTCGTCGCTTGATTTTCAGCAAATATGTTTACATACCCTCAGTTTACATGTACATAGTATTACAGGATTGAAACTAAACTGTTAAATTTCTTTAACGTAAACACCCCTAATAAACGGTTTTGTTATAATTGACGCTCCATTGCACACTGGCACATGCAGATTTCTTTTCACGAGTTTTCCGGCCAAGGGGCCTCGGTGGCCGAGTGGTTAAGGTAGTTCGTCTACTATTGATCAAGTGGTCTGTCAACACTGAGATTGCGGGTTCGATTCTCACTGCAGGCAGGGTGTACTCGACTCCAATCTTAATTGACAAGGATTGGCAGTTTTCCTACCGCAGGTCGGGGGTTTTCTCCGGGTACTTCGGCTTCCTCCCCCAATAAAAACTGGACGCAATGATATAGCTGAAAAATTGCTGAAAGTGGCGTTAAATACCATCAAACAAACGAGTTTTGCAAATATGACATATATTGATTTGATTAATGCCTGATTTAATAGTATTTGTCTTTTTTCTTTTAATATGTTGAGATTAAATATGGTGTTTTTCTATTTTATTGTATTGAGAAATTCTCTTGAAAACTATACTGCATTCATTCGGCCTACCTTGGAATATGGGGGAGTGGTGTGGCATTTCTGTAGGCAAGAAGGAATTTGATATGTTAGAAAATGTTCAACTTGATGCAGCGAGAATAATTACTGGGCTAAGAAAGGGTATATTCCCTGAAACGCTGTACAATGAATTGGGTTGGGATACACTTAATGAACGTCGTATGATAGGCAAATTACGTACATGTATATTACACAAATCTCTAAATGGCAAAACACCAGAATATCTCTTTAATGAAATTTTACCATTTATAAACAATTCCCCAAATTACAGTTTGAGAAGAATTACAGTTTGAGAAGGAGTCATCCTTTCAAACCCCCAACTTGTCGCACATCATCTTACAAAAATAGTTTTTTATCACAGTGTACTAAAAGAATGGAACAAACTTGATGGTAACACTCAGAATTTGCAGAGTAGAGCAATGTATAAAAAATAAGGGAAAAAATCCCTCCCCCTCTCCCCACCCCCACCCCACCACTTTTGTTATGGATTAAGGCGATATAATATCATACTCTGCCAGTTGCGCAATCTAGCCAGTGATCTTAACTATCACAAATTTTTATCCCATTTGTGAGACAGCTCTCAGTGTATCTGTGGGGATGACATTGAAGACAATTTTCATTATTTTTACTGTTGCCCATTATTTCTAAGACAAAAATATCACCTGTTTTTAATTTAAGAAGATTCACTGACAATATTCTACTTGTGATCTCGCCTAATATATCCAAAGATGATAACATAGAAATAACCCATACAAGAGACAAAAGGATTTGAAAAATAACCTTATAAACAACCTTTAATACTGTTAATACTTTGGAATGGACTCTTGTTTATCGGTTTATTATTTTCTTTATTCCTTATATGTAATTAAGAATTTTAAATTACAATTTGTAAAACTAACTAAAAAAAGGGTTGCACATAATACTGAATTTATAGTACTTTATACTGTTTATATTACATTATACTGTCTATATACTGTATTAACGTTGATGTCCACTTTATGGGAGAACACCTATCTAGGCTGTGTCTGCTGTGTAATCCCTTTGATTATATATCTATTGATGCATTTTCAATAAAATTATTTGAATTGAATTGAAAAAATACGACTTTTGTGTTTTCAAAACACTTTGATTAAAACTAGAGACACACAAAACAATAGATCTGCAATTTCTTTTAGGGACAAATAAGTCACTATTATTCTGTAGCCACTACATCATTTTTATATTGCAGAAATCTCCACAACTTTACGGTATTTCAAAATGAGGGTTTACTTTTGCCGTTAGATCACTCAGTAATAAATGAACTCTTAGTATGCATTTGTTAATCTAATGAGGTGTAAATTACTTTAATATTTATAATATATATTATCTATTTGTCTTCATTTTCAGAAGACAATATTTTGAATACGAGTATTTATGTCTATTATAAAATGTTTTATTTCTTCAATTAGTCTATCGCCGGTCATTTGTGTTAATAAATTTAACGCCACAGACAAATTGTTCCCTGGGAATTAATGACATACTTTATTATGCATTTGTTATCTTAAAACTTTTCACAGCTGGAACTTTTAATGATTTAGTGCTCATTTCAAGCGTTTATATGCAAACCACGTGAAACTTTCATAGAGTCAGTTCACAAGTGGGTGTGACCGTATTTCTAAAATTGAAAATCGTACTGAAACACATTTTTTTTTCTGGTACTTTTTGAAATATTTATATATAAATTGTGCTTTTTAAATTGGGTTTAACGCTCCTTTCAGCGTGAAACTTCAAAGAGCTCCGGTAGAGCATAGTAAACGGTTCATTATGTAACGGAGGTGTTAATTTCACATACAGAGTGCCATACATTGTAAATGTATCTGTCTGTGTCCGTTGACCCCACTAATGTATTAGCAGATAAAAAAAACAATAATGAGGACCATGGGGGGTCTTTTGGACATTTAAATCGTATATTCTTAGCATGAGGAAAAAGTTCCCGGTCGTTAACGTTGAACACGGATTTTTTGTGCGAAAATCGTAATTTTCAGAAAAACCGTAAATCCTACCTTTTTGTAAATGTTGCCAATCTATTAAGAATGTGTGAATTTTACCCCAACCAAATATATCCGATGTGCATAAATGTTAATACACCCGAAATCAGCAGAAAAAAAAACCAAAACGTCCAGACCCCTTCGCGAGCCCCTATATTTCACCGGGTGCATTTTACTGTATAGATACATCCTTGAAATATACCTCTTTATCGTTTCTTCGTGATTTGTTCTAACTGTAACAAACATTTTTAAGATGCACAATTATTTTGAAATGACAATATTACTGAATAAGTTTTGCGCATTTACACAGGGACAAAAATTAGTTATTTCACAATGGATTGAAAGTAGCATTCCTTTGAAACACAATGTAACAACTACATTTGACGTTTGCAACGTGACCTTTATTTCCTTTGCAAATACAGAAATAAACTACCATGTACAAACTCCCTTTGTATTTTAAAAACAGACAACAAAACAAAGTAACTGGTGTCCGGTTTTCTACTGTCGTTTTAGTAGTCTCGATCATCCAGACGTTTAATGGCATTTGTGTGTCTGGATTCATTTCTATATTGAACTTGTTATCGTTAAGCCCCAAAATTGGCGTAAATTTTTGATTGGATGATATTTTTATTGTCTATAAAATTACTTCTATTCATACCAAGAAGTGTATAAAAAATGTACCAAAGTTTACATGTGAATATTTTTTATAAAGTATGACTTTATCAATTAATTGAACAATTATTATTGTTTTGCACAATCAACGTTGCATGGTTCTTGACGTTTGCGTCATACTTGAAAATGGTCTTTGACTTTATTTTATTCATTATCACACTTTTCCACAGTTAGACATGTTACACTACTCGGGTTTACTGTTTGACCCCGGTCTGCGCAGTCCTTTATCTACTTTTTATGTCAACTGCAACGAATATCGAGGGGCCTCAGTGACCGAGTGGTAATCTACTATTGATCACGTGACTGTCAACCCTGAGGTTGCGGGTTCGAGTCTCACTGCGGGCTGGTGTGCTCGACTACAATCTTAATTGACGAGAATTGCCAGTTTGTTAACGGAAGGCCGAGGGTTTTCTCCGGGTTTCCGACTTGAACCTCTCCCAATAAAAACTGGACGCCGTGATTTAGCTGAAAATTTCCATTAGTTGCGTTTAATACCCGACTAACAAACAAACAAACTTCGATGATGTCAAGACATTTATTTGGGAGTCCGGTAATCAATTTTGGTCCAGTAGCAGCTTATTATTAGTACTTGTCAGTCAGTTACCTTACCTTTACCTAAATTTTACGTTCTAGAAGCTACATGTCCAACTATATCTGTCATCACGTGACTTGTCACCTATGCAATAATTGTAATGTGTCAATGTCGATTTTTTTCGACTTTTTTAGAAATGCACGGGCGTGTCATATATATCTGCAATTTGTATTAAATTAAATCGATGACCAAAAAAGATGTGCTGCTATCTCGTAAAAGTATGGTCGATTACCAATACTTTGAGTCCTTTTTAAATAGATATTGAATTTGGCAAATCACTTTCAATTTGATTGAAAAAAAATCATATTTTTGCTGAAAAAAATTATATGAATACTGTTGAAATCCCAATTGATTTTTTGCTTACATAAAAATTTGCTGCCCATGTGATTATGTTGTAATATGGAACTAAGATTTTAGGGAAATCACTTCGAAATTTGTTTGGATAACAGTAATTGTGATCATAACTACATACTCACAAAACAAAAGAAAAGCCATAAAGTTGTCAATACCCAAATTAAAATGTTTTATTTTACATACTAAGGAAACAGTATAACTAACGTAATGAAATGCGCTATTCCGCCCATTGGAATTTTATGGGACACAGCTTGATCAAAGCAAGGGCAATAGGAACGGTCGATAATAATTTGCTTCTCCATAGATAAACACCTATTTATCGATCATCACTAAGGGCGTAACGGTCAATTTAGGTTCAGTAGTGACCTTTGATTTCGTGAGATAGTCAAAGAAAAGTAGATGTTAGGTGATACGAGGTTTTGCGTGCAATGCAAATAATTAAAGAAAGGTCAAAAGGTTTTATGTAGTGGCTTGTTGGTGATAGTATACAGTGTGGACGGTTATGTATAATTATTCACGACTTTATTGTTTTTAATATATATTTCAGAGATCTTTTGTACAACAAAAAATATTAACTAATTCCGAGGGTTACACATTGCGAAATTAAGCCATGCTATACCGATACGCTGTTATCGTTTATTATTATACTTCATGCAAAAATGCTGTCTTTAATTGGACAGTAACCATGTGTTAATTTCTACTGATTCCGATTTTAGCCCCGCCCATTATAGCAACGGGTGTTAATTCCTCGTGCTTTCGTCCCAACGGGTGATCTAAAAAAAAATTAACACCCGCTCAGACCGGAGATTGCCGAAAATGAAAATTATCACCCGATCCAGCCGAAGTTTACGAGTGATATAAAAATTATCACCCGCTCAGAACGAAAAGTGAAATTTACTTGCACGTCGTTTGTCCTTTCGCGCAAACATGTCAGAGGCACAACAAATACATCAAAATGTGCAATAATTATTGGAAAAACAACTAGTAGACAAAGAAGCATTTTCTATTAAAAATATAATTCAGTACAGTATCTATATGGTAGTTCACGTTTCTTCTTTAGATAAAAGGCATTCAGTATAATAAAAACCATACTGCCTTTGAACTCAGGTGTGAAAATTTTTTCTTCATGTGATAATCTACCATAACACCCTCGTTCAAAGGCAGTATGATTATATTATAGCGCGTAAATACTTTCTTTAATATTTAAATCATTTAGTTTCCTTATTACAGTCTGTAAACATAGCAGCTAGAGCTGAATTAGCTCAATATACTGTAGATACATTTATTAAAATAGTCAATCAAATACCTAATAAGACTTCTACACCATACTAGTAATCCTTTGGTAGATGATGCGTTCTTATTATCACAGTCCCTGCATAATAATGCTACATACTCCTGGTTTTCTTATGTACATAATATATGCAGTTCAAATAATGGAAATAGAAGAACTAAAAATATTAACTATAATAAAACCTTGACTTTTTTTTACAAAGACATTAAACAAAAATTTTAAAGATAACTATGTAAAATGCTTTTTACAAATAATAAAATAACTTACATCAGAAAATAAAATATATTTATATAGTAAAATTAAAACTGAATGTAACATATATGAATATTTATTAAAAACAAACTTTGATAACAGAAGAAATATATGTAAATTGAGAACAAGTGATCATTTCCTTGAAATTGAAAGAGGAAGATAAAAAAGTGTGAAAAGGCCAGATAGACTATGTACAATATGTACTAACAATGTATTAGAAGATGAAATGCACTACTTTTTCCATTGTCCGAAATACTCGAATATAAGAACAAAATTAGAAAATAACATTAAAAATACTTATGAAAATGATATAAATAAATATATAATATACTTTCTTCTTGGAGTCATTTGCAGTTTGTTGTTCCATTTATTAAAAAGTCTTTAATACTGAGGAAAGTGGACTTGAAGATTGCATGATTCTACTATATGATTTGTTGATATTTTTTGTTTATGTATGCCTTCAACCCCTCACGGGGTATAACTGTGCTTTAATTAAATAAATATAAAGGACAATTCAAATAACGACAACTTTTTAACTGAATATTAAGGAACAAGAAAATTAGTCAGCTTCAGTCTTAAATTCTAATGTTTTTGAAAATTATTATTAAAACTAAATTAATAATAAATTAAAATGTACTCACAATTTTCAGCGGATTGTTCCAAATTGTTGCAAATTTATAGCAAATGATATGCATTTTACAGAAATAAAAACATCGATTCATATAAATTGTTAAAAATTCAAAAATATATCGGAAAGATCATTGAAATAACATTAAAAGGTTCAAAAACAACAGAAAATTAAGGTTTTTTTTATAAAGTTTTAGTAGACATGTATCGTTCTATAAATTTTTATTTCAAGAAATCTCATTTAGGGTGTTATTGTAACGATGTTTTATTTTTTCCAGAAGAAAACAAATACGAGAAAATTAAGACTAAAAGGAGGTTGTTAGTGACTGGAATCGGAATAAAATCCTTTCAAATGTCTGGGTTATTTTGGACGGCAGATAGCTTCGGACGATTATAAAAGGTATTGCGATTTTGTTTATCAAAACAAAACAATAAAAAAGTAAATAATTTTCACCTGCACATTTTTTTTGTATAATATAACGAAATTTTATTTGAATACTACGTGATGTAAATAGCAGTCTGCTACTTGATTCGGACTTATAAATTGCTCTATATGTATTTGGTTTTTGACTAACATGCTCAGAGTGTTTACAATATATAACATTGCAGATGTAGGTCTTTATCAACATGATCGGTTATCAGATTAAGGTGAATATACTGCATATATCAAGTACAAATAAAATATTTTATTCTTTCGGCCTATGATATCCACATAAATGTTTATCTCTTGTGCAGATAAAAATTTTCTTTTACCCTTTTAACTTTACAAGTTTTTTTTTGTTTTGATTTGATTTGGTTTTTTTTCACAAAATGAAGATATTTATATATAGTTAGTGATTGTAAATAATACTTTTATGAGACTTTTGTATACACTTGACCATTTGGTAATTAAATCTGCTATCCTATGAACAACCCAAGATTACTTTAATTAATACAAACAAATTGCTGATAGAGCTATACTAGACCGAAGGTCCATGTGAGCTTTTGCCATCACTTGGCGTCCGTCGTCTGTCGTCCGTCGTAAACTTTTTCAAAAATCTTCCCTGAAACCACTGGGCCAATTTTTTAAAAATTTGCCACAATCATACTTAGTGTTCCTAGTTTCAAATTTATACCCAGGGTGTTGATCAACATTCAAAGATAGCCGCTGTTACTAAAAACAGAACATGGGTGTCAACTCACGTTTTTCATTAATATCTCAAAAATAGATTTTGTCACTGTCCTTTGGTTTACTATTTTTGTTGGCTGTTCAGTTTTCTTACATTTTACTATTACAAACTATGTATTGCAGGGTACTTGACAGGAATTAATACATCGTATGCTATGTTCCATCAAATCCAATATAAACAAGCCAAACAACATGTAAAGCTGTATTTATTTATGGATAATCCTTTTTGCAGACAGAGGAAGAACAACAATTTCAAAAGCTATCAGAATACAAGACTTCAGCAACAGATTTAAAGATATCTGGACCCGGAATGTTCCCAGGCGCATTAAGCACTAAAACTTATAATGAGATATATTGATATAGACATTATGAAATATTCCTCTATATTATATATGTTGTGATCAGATGTGTCGTAGTTGAGCGTAAAATAAAAATACAAATGTGAAAAGTGCACTTTTTAATTTTTACTTGATACTATTTGTAATATTTGAAGCATATATAAATATTCACTCTTAAATCTCGCTTATTGTGCAGTAATCAAATGCTTAACATCACGGGGCACTGGAATAGTATTCCATAATGCATTCCGTTCGAATTGCTTTTACAATTATACACCTGGAAAAAAGTTAAGCAGACCCTAAATATTTAAGTTTTTTTAGTTTATTGTAAATAAAATATAATTTTGGTTATTTAAGTCAGTATTAATTCTTTAATGTATAATTAAGAGGACGTGAGCATGAAGGTTGCTCCCTTCATCACGTCCAAAGTGCACTAATTATTTTTTCGTGCAACATATCGGTATTTAAATCCCGAATTTCTAATTGCCTAGTTATTTATAGTAAGCATGGCAAGGAGGCGGATATCAGAAGCACAGAGGTGGCAAATCATCGACATGCATTCCACTGTTATGTATTACAAGGCAATAGGACGTCAGCTTGGCTATCTGTATACAGTCATTAGTCGTTTGGTCAGAAAACACGCTGCCACGCAATATGTTAAAGACCGTTCCCGATTTGGTCGACCATCTGTGACAACCCAACGTGGATAGGAGCCTTGGTAGGTTGGTTAGGCGAAATCCGTTTGCAGCAAGCACCTGTCTCAAGCAACAATGGTTACCTGGTCGTAATCAGTCAGCCAGAAAAGTACAAAATCTTATTAAAGCTGCAGGATTGAGGTCATGGAGAGTCATTAAACGCCCAATGCTTGATAATCGCCATCGCAGGGACATGTTGGCCTGGTATAGAGCAAGACAAAATGGAACCTTAGAACCTGGCGGCGAATACACTGGTCAGATAAGAGCCGATTCTTACTCCATATAACTGGTGAGCGAATCCGTGTTTGGAGGCATCAAAACACAGCTTACACACCAAGAAACGTTGTTCCAAAAGTGCCTTTCGGTGGGGCTCAGTTATGGTGTGGGGCTGTATCTCAAATGATTGGATCTGGTAACAATCAATGGCAACCTTAATGGCGAAAAGTACACCCGGGAAGTGCTTTCACCTGTAGTTGTGCCTCATTTTGAAAACCACCTGTTAGAGTCAAGACCTGTTTTCATAGATGACAACGCTAGACCTCATCGGTCCAGGGCAGTAAGGGCATATCCGGAGAACGAAGCTGCGACCACTCTTCTGCGGTCTGCAAGAAGTCCAAAATCCACCCAATAGAGCATCTGTGGGATCAATTGGGTAGGCAATTACATGCTCCTGAACCTCCTCCACAGAACTTGCAACATTTAGAAGCTCAATTACACCGGGAATGGCGACAGATAACGCTTCAACTAATTAAACGCCTTACTGGCAGTATGCGACGTAGGGTTGCAGCTGTCATTCATGCTAATGGTGGATTTACCTGATGTTGACCCTTCGACGGATAAGCATCAATTTGGTGTTTATAAATGACGTTTTCAAGTGTAATTGTACAATTAAATAACAGTTTGGAGCTTTCGGTGACAATGCTTTTTAAAGACTACGTGAAAGAGCAAGACCGTCCATTTTTTGATGAAATGATATGTACATAAAATAATGAGTTTTTTTGTTAAAATAATGTTTCATTGTACCCAGCAATGCATATTTTTGTTCGCTATACAAATGAAAAATGAATGGCAGTCCAATATTAGCCAAAAGGGGTTCGAATATATATGACTTGAAAAAACTAGCGGGTGCTTAACTTGTTTCCAGGTGTATATTACATTGGATCTGATAAAAAATTCGCCAAAAAAGTTTTATTTTGCATATCAGTCTTATCAGAATTCAGATAACGCATTCTGAAATATTTTGTCAGAATTCTGATAAGACTTATTTATATGCAAAGTAAAACTTTCTTAGAGAATTTTTATCAGAATTCTAATAAAACTTATATTCAAAGTAAAACTCGATTGGATTATTTTTAACAGAATTCTGACAAGACTTATATTCAAGGTAAAACGCGATTGGGAGATTAATTTTTAACAGATTTCTGATAAGACTTGTATTCAAAGTAAAACTCGATTGGAGAATTTTTAACAGAATTCTGATAAGACTTATATTCAAAGTAAAACTCGATTGGAGAATTTTTAACATAATTCTGATAAGACTTATATTCAAAGTAAAACTCGATGATTGGAGAATTTTAACAGAATTCTGTGAAGAATCATAAAAATAACAATTTTTTGCTGAAGTTTGAAAACCTATAGGACAGTAGTCTTCAATGTGTTATAACAATTTCGATTAATAATTTCGATTGTTAAGATTTTTGGCTATATATTCTGTTTAATAATAGTACATTACTTCATGAGAGTATCGTTTTCTGCAGTCCTCTATGATTTGATCATATGGAAATGATCATACACAACTGGAAGCTGTTCATACTAGAATAGTAACAAAAATGAGACAATAACATGTAGCATACGAGGCAATTTATGCACATACTGTGACAGTAAAAGGAAGATAGCACAACTAAAACAAAGCTAGTAAAACTGTGACCTGAGCATGCAATTTAAAGGGGAAAAATCCTATTAAAACAAAAGTCACAAAAGCAAAATTGAAAAGCAAGCCGAGCCATTTACATGCAGAACAACGGCGTTCAGAACCATTCCAGGACTGAATTAGGCTTTTAAATTACGAAAAGCTATTTTAGGACCTAAAATGGTCTGGAAGACTGCACCAAAAAGTGGCTGCAGGAAAGCGAAAGCGTTTTACCCTGAGGTGTTTCCAACACAATACCTCAACACAAAACTGGTGTCTTTGTTTTTATATTAAATTTCCTGAAATTAAATTTGAAAATTTAATTGCTGTTATCAATCTGCTCAAGATTGCCAGTGCTCTTATTTTAGTACAAATAATGAAATTGTATTTGTATTAAAAGTGAATTTGTTAATAGCACCAAAATAGATAAATAGAATATTACAATATTTTACCAAGCGTATAAACGTTCACATTTTAGCAGTCTTTGTGCTTAAATGATGGGTGAATGATACCACCAGTTAAGTACATATAAACCCCTGCTTATATTTTCCTATTGACCATCATTTTATTTTTGATTTAAGGATATTTTTGGCTATCGACCTGTCACCATTTTAAGAACACTTAACATTTGTTGTAACATTCCAATTAAGGGCTCACACGATGCAAATACAAAGAATACAAAACATACGAATATAAGAGAGAACGGGTTGGTTTAGAGATAGATACTAAATAACAATATACAAACACTTAACATGGTATATAGCAAAATAGTGACAAAGATGCATCAAATTATATGTTTATAACTATGATTCTTAACAATACAATTATCAAGACATATTTTCAAAGAAAAATCAGACTACAGAGTTTAAAATATCATAGTCATTACAATTTAGTAACCAAACAACTATTGTTCAGCATTATATCTCGTTGTTTCTCATATTTAGTGCATGTGATGAAAAAATGTTCTTCATTTTCAATTTTAGTTTTTTCTATTACAGTTTTCACAGTCTTTCATTCCTTGTTTTATTTAGATATCTACCTGTCTCTATAAACAGTTTATTTAGCAATTAATAGAATTGTACACAGTGATTTTCTATTGTTATTCTTCAAAATAGTCAGATTCTCAATTTTAAAGTTAGATTTTAAAGACAAATAAGTCACTAATTTTCCAGCATTTTCAAAGTTTTTTTATGTGTACCCAGTAACGGGTGTGAAGTTAGCAGTGGGTTCGATATTCGATATTCGACATTCGAATATCGAACTCGCTGCTAGCAGTGGGTTCGATATTCGAAATTCTAATATCGAACTTGCTGCTAGCAGTGGGTTCGATATTCGATATTAATAAATACACTTTATCAAATACAAGATAAAAAGATGTATAATATTGCTATACATACTACCTAGAGGAATTTTATACATCTGAAAAGGTTTGGTATGTAAGGGAACCCAACAGCGTCAAATTTGAATATGCCGAGAAATAACCACCTAGTTTTTTATTCATAGCTATCCTGCTGTGGTCATAATTAATATGCATAAGGCTTATCTGTAGCAAACTATATGTGTTCGTTACGCAACGGAAGCAATACATTTTCTGTCTTTTACCCCGTTGTAATTTTTTATTAGTTAATTTTGAAAGTTAAAGAAATTGTGAAAGTTAAAGAAAGGTCATGTACAAACACATTTAGCACAAGGTATCATGCTTTATACGATAGTGACTTGCAAATACGAAAACTTGGTAAACGGACTGTTATTTCTCGCCAGTGATTGTATACCACTTTTCATTTTTAATAGAAAACTGGCTATAAACGGAAAAAGAACACACCCCCACCGAGAATGTCAACTAGCATATACTTTGAGCTTACCTCCCTTTCCATTGATGTCTTAACTTTTTTCTTTTTTTTCTGTTTTAACGGTATATTTTGTATTTCAGTGTGTTTTCTAAACTGCCAGGAATGCTAAATTTTGATTTTATTAAAAACCAGAATAATTGTTGATATGATGTCACGTGACTTGCCTTTATATTACCGCGGAGATAGGTTTATATTTTCTTTTCTAGGGGGACCGTCGTCGGTTATGGACATATATTGATTGAAGCACGATCGTGGAATAATAATAAATGTTAATTGAAGGGCGTCGCGGATGACTGTAGTCGAAGATTTTGAAGATTATTTGACAACGTAACGTTTCAAGAATTTCTCAACAACAACAAATGGTAAAAAATATGCGAACCTCGGGACCACACCTTCATCCTCTTTCAATCTTCATGAAACTTGGCAAAACAGTTGGCATTATATAGCTATAGATGCTGTCAAAAGGAATTTGAATATCGAAAGGGTAAAAAATCACTTAAGTGCGAATATGCGAACCTCGGGACCACCCCTTCATCCTCTTTCAATCTTCATGAAACTTGGCAAAATAGTTGGCATTATAGAGCCCAACAGCATCATGAAGATTGAAAGAGGATGAAGGGGTGGTCCCGAGGTTCGCATATTCGCACTTAAGTGTTTTTTTACCATTTCGATATTCAAATTGATGCTGTTGGGCTCCCTTGCATACCGAACCCGTCCAGATGCCTTAAATTCCTTTTGACAGCATCTATAGCTATATAATGCCAACTGTTTTGCCAAGTTTCATGAAGATTGAAAGAGGATGAAGGGGTGGTCCCGAGGTTCGCATATTCGCACTTAAGTGATTTTTTACCATTTCGATATTCAAATTGATGCTGTTGGGCTCCCTTACATACCGAACCCGTCCAGATGCCTTAAATTCCTTTTGACAGCATCTATAGCTATATAATGCCAACTATTTTGCCAAGTTTCATGAAGATTGAAAGAGGATGAAGGGGTGGTCCCGAGGTTCGCATATTCGCACTTAAGTGATTTTTTACCATTTCGATATTCAAATTGATGCTGTTGGGCTCCCTTACATACCGAACTCGTGCAGATGCCTTAAATTCCTTTTGACAGCATCTATAGCTATATAATGCCAACTGTTTTGCCAAGTTTCATGAAGATTGAAAGAGGATGAAGGGGTGGTCCCGAGGTTCGCATATTTTTTACCATTTGTTGTTGTTGAGAAATTCTTGAAACGTTACCTTGTCAAATAATCTTCAAAATCTTCGACTACAGTCATCCGCGACGCCCTTCAATTAACATTTATTATTATTCCACGATCGAGCTTCAATCAATATATGTCCATAACCGACGACGGTCCCCCTAGAAAAGAAAATATAAACCTATCTCCGCGGTAATATAAAGGCAAGTCACGTGACATCATATCAACAATTATTCTGGTTTTTAATAAAATCAAAATTTAGCATTCCTGGCAGTTTAGAAAACACACTGAAATACAAAATATACCGTTAAAACAGAAAAAAAAGAAAAAAGTTAAGACATCATTGGAAAGGGAGGTAAGCTCAAAGTATATGCTAGTTGACATTCTCGGTGGGGGTGTGTTCTTTTTCCGTTTATAGCCAGTTTTCTATTAAAAATGAAAAGTGGTATACAATCACTGGCGAGAAATAACAGTCCGTTTACCAAGTTTTCGTATTTGTAAGTCACTATCGTATAAAGCACGATACCTTGTGCTAAATGTGTTTGTACATGACCTTTCTTTAACTTTCACAATTTCTTTAACTTTCAAAATTAACTAATAAAAAATTACAACGGGGTAAAAGACAGAAAATGTATTGCTTCCGTTGCGTAACGAACACATATAGTTTGCTACAGATAAGCCTTATGCATATTAATTAACACTGATGACCACAGCAGGATAGCTATGAATAAAAAACTAGGTGGTTATTTCTCGGCATACACGTGCATATTCACTTATTATTTACCATTTCGATATTCAAATTTGACGCTGTTGGGCTTCCTTACATACCAAACCTTTTCAGATGTATAAAATTCCCCTAGGTAGTATGTATAGCAATATTATACATCTTTTTATCTTGTATTTGATACAGTGTATTTATTAATATCGAATATCGAACCCACTGCTAGCAGCAAGTTCGATATTAGAATTTCGAATATCGAACCCACTGCTAGCAGCGAGTTCGATATTCGAATGTCGAATATCGAATATCGAACCCACTGCTAACTTCACACCCGTTACCCAGTATGGTATATATTTTTATTTATTAACGGATTGTGATATGGTTTGAGTAAAATTAGGCTTGATTTTGGTAGCAACACCAGAATCTAATGTTTTAACAATCTATAAGTAGAGGAATGCCATGTATGAAGATTATTCTCGCGCAGCTTTTTACTGCATTTTGCAAACAAGGAAACTCGATTTCTAGATTCTCTAGTCTATAATAGTAATTATCATATTTTTGCTATATCAAAATGTAAAGGGGTCTACCTAATTTATGTAAGTGTGGCATGGTTACTAGCGTTTTATTAAGCCCTATGATAAATTAACAGTATTTATGGTGTAATGTTTCACCTATGAAATTCTTATGTCATTTGCAAATACCTCTTCATCACTAGTCCATTTACTGCTAACAATATTAAATGTAACCCAAATCTCAGAGACCGACGAGCAGTATTGGTTAATCGTATGTCAAGAACATTGAAAGCAGGTTTAATTACAGTTAGGGAACTAAAAAAAATTTCTTTAATTTTTTAAAAGTTTTAAGGCTGTAAATAGATACCTAGATATTTATATGTGGAAACACATCCTAGTAAAGTGTTCTCTCTGTTAAATTTGTGTTTTGTAGTTTACAGCTTTGTTAAAGATAAATGATCGCCCTGTCATCTCAGTGTATCTCTAATGAATTAATTAATGGAGTTTCTTTTGCAGGCCTTCCGATGGTGAAGATAATAAAACAATAGCATCAGCATAACCAATTCGTTCGTAAATGGCCGATTTCTGGTAAAGATGACCCTGCACGGATGAGCTCACTCGCACTTGCCCGAACTCGCTGCGTCATCTTATCAAAACGCCGAAACACGAAAGTTGTTATCATAGCATAAAATAACGTTCTTGTATAATTTATTTGCGTTGATGTCGATTATTAAAGATCAATAGGAAATCGTGTTGTGATAGCTGTTGGTATAAGAAAGAAATAGGTATTTTTATGCGTTTCTGTGAAAGCTCGGGTGGTAGAAATTTTTCATGTCTGTTTGGTCCTTTCGCCTCGTTCCACAAACAAAAAGACATACAATTTCTATCACTTGTAGAAGAAAACCCGGTTTTTCCTAGAAACAATGTAGGAACATATTAGACTGTCTAGATTTTTACTATAGAACTTAATCAGAGATTTATCATTGATATGATGGGCAATTTTTTAACATAGTTGAACTTAGATTGTCCCTTGTCTAACACTTAATTGTATTGGGAAATGAGAAGTTAGTTAACTTCATTATGTTCCAAAAAGTTTCCAAGTTAAATTAGTATAATTCAACTAGCTAGACCCTCTTTAAATGCAATTAGACTTTAAGAAAAATATGTGTATTCGTGTCCGACATACGATTTGTAAGTAAAATGTTTATTTTTGCATTGTTAATTGTGTTCTCTGAGTCTAGGGTAGACATGAGGAATTTGCATTGACAATTCATATCAGAAGTCATATAAGACCCTTTAACCGTGTTCTTATTGTGCAAGAATAAAACGGGGGACATTGTAATAAAAATCTGTATCGGCCCTAATATCAGCCCCTTATCAGCCATGTTCTGTGAGGTCTGTTTATTAACCATTAAAAATAAATAGATTACTATTAAAAGTGTGATAATCTATAAATATGCATCAACAGTTGAATACCGTATTTTAATATATGTACAATAATTTATTGTGATAAAATGTATAATTTGTTTTAAAATGTTGTACCCAATATAACAATAAAATGACCAGAACAACGATTCCCTCAGATGACCATCGTCTTCCGAAGCCAATAACAAATACAACCCATTTTAATACAATACATGTACAACTGATCTTAAGACTAAATAGTTGTTATTGAATAAAAACAAAATGATCTCCAATGTTTCAATATACCGTTATAATCGAACAATACAAAAAATACAAGAAAACTTTTGATGCAAAGCATCAGTTCGCCGCCGATTTATTCTACATTCTGCACGCGTTTGTCAAAGTGATTTCTAAACACAAGGCACTGGAACTTATTCCCCATAAGTTTCTATGTAAAGCTAAGCCCTGCTGTTGTGGCTAGTTTCTAGTTCTATAACATAAAACCCCCCATTTCACGTTTATATTTATCATTTTTATCTGACTTTTACATTTTTTTTTATTATTTGAAATGTGAGGTTTTATCTGTCAGTTGATTTTTCTCGGAGCAAATTTTTTTCAGAAGTTCTGCATATTTTTACATTTGAAATATCATGAAACTAACATAAACACAAAGACTATACCTGTTTTCAATGAATTAAACTATGTTCCATTAAGTAATCCATGTTTGAAATATCAAGACGAAATTTTTCTGCGAGCTGACATTTTGAATTTAACAGTTTATCAACATTACGGAATCAAGTTATATTTAATGGCGGAACGAATACAATTTGTCGCAATTGTAACACACCGAAAATTCGTTTCGTCTAAAACGGATCCATAAGATAGATTTAATCGGGGTCACCCATTGAATGTAATGGGAGTTAAGGGACACCTCAAATAAAGCTTCAAACAGGACTTAAAAAATCCATGATATACTAAGGTAAGACAATTTTTAGAAAATTTAGATATTTTTCTTTAAGTTTAGCGCAGTTTGCATGGTTGTACAAACTTTTTTCAAATCAAACTTAACTGAAACATTCTGCACGATTTTCTTGCGGAATTTGCGCACGGGAAAATGCGTTTAAAGATGAAACCTCGCATTCGACTAAAAACATAAAATATCAATATCCGATAAAAATGTTGAAAATAAACATGAAATGAGAGGTTTTATTAATGGAACTAGCTAGTTTCAATTGACAATTTCTAAATTTGTGCACATGTAATCTTTTGTCATATATTAAATCATAAATATACTTGAATTAAAACTAATATTCACGTGGTTCAATCAAATTATTGACAAAATATTTATTTACTGAATCTTACAAATATCGGCATTCTCCGGAATTGTCTACGCAAAATAGCCTTTTATTCTGGTTTCCGATTTTTCAAAGCTACGCTTGTCGTTAGAGCTATCAACGAAAGACTTAGTACCAGGATAAAAATGGTCTCCATCTATTATTAACTTCCGTAAATATAATACTAAAAAAACATGAAACTTTGATATCACAAAAGCAATTTTGAAGTCGAACCTCATACACTATATTTATTTTTCACTCAAGTTAAATGAGTAACATTCTTGTAGCAAAATTCTGTTCATTTATGGTAACTAAGCGTACTTAAAAATATGTTCTCCTTTATCCATCGTTAGCAACGAAAGTGAATACAAATATATCGCCGCCCTCCTAGGCGGCGATAATTACATCATTGACATTGTTTTGGAACACGTAGTTAACGTTGGATGTTTGGAGTTATTTTTCTTTGATTAGTACAATTGTTGAAAATAAGTCGATTTGCAAGGCGAGAAAACGGTCGAAATTTATACCATTACGTTCTCCATTTTCAGTGTACATAAACGTCATGAAGAGGTGAAAAAAACCTCACATTGAAATTAATCACTAAAAACAGAAGAGGGAATCGCAAAAAAAAAACAAAACAAAACAAATAAAGACAAACTACAGAAAGAATCAAATACGAGGGCACCAATAATTGGAACAGTCTCATAACACAACAGAGAAGAATCGGTTAACACCTACCTGTTTACTGTATCAACCAAACAAAACAAACATGCAGAAACGCATTATATTTGCACAGTTTACACCGTCTACCCCGCCTCAACCCTTCCTAAAAACCCACACATCCACAATACAGAACCGAAAGAAATGATCCAAACACTAGCTCAGAACGTAAGTACAAACAGGAGACATGTAAATTAACTTCATACAGTACATTGATTGGATGTTTGCTTTACGTCCAGCGAGCAGTATTTCAGTTGTATTCAGGACGGTAACGAGTTAACAAACAATACATAAACGGAAAAAGGTTGGATGGGACACAGGGAACACAATTTTGACTGCCACTGGAAAAGTATGGAGTAAAGAATGTAAAAGAAAATTGTTAAGAGAAATGACCTAAAAGACAGGGTATCCAAATTACGGCAGTCCGACCGCGAAATGTCTAAATACGCCTGATCTCGATATAGACGTTTCCATACTATAAAAAATGACTCGGGGTTATATAGGGAAAACGTAAAGAATTAAACTAAGAAAAAAAACAACATAAAAAGTTACATTTGTTGTAGGAAACAATGATCTCCAAATAATCATCAGGACATGGAGTCTAATTTGGATAAAATAGTCCACATTGAAGTCAATAGATCGTCCGTTGGCTTTTCTTATCGTCACACGCAACTCAAATTTGTTAAAATGATGCATGTGCGAATCTGGTAAACTTACTCAGTATACTGCCTTTTTGAAGTGATTTAATTTATATGCATGAATGTGTATACTAATATTACGGTTAATACGGACAACAATTATTCAATAAATTTCCGGCATATTTTGATATTCAGCGAACTTTTTCACATGCTTTATTAGGTTCAGAAGCCAAGGTCCGTATTTTTCCACAACGTGTTCTTCGTCATCTTCTCCATACTGTGACATGAAATTCAAACCAACGTCGCCATCAAAAGCTGGTTCTAAGAAAAAAGGAACAGAGTATCTATTAGTTCCTATATCAAAAACCCGATGTCTTGTAGCCTTAACACGACCGCCCATCATACGCGAAAACGCATCGCCTATGTTCATAACGAGGCTGTTCGGCCTTGGTTCAATCTCAACCCAATTTCCATCCGGAAATAAAACTTCTAAACCTTTATAATTAAACGTTGTGAGTAAAGTTAAGAAAGCTGTATCAGTGTGGTCGGGTGTTGTAATAACCTTTCCAGTTTCTGTAATGGCGTTTTCAGGCGGTGTCCCTGTGCGTGGTGGATAATGAATAATACGAAATGTTGAGCATGGCTTATCAGAAAATATTGGTTCAAACGCATCTTCGTCTATTCCTAAACCAAGGGCTGTCAACCGCAATATTTCCATAGCCGTTTCATGAAGATACTGGTACGTTTCTGTAAGGAACTCTTTGAAAGGAAAGCTTCCATTCTCTTCAGGCCAAACGGAGGGTTCATAAAACCAGTTAGAAGCTGAAACAGAACAATCATTAGGGTCCACATCACGTCCAAACTCAAAACCTTCTTTGTAGCTTGAGTTTCCGTCAATGACAGGGAAATAACCTCGGTACATGTTGGGATTTTCAGAATTCCACATATTTTTCAATAGCTTTTTCTTAATGTCTGATGACAACGCAAAAAACCATTGGCAGCATTTGTGAAGTTTATCAAAATCCAATCCTTCAACATTGTCTATAAATAAAAACCCGATATTATGAAGTCCATCAAGTACTTGTTTAGCAACTTCAGTACGGTTGCTCTTCGCTTTGGACATATCAACAACTGGCAACCTGTACTTTCCTGTATCCATCACTTCCTGTATTCTGCAATACATAAATAGATAAACTGTATGCATATTTTATAAACTACACAGGACGTTCGAGAATAAATATCCAGTGATACGGAACAGATATCAGTCATATGAAACGATCTGTTTTAGTTTAAAAATATGTTTAAACGCATATAGAAATAATATACTAGTACCCATTTTTCAACTTCTTGCTTAAATCAGTAATTTATCATCTCAAAAACTTATCATAAAAGAAACAGAATAAATCAGAATAAGTCTGGCTGTTCAAACATCTATGAGGGTGCCCGAGTGGTTAAGGTAGTTTATCTACTATTGATCACGTTGTCTGTCAACACTGAGGTTGCGGTAGGGTTTGCTCTACTCCAATCTTAATTGACAAGGATTGCCAGTTTTCCTACCGAAAGTCGGGTTTTTCTCCGGATACTCCTGCTTCCTCCCCCAATAAAAACTGGACGCCATGATATTGCTGAAAAATTACTGAAAGTGGCGTAAACCACCATTGTTGTATATCAGCTAATAAAAAAAGCACATAAAAATATATAAAATATGTAACTGTATAATAAATAGGCGATGCAGGACCGTTTTCAATATGTCTGCTTATATTCGGCATTCGTCAGTTTCGTGCATTCTTAAATTATATTTGAACACGTTTGGGGGATATATGAACAGTATTATTTAATAGTCAATTATTGTTGCGCTTTGTATTTATCATAATATTTAGACATGCGTTTATAAATTTTTCACAGGGCCTGGCAATAAGTTCGGTCAGGAAAAGTGACTAACCGAATGTCTTTCACAAAATTGTTAAGTCTCAATAAAATTGCATTAATTTCTGGCAAAAATGTGTTTGGTCAGACAATTTTTTTTTGCTTGACCAAATGCCAGGGAGAGATTTTCTACTTTGAGGTTTGTATAACAAATGTATGTTATCTGTATAGCATATGCATATTATGTTCATATAAAAAAATGTTGACATAGCAGCTTCCAGAAATTAAGGCCGTTCTTTAAAAATAAATGCATCATCTTCCACCAGTGCCTCGTAACAATTCCGACCCACTTGAAGAAAACATTTTACACAGATTTTGACTGGACAGCGCTGAAAGGAGTGTCAGCTTAAGTAAACTGCGCCATCATTCATTTTAAATTAAAAATTTTCAGTGAAACGTAATTATCTACATCCTTCTGTTTCATAAAGTATATTAAAAACTGATACAGCCCAGCAACCCTTTGGAAAGTTAAACGCAGTGCTATCAAAATAAATCGACGGTTTAGTTTAGTCGAGACTAAGACAAATAATCGCATCCTTGCTGTTTTGCTCACAAATCACGAAATCGAATTATTACGGCAGTAAAATTCGGCCTAAGTCGAGACAAACTAACATCAATTCGATAACTCATGACATCCAGATGGTAAAATCAGTAAAGCAACAACAGGCAATAAAAGTTCGCAATTATTTATTTCAAGTAAGAATCATGTTACATGTTGTAAATCGTTTTGTTTGTTTGTGTGGGGTTAGTCGCCACTTTTGGTATTTTCTTTGCTATATTGTGGCCTCTGCTTTTATTGGGGAGGGGGGGGGGGTTTATAAACAAAACAAAAGACATACAATTTTAAGTGCAGTCAGTATGAAAAAGTTAAAATGTTCATACAGTTTAGGTTGGCAGACATTAAACCGTAAAACATAAAAATTACGCTCATTATCACTAATATTCGCAACATTAAACCTTAAAGGCCTTAATGACATATAAAATATTAACGATATTCACATCAGTGAAATGTGTATCTAAGAGATTAAACTGTGACCTGATAAATATACTCACTCAAAAAAGAAACGCTATGAGGTGACGCTATGCAAAGGTTAGATGCTGCTACCCGTAATATCGCTATCGGTCGAATCGAGGCCGGGAAATCGCAGAATTCTGTTGCCAGGACTTACAATGTTCATCGTAGCACAAATTAACGCATTTGAAGACGCTACTAGCAGCTTGGTACTACGACAAACCGACTACGTTCAGGGCGTCCGCGTGTTACAACTCGGGCGCAGGATCGTTACATTAGATTATTTCATCTATGGAACAGGACTATTGCTGCGACAGAAACAGCTGTAAACGTCTCTAGGTTGCGCTGTATATCACCACAGACAGTACGCAATCGGTTACGCTCTCATGGATTGCGGGCAAAAAGACCTTACGTCGGAGCAACACTGACGCCAACACCGCTGGGCAAGGGTTAGATGGTGTTCTACCGTTCGTGTATGGAATTTACAGAACTGGAGAAGAGTGTGGTTCAGCGATGAGTTGTTTTTAGCTTGAATTGCGAGATGGTGGCATACGAGTGTACAAGCGCCGAAATGAACGTTTTGCGCAAATCTGTGTTGTAGAAAGAGACAATTTTGGCGGAGGCAGTGTTATGATGTGGACCACTATCTCTTACGAGAGGAACACACAGTTGATACACATCCAAGGCAATCTTAACGCTGTTAGGTATAGAGACGAAATTATACGGCCGCATTTATTACCCGTAATTGACATTCATGGAGAAATTTTTCAACACGACAATGCCCGGCCACATACAGTACGTGTAACAGAAGATTTTTTAGAGCAACATAATGTCAATGTGATCCGTTGGTTATCACGATTTCCGGATCTTAACCCAATTGAACATCTGTTGGATGAACTAGATCTGCGCGTGCGCCAACGACAACCACCGCCGCAAAATTTGCAACAATTAGAGCAGGCACTTCAGTATGAGTGGCAAAGAATACCGCGTTACGTACTCAACGTTTAATTGAATCCATGCTAGTGTTACAAGCAAATGGTGGGCACAACATAAACTGACATTTTTGCGCGATTTCTTGACAATATGCGACAAAATGTTATATTCCATGGTAAAAGAACTCGTGAGCAAGAAGTGTGCCAATTTTTACATTTCTGTATCAATTATTTATATGATAACTTGTTAAAATAATATATGAAGTAAAATTCCCATTTTTTGTATGTTGCGATTTTTTTTGAGTGAGTATACATGTAACTCAGTAAACTAAATTAGGCAAGGAAACCATTTAACAACGCTTTAGATTTAAGGGGATGCAGGACACCATTCGCCATTTTTTGTGAAAATTTCAAAATAGAAGGAACATATATGGTAAATTTAATAATAATTAATTTCATTATTTACTCTTATTTTCCATAAAATTTAAAATGAGAATAAAAGTATATATCTATATTACTACTTTAATTTATTAATGTCATCCTCCCAAGTTAGGGGTTCTGAGTCCGCTTTCGCTCCATCAACTCAGAGACCTCTATTTTTCTTTCCATCACTAAAATGTATATATTGCTTGACATTATATAAAAAATTCAGAAAATTTCATTGGACAGAATTTTTGTAATCTTTTATTTTAGTGCTTTTTTATTCTCTTCTCTGTACAATCTATTAGAAAACTTAAAATTTCAGTGCTCAACCCCTCGTAAATAAGCTCTGAAACCCTATTTTTTATTTTGAATTATGATAACTTGTGTAAAAAAACTAACAATATGGCGAATTTAAAGAAAATCCATTGACAAATTATTTTCAGTGAAAGGGTCCTGCATCCCCTTTTATTGCAAGCACCATTATGATAAATCAAAGAACTCGCGATATTTATATGCAATTTTTCTGTCTTAAATAAAACTTATGAGAGATTGCTCGGAAAACATAAAATACAATGCAATTCTTAATATTGACACAACTGTTTTTGACATGGCACCGTATACGGGTGTACTTTTACTACAATCGTGACCGCTCCTGCATGAATAACAATATCAGTGCATATGAATTCTGAAGTACGTATAATTAACACTATACACCGTATACAAATCATACTGGTTTTTTTTGCAGATTTTAAACGACTATCATTTGATTAATCTTAAAAGTCTTCTATCTTGCAAAGATTAATAAAATATTTTAATCATGTACAACCTTTCAAAAAATTGTTAAGAATCTATAAATTTCGACTTGTTGACGGTTAAACTCACATAAAACAATGGGTAACAATGGCCCTATAGACCCACATTATATAAACAATTGGTAACAATGGCCCTATAGGCCCACATTATATTTTAAACGTCAGGAGACAAAATAAAAAATTCTGCAAGTTATCACAATGTTAGCAGAAATACTTACAAAAAAGAAACGGGAAAAACCCTAAACAAAAAACAACGATCTCCCATAAATAAATTTAATAAAATGATGTTCTGGGATGTATTAAATTTAACTACATAAATTAAATAGAAAATTAGGTCTAACTTACCTCGAATAAAATATGAAACTTGATTCATGCACTGCTAGATAAGATAACATCTACTACTAAATAAATAAGTACTAGTATATACTGGTAACATCATGCGCAAAGACATGTCAGCCATTTTCAGTAGATAATATAAGCATAGTGACATTAAATAGCGGAAGTGTCTTCCATTTATTGTACTAAGTTTGCGGAAACGCAATATATTCTTTTTATAGAACGACGAAAATGTCTTATAATTGTGTGCAGTGATAACAACTTTATATGTGACGAATTGATTGATTGATTGATTGTCTGCTTTACGTCCTGCGAGTTCAGCTATATTCAGAACAAGAACAAGATGAAACAAAATATAAATGAACGGAAATAGGGATGGAACATCGGAAACTCCAGATGTATAAGTATGGAGTAATATCTGGGGGGGGGGGGGGAGAATTTATCCGTTTTTAGGGCTACAATAAGCCTACTCTTTGTCGAAATCTTCAAAAGGGCTCTCAATCGCGCAAGGAACGTGGCATTATTAGCTTTGGCCAACATTGGCCCAACTCGATTTAGCCAACTAAGTAGGCAGTTTGCCAACATCTTACCGACAAGTTTGTGTGGGATTTACATGCTGTACGTGTCAGTCAATAGCTCAAAACTGCTTGTTTTGTACTTATCGTTTTTTTAAACAAGTCAAAGTATCATTGATCTCTGTTAAATAAATTCTGTAATGTGTTGGTATCTATAATGTATATTTTGGTTGGATCCCGGCGCATTGTCAATTAACAAACATTAAATTTATGAACAACTGTATTCCAATTCTGCTTTATAAGCAGCTTCTCTTCTCATTTTTTTCAAAAAGACTCTTTTCCCATACACTACACATCTCCTGGAAAAAAATGGAATGTGGAATGTAAAATATATTATTGTCATAAAATACAGTCAATATTGTGGTTTCATTTGTCATTTTGTTTTTGATTATTATTTCAGTTTGAAATAAGTCACAAGGTTTAGATTGTTGTGAAAATCATCAATGGTACCGGCGGGATTCGAACCTTTAACCTCTGTCTCTGAAGTCAGCGCTCTAACAGATTGAGCTAAAGAAGTACTTCCCTAACGCAACCGATTAAGGCTGCATTTATCCTTGCCACACTACACTCTCCCCCTTTATCTTTTTTTTTTTTTTTGGGACCGCCGGCACCATCCCGAGCAACACACAGGTCCACTACTGTATCGTAATTTTACTGCCGAGCCACACCTGACACTCGGAACCTCTTGGGCCATACCCCTTGCACCACGCCAGTGCCCATGTCCATATTAAATGTGCATCTCATGCACCGAAATTGGACACCAAGCCAATTATTCACTTCTAGACACCATTCTCCGATACAGTAGTTGTTGCTCGCAGCGCCAATGTTGTGAAAATCATCAATGGTACCGGCGGGATTCGAACCTTTAACCTCTGTCTCTGAAGTCAGCGCTCTAACCGATTGAGCTAAAGAAGTACTTCCCTAACGCAACCGATTAAGGCTGCATTTATCCTTGCCACACTACAAGATATTGTTGTAACTTTTTATGTAAACGATTCATTTTGGTAGTTGATTATATGTCAAGCTTTATTGAGGCAGGATTAAAAGATTTTCACACGTAGATTTTCATTGGAAAATGCTAGACTACATAATTTTTGTTAACATTCAATGTTAAAAATCTGCTATAATCTGCAGTTGAGCTGTCTTGTCTATCATATTAGTTATAATTAAGTCAGTTTAAAGTTGAATAAAGGCTGAAATACAAATGATTTAAAATAAATGAAACTTTTTCTTTTTCCGGGAAACATCTTCCCTTTTCATGGAAACATCTTCCTGTTTAGGGATTTATCTGTTTAATTTTAAAAAGCTCATAAAAACGCACATAAAGCCTAAAAACGTTCATGATCTTACCAGTTAATGGACATTCCGTAGAATTATTTATCCCTTGCTCTTTCTAGCGTACATGTATGGTCTTTACATACTTCATTGTGCGCCTATCCTATTCTGTAACATGGGTCTCAATGATTTATTCCGGATTACTAATACACTGTAGTAGAACTATCAAACAAATGTTTTAATTTTTCCATCTATATTTTCTGGGATAATTTACTGGACTAATATGTTTTATGTTACGAAATAAAATTAACAAAATACAAGTTAAAAAAAAACAAACAAATAAACCTGCGGCAAAGTGGGAAGGTATGCAACCGCACGAAGATTCAAATAAAATATAGCTTAAAACATACATTGTTAATAATAAAAAAAAACCTAAATATTTAAACTAATTAGTTCATGTACTTACATTCTATTTTGTGTTAAATAAAAAAACTCCAAGCTGTCTAAAATGGCGACAGATGTGAATTCCTGAAACAGATGATGGTATGGATTAGCGCAAAATGTATCTGAAATATGATAATAATGCCCCATGTATAATCTGCACAATCATTGTCCTAACAGTTTATAGGTCATCAGATTTTACTATGAATACATATCTGTGGTATATTTACATGTAAACTGTATAATTTATTTAACTATATTTAGCTATATATTTAACTATCGGCATTCCAGTGGGTACTAATTGTACCCCTTTCGACATGTTGTTTTTACTTGTGCGAGGCAGATTTCATTTAAGGTCTGCTGAATAAAAAGACCTTTAATTTTACATTCCGCTTTAAAGACGTAGTCTTGTCTCTAAAATACTCCAAGTTTGTCTGTTTACATTGCATTATACATCCATGGGAGCTTGAGTTAAGGACACTATCGATACACGGAATGATTTAAATAGATTCGGGTTACCGGCTTTTGTTTTGTCTTTTGTTTGTTTGTTGTTTTTTTTTCGGGTCTTCTTTATGTCGTGTCTCTGTTTTAATACAGATTTCTGCACTGCTCTATGATTTTCGATTCTTTTTGCGATAAAAATGACAAACTTTTATACTCCATTACAGAAGCAAATAATTATTACAGATTTAATAGTTGATTTGTAACGTTGTAGTAACAAACGCCCCAAGAGACAACATTTGTAGTGGATATGATACACCTTTCCCAAGACATGCCATATCAAGGCAAAACAATTTGGTAAGAGTTGATTGCATATTTTTTTCACGGAGTTACTTCTTATTTTTTTTCAGAATCAACATTAACAACAGCATGCACATAATATAGCCTTTTCTTATTTCTTAGTCGATTTATGAGATACAACCATCGAAAAAGTGTCTTTTTAGTATAAAAGAGTTTTCAATCGTGTGTTTCTTTTGTTCTTGCATTTATTTTTCACGAAAATATATTGTTTACTGAATTACAAATATTATTAGGGAAGGGTCAGACATTTTTCAAAGATAAGTTTTGTTATATGTCTCAAAATGTACGCACATACCACAACATATAGTTTCGGGCTTCGGGCAAAAACATAACTCATTGCTACAAACGTTTGCATATTTCACTATGTACTGCACCTCCAAAGGAAGAAAGAAAACTAAAGGGTTCTTATTGTTTGTATTAACTATGTATCATTTAATGTTTGTACGTATGTGTACGAAAAGTCTCTGAAGTGAATAATTAGTAAACCACATTTCATATTATACATATTATTTTTTCGACAAATAAAATTTCAGCAGATTGGATGCGTTTGTTT
Organism: Limnoperna fortunei; assembly: GCA_944474755.1. Lineage (NCBI taxonomy): Eukaryota > Metazoa > Mollusca > Bivalvia > Mytilida > Modiolidae > Limnoperna > Limnoperna fortunei. The sequence continues at coordinate 98,119,935 of OX104113.1, read as the reverse complement.
ACAACATATAACTACAGTTACGTTGTATCTGCTGACATTGTTATTTAACTCTCCTTCTTGCTGTAAAACATTGCATAATGACTGGCACAAACACAGTCGATACATGAATCGACTTAAAGTATTTGTAAAGAATTGAATGTTACTTGCTACGTATATTTTTTAAGAGTTACTCTATAAAAAATATGCTAGCAATATAAAAAAAGGAAGGTAAAAAACAGTTTGACATTAGACAGGTTAGATAAGTTACTGTGACTCATGTCTCCTTCTTACCACTGCAACTACTCAGCATAGGATGAACACACTTCAGTTCTTAGGAAATAGTGATGCCCACACTGGAAATAAAATCCAAGACAATTATTAGCGAGGTTGTTCCAAAGAATGAAAACACATGGATACAATTTTCAGTAACATAATTCGATACTCATCGAATTTTACTCTGTCTATCAATCAACATACTTAATAATACGCAATGTAACTCCACACTTCCGCATTCAAACTGTTAACTGTGGAAAATTACAATATCGTCATTATTAAAGTTCTAATTACGGTTATTTTGTGTTCATGTTTACATTGACGGATTATCCTAAAGTATAAACTATTTGTGTTTGAAAATCAAAGATTTAAATACAAAAGATTGAATCTAATCAATCGAATTAATTTTACGATCATGCAAGACAGATATTATTTCCCTAACTAGCTAACAAAGAGTAGACAAGAATGAATGACAGTACCTTACAGTGTCAATGCTGGAAGCGTTTATTTGCTTCAGACATGAGATAATTTAATGTATGTTATTTTTTAATTTTATAATTTCGCAAAAAAATAAAATTATTAGTTTAGTCTGTGAAGTATTAAAGTTTTAACACAGCAAGTTCTGTTTCAGAATTCAAATGTTAGAATTTAGGTAGCGGTTTACATGTATTTGTTCGCTCTTTTTAACTATTAAGAAAAAAATTAATATTTTGAGTGAAAAGATACTATTCAACAAAAATAAAATAACATTAATTGAATAATAAACTATTTGGAAATTGGCGGTTCTTTATTTGGTCAAAGAAATTTCTCAAACATACAGAGAACTCACATACTCTGAAATATTGTACAACCGGTGCAACGTATCATTTTTCCCATTCATCCAAAGACAATTAAACACGCTGCTTTTTATAATAATTAAATCTTGTTAACATTACTAAATTGGATTGTCAATAGATATTGTAACATTGTAATCAGATAACAATTATGTTCTTTCCATGACAATATAAAATGCGATAAAAAAGGAAGGGTTGAAAAATTCATGAAGATTATTATCGTAATACAGCAACTACTATAATTGTAAAAATTATCACTGCACTGTTAACGACATTTCTGATATCTGCAATTGTGGAAGGTTATGGATTTCTCAAATTGAAATATTATCTTTCTAAATATGAATGAATTGAAACAATACAAAAGAATCTGGAAAAAACAACTTTTATAAGCCAAACACTACTAACAAAGACTCTTAGTACCAGTATAAACCTTTATAAAGTTAAAACGAGGCTACAACAATTGAACGTAAACTGCACACATGTATTGTATTAAGAAAACGGCAAGCAATCAAGACCAGTATTTTAAATAATAAATTTCAAGGATTACAAGGGTGAAAACGTTAGCTCATATTGATGAAACATTATTCTAGTTTACTTAGGACTCTAGATGTCAATATATGACCTACATGCGTAACTAAACGTAGGCATTTGAAACGTTTTGTAAACAATATTATGGAGTGAGAGAGATGGGAAGATTGTAGTTAAAATGTTGATGCTTCCAAATATATAACGTTTAGTTTTGTTCGTTTGTTAGAATGATGTTTACGCCAGTTTCAGCCATTTTTCTGCCATATCGTGCAGTCAAGTCGTTATTGTGGAGGAAACAGGAATACTCGGAGAAAACCCCCGACTTTCGGTAGGAAAACTAGGAATCCTTGTTAATTAGGATTGAGCCGAGTGCACCCTGCCCGAAGTAAGACTCGAACCAGCAACTTAAGTGTTGACAGACCACGTGATCAATAGTAGACTCCTTAACCACTAGACTAAATGGCGCCACCTTCCCCTCCCGTAACATACAAGAAACTTATAGCATGTAGTTGAATTTTATAGCAAATTGCCAGACTCAAAAACTGTAAATAAATACTTGAATAAAACTGTTAACCTACCAGTGATAAAATGTAAGCTTTAATCATCAAACTTCTAAAACGCTATACCAAATACGGATAAGGTGATCTACATCTTGCTAATAGAACAATATTATAATTTAAATCATTTTTGAAATTTCAGGTTGCCGTTTCATAAAGCGATCGTTAGCTTAACGTGCACGTTATCCCATTTAAATTGCATGGCATAACGAGCACGTTAATTAGCGATCGCTTTATGAAACGGCACCCTGGTCACTTAATTTAGACAATGACTAAATCACTTAACGAATTAATCATTTTCTCATCAGCATCGAATTGTGACTACTTGTATGGCTATACCCTCGCAGACTAACAGTGCATATCTACTTGCAGAAGCTTCGACCATTTGGTTGCAAATAAAATGTCAAAAAAGGTATAAATATAATAAAATTTACTACGCTAGAGCGCGTTTGGTCCATTTACAAATCATCAGTAGGCTCAAAACCAAACAAATATTTGAAATCCAAATAATTACAAAATGTTGTGAAGCCTTAATCATTAAAATTTTTAAAATATATCAAATCCTTAATAGAGAATTTTTCCTCTTTTGGGATTGACTTTATTCTAGATATTACAATGAGTAATTCGGCGGTTGTCTAATTAGATCCTTAGCCAGGATTGCCAGTTTCCAAGTTGTTACTCGTCACAAGCACAAATGCATCCATGGATAGTAATTGGTTTCGGGTGACTCACTTTATGGTATTTTATTCTGTTTTGTTTGGTTTTTTATTGACTGAATTTGGACTTGAAATAGCCCTCGAATCTTATGGCTGTTTTTGGATTTGTTTTCGTGGTTTTTTTCTAAATTCATTATTTATGAACATTTACAAGCATTGATCACAATAAATGTTACTGCATCAGAACAACCCTAATTGGACTGGGAATTGGGACTTTTCTTACCGATTTTAGCTTTGTAAAATAACCTGTAAAGATTTACAATATGAAATTACAAGAATCGTTAATTTACAATTGAAGAACAACACATAATTACCGGAACAAACTATGACATTTGGAAATGATTCTCATTTTAGTTTATTCCTTTACTTGATTTGACAGTGGCTAACGCGAATTGTGTCTTATTGTGTCTTATACACTGCTTACTGGTAAAGCACTTAAGAGAATCCATGGTTTTTATTGTGTCTGAGTTACTCATTGTCTAAGATTGTGTTTCTGTTAGTTTTCCCCTACCTTTTTCAGTTAATTGCTTTTGAAAGCATATATACCATTAACAGATATTATCACAAAACTTTATATTGCACCATTCAACTCATATTCGACTTAATTGGCACGTTTTTTTTAAAATAATACAATAACCCAATTATGAAAATAAGAAAGATTTAAAGTATATGGAATTGCCAGAATGGTTAATTTTCAATACAGGAACAACATATAATACTCCCTGATCACACGCAGAGATAATGACATGGTTCTCGTTATTTTATTTTCTTTCACTAGATATGACAATGATTAACTCGACGTTGTCTAATATGAGACAGGCACTGCTTGCTCGTTCAAATACTAATAGTTCTTAATGTATTTGGTTACTAATTTATAAGGGGTTTAGTGCTTGTTTTGCCTTATTTGTTTGTTTTGTTTAAGTTTTGCGTCATGTTTGTTTGTCTGAATCCGGATTTATTATTGCTTCTTGACTTTTGGCTCTTGATGGATGGTTGATGTTCTTGATTGCATTTTCAAATTCACTGTTTATAAAAAGCAACATATGTATCCTGTAAATATATGACCATTAGCAAACATTTATCACAATGACTGTTATTACTTTAGCACAATCCTAATTAGACTGGGAATTGGGACTTTTTCTTAACCATTTTAGCTTTTAAAAATAAGCTAATATAACAATAGTAAAGAATTACAATACACGGAGAAAACAATACATTATTCCCAGGACATATCAGGACATGATTCGCATCATTATGTTTTTCTGACCAAAATAAGAATAACAAGGTTAGCTAAAATGCAAAATAATATGTAAATTTCTTCTAATACTGTGATGCATATAATTGCTGAACGTAGCGGGCAGTGAAAATAATAATGTTGTGTTTACCATTGAATGCCAAATTGCAAGACACAGTATAGTGCGATCCCCTTCGGGTCATTATTATATCAATACCAGCCACTTGTCGGAATTTAATCTTAAAGTATGTGCAATTTCCTGACGAATATAGACTCTTAAAGGTCTCATTCGTGATAAGAGTCGAACCGTATTAATCATATCAAAAGGAAGTTGCCATTTTTGCGGTTCATGCTTCATTAGTCGTTGGTATCTTATGACTCAATACTCCGAGGTTATTATATGATAAATCATAACAAAAACTATGTGGTTCTAAATAATACCAATAGATTTATACTAAATCTGATGTATTAGTTTGAAGTTAAAATGTAATTTTTATGTATAAACAAAGATAATCCGATTAATTTAACTCAAATTATCGAACAGTATTATGACGCATTTCTTGGAGAAGCGAGAACATACAAATGTGTAAGAATAAAATTTAAGAAAACTAACTCTTACTTGTTTATCCTCTCATTCTTCAAGTTAGACAACTACCGTTAAAGTGCCATCACGCTTTATTATTCATAATCTGATCATGACCTTTAATGGGGTATTAATAAAGTCAGACCAAAGGCCAATCGCCCCAATACAATTCAGGCCATCTTAGTCTACTTTAATGATTCAGTTTGATAACTTTTTTTTAATTGACGACAGTGTTAGACAATTAAAATGTAATATGCAGATTATACTGAAAAAACTTCAATAAACATTCATAAATCAATTCGGATACTTGTTTAACCGTGATAGGTCGGCCTCAAAATAAGTTCCAAGAAGGCATTTCAAACTGACCGTATAAGGTGGATGAAGGCGTTTTAGAACACCAGAAAAAATGGTTATCGACCATATTCACCTGAAAATAGTTACTTCGAGGAAAGCAGATTGATTGATTGATTGATTGATTAATGGTGTTTAACGCCCGAGCAGCAATATTTCAGCTATATTCAGGCGATGAACATGAAATGGATGATAAAATGAACATGAAATGATGATGAATGAAAATGGGATGGGACACAAGGAAAAATAGGGGTAACGGATTTTAGATTGCCACTGGCAAATGGGAGGATGGATAGGGTCGGGCAATTTAGCCTCCTGTAGCGGGATCGAAATCCCTACTCATAGCGAATACTACAGCAGCGTTCTTTAACGTGCGAGGAACGTGGCATTTTTCCCAACACGGTGCACTAATATGGTTTGCGGTCAGGTTTTCCGTATTATGGCCTGACAACCCCAGCTTGCCAGGGGTACCCCATTCAACCACCTGGGGCACACATCCCAGTCGGTCTTTAGGCAAACCGACCTGACACGCCGGGCAGGGTACTGGGCGCTATTTAGTCGCCTTTTACGACAAGCTAGCGCGACTGCGGTCTATTCTTTTAGCCACCCGGATCCCGCACGGGGCCGAGGAAAGTAGAAAACCCAGAAAAAGACAGATGTTTAACAATGTTAACCTAACATTTTCAGCCATATTAAGAGTAACATTCCAATCTTACATCAAAGTGAACATCTTAAAACTCTTATTTAAGATGAGTCAATAATAAACAGCAGAAGATAACCAAGGAATCTAAAACGTCATTTAACAACAGCGAGATTCAATATGAACGAACATTCATTCTGTGTAAAAATATGTGGTGATAAAAGATGCGGTGTATGTTCATCAAGGGAAAATTTAATTACTTGCAAACAACGGAAAGACTTTTAAAATGAAAGCCAATATGACATGTAAAACGGAGAAATTAATTTACTGTATCATATGCACAAACTGTAAGGAAGAATACGTTGGCCAAACAGGAAACAGTCTAAGTGAACGCGTTCGGATCCACAAACAACAAATCCGACAACCAGAATATAGACAAATTCCATTAAGCCAACATTTAGAAGTATGCGCTGGTGGAAAATTAAAAATTTTCCCTTTTTATAAATGCCAACAAGATAATGAGGAATACAGAAACAAACAGAAAGAAAATTTATAAAACCGTTCCAACCGACACTAAATGCACTATAAACAATGACGCTACGTCACAAATATGCCACATTAACAACGTTACGCTTAGTAACAAAAACAATCGTGAAAAGTCCCATGATGGATGAAAGCGCTAGATTTTCGTAATTATGTGACACTTATTTTGTTTAATTATTTTATGTTATATAACGGTGCACATTGTTTATAAAAGACTTATATATATATATAGTTTTTGTATTTATATACTTTGTAATTTTAATTAAATTAGGGATTAATTCAATTGTATGTTCAATCGTAGTTTAGAAATTGACCATGAGATCACTATATAATTTTTAATGAAAATGAACTTCAAAATAGTTGAATGTATAGAGTGCTTTTCCCTTAATGCGTTTTCGAATAAACTCTAAAATAAGACTCACTATTTGCAGTTCATTGTCAGTACAGCCTGGATACCTTAAATCTTAAATCTCTCGTCATTACAGTCAAATTGTTGATACAGAGGATCTAGTAAAGTTAATTTACGAAGTCAGCAAGTGTTTCCTTTCACGTCCCATTAGTAAATTGTAACTTTAAATATTTGATAAATTATGTTGAATCCTTTTAATGATAAGAAACCAAACATTTTACTAGGTTTTTTTATGAGTTATTGCCGGTCTTAGCTATAATCACATTAGAACTTTCTAATAAACGTTCGTGGGAGGGGTGGCTAGAGTGCCAAGTGAAAACCCACCGACATTTGGCAGGAAAACCTGAAGTCCTTGACAAACAAGGTCGGAGTACATCCTGCTCAAACTTCAGTGCTGACAGGAACGAGATCAACACTATATGATTAATTAGCTGAACCACCACAACTATTTAGATATTAAATAAATATAATATATTGAAAACGTCTTCGCTGCTTTATTTAACCCTTACTATGCCAGAGAGCCTAAAAATAGGCTTTTTGTACCCCTTTCATTTTGCCAGAAGCCTTTTTTTAGGCTTAGATACTGTTGCCAATACAATTAAAACGTCGATTGTTCCGACACAGATATGGTGACGTCACAAACGTCGGTCATCGGGAACATGGGGTATCATAAAGGGAAATGACCGGATTTAATCTTCTAACATAGAAAATTAAATAAACAACAACAAAAAAAGAAAAACAAAAAATGAGGAAAAAAGATCGTTTGTAGAAAAAGGGAGGAAAATTGACATTATTTACAAACGAATTCTAATATAACAGTACTTTAGATCAATGTTATTCTTGTAAATATCAAAATTTGTAAAATAATAAAATTGAAAAAAAAATGATATGATTTAAAATTAATAACCCAAAGATGTTAAAACCGACAGGATATTTTAATACTACTAGTAATTAAATACACACACATGTTGCTTTTCGCAATTGCAAATGCTAGTTACGCTTTTTTGTACGATTTTTTAGTTTACAGAAAACGCGATTATATATCTCGGTATTTAAAATTATATATAAAAACGGATTAGAAAAAAAATATCGGGCAAAAACCTCCTACGTCATAATTGGGCAACGACGTCAAAATTACGTCACGTCGGGTAGTTGCGTTAAAAGTAAAATCATAATGGCTGCTTGGTTCCGAATTTACCCACCGGAACCGGACGAAGAACTTGATCAACTTCGCTCTAATCCTGGAACAAAGAACATGCCGCCAAGAAATTCTAAACCAATAGTTTACTTTTACCTGATGTTTACACTGAATATTCTTCGAAAGATAGTAAAGGAAACCAACAGGTCAACGAACAATTCTTTTTTTTAAACTTTGCAATCATGGATTTGTTTAAATAAGTTAGAAGTAACAAAAAACCTGAGATTGAAATTTTAATCATATTTTCTTTTCAATAATAGGCAAGCGGTAGTGATTTCAATAAATAACCAAAAATGCGATAAAACTTTTAAAAAAGTATTAAAATTTTCGAGAGAGAAAACAAGGGTTGCAACCAACTTTCCAGGCGTGAACAGTTCAAGAAATTAAAAGAGGATCTAGCGGAAAGATTGAATATATGCCAAATCATAATAAGATTAGAATGAATACATAATACGCATCTTTACACTACAAATGAAAGCAACAATAATAAGGTAGAAATTAAATTGACATATTTAAATTTGCTCTGAATAATTTGTCTTCTGCTGCATATAAATATTACATTTGTATTTATCTTGTGTTTAGGTACGCAAAGCAAGTTATCCGCCTTAAAACCAGACAAAACAACCTAGGACCATCTTCAAGACTTAGACTGTGGACTCGAATGACGATTAATGAGCTAAAAGGTTTTCTGGCCGTTATATTTAATATGGGGATAATTCGAAAACCTACAATATCTATGTATTGGCAAAAAAATAGTTGCTTTTCTACACCATGGTTTCCTAAAATGTTTCGTAGAAATCGGTTCCAATTGATTTTGAGATTTCTTCACATGGTCGACAATACAAAAACCCCTCAAAGAAATTCACAGTTTTATAATCCGGCGGCTTAGTTTAAACCGTTAGTGGAGCATGCAAACATGGTTTTTAAGCGACATTATATTCCCAAAAGAGAGTTATCAATTGATGAATCACTTGTTGGCACGAAGGCTAGGACTGTAATGACTCAGTATATTCCGAGTAAGGCTCATAAATTTGGAATTAAATTATGGATGTTGGTTGAAGCCGCTACTGGTTATATAATCCATTTTTTGCCCTATCGCGGTAAAAGGTACGACCCAGTCCCAGCCGGGGAGACTCAAGGAACTCATGTAGTATTAAAACTTCTGCGCGAATCCAATCTTTTAACATGAAGTACCACGTTTTTTGCGACAATTTTTTCGCATCCTTACCCCTGGCTAAAAAACTGTTGAACGCTAGAACATTTATGACAGGAACTCTTAGAGCTAACAGAGAAATGCCTAATTTAATCAAGAATGCAAACCCCGGGGAACATGAGTGCATGTATGCTCGACAAAACCGTATACTTTGCGCGGCGTACAAAGAAAGAAAAAATCGTAAAATAGTTCGTTTTATTTCAACGGCAGTTAAGGCAACTAACTTTGCAGAGGACAAACCTTTGGTTGCGAAAGTGTACAGTAAGAGTATGGGAGGAGTCGATTTGAATGACATGATGTCAGGAATATACGACGACAAACGAAAAACAAAAACTATGTGGAAAAGACTCGCCATAAATATATTTCACCGCATGATGCTAAACGCATACATTTTGTACTCACAAAATACAGACGAGAAAGTACTATCCAGACTTGACTTCATACAGGAAATAATCCAATCTTTGTCCGAAGAATATCTGAATAATGATGAGCGGCGGCTTGTACGAAACCGAGGAAATAATCCTGCAAGATTACAAAAACTTATGCGCGGTAAACAAAAGCAGTGTTGCGTATGCTCACGGCCGCAGCGTAGACGTAGGACAAGTACATACTGTACAGCGTGTCTTAAAGGTGTACATGGCATGTGTTGGCACCACCACCAGTGTGAAGCGTTGGAACAGTAGGCTTGATCTCAGTATAAATTAAAAGTGTAAAATCAAAAAGGATTTTTTTGTAATAGAATAGAATAAGAATAGAATAATTTTATTGACGCAAGCACATTATAATAATGGCACAGGCCCAATGAACAATATATAATAACAACAGTGGTTTACAAAAGAATATATGATCATACATAATGACTAGAAATTTACACAGAGTATACAATAAACTAGTTATATACAAATAATAACAACCAACGACCTAAAAGAAACAAAAAAGAACTAACTAACTAACAGGGAAAACATGAAACAAAACAAACAAAAACAAACAAACATAAAACAAAACAACCCTTCGAATTCCTCAACGATAAGAGATACATAAAAAGAAAAGACATTAATTCACATTTTAAATTTAAAACTGAAAAAAAAAACGTAATAATATCATTGAAATTATTTTTTTTTTCATCACGATTTCCTATCTTTTTATTTTCTAAAGACGTCGTTTTCCCTTTATTGGTTCTCTTTCTTGTGACGTTACGCTATTGTTAACGTCACTGACGTAGCAGTTGTATTTGAATAGTCGAATGTTTGTCTGGCAAAATAAAGAAAAAGGCTCGGCACTGAAAGGGTTAAACAAAGCAAGCACTAAAATTATGGTGGAATGCACTTTACACTAAATGCTCAAGAGTAATTTTGCAGATATTTTTCTACACCTGAGCTTACAGCATTGTTATTGCAGGTTCGTTCATGTATAATTGTTTTATTCTTATATCTGCTACAAGTGGCATTTTATAACGTTGACATGAAACATTTTGCTGTTATTGCATAGTACTCTGATGTATTTCTTTTCAGTACACCCGTATTTTGTGATTCAACATGCTCGAACATAGTACATGCAAGTTTTTGTAATATTTGGAGTTCCTTTGAACTGATTATATTATATGTATACATTGTACATGTTATGTCATATTATGTCATTTAACAATTGAAATCAAAGTTTACACACGTGGCAGCGTTTGTTACAATGTTATGAAAGATCATTATCAAATTATCAATAACATTTGACAGGTTCAGCTGGTACGAATTAGGATTGATTAATGTATTAATTTCCAATTTTCAAAGAAATGAAAGGAGTACATCCTAAAGGAGTTATCTTTTGAGCAGCTTAAAATTTTTATTTTGATCTAATTACAAGAAAATGCAATAATTTTACATTAAGAGCAATGAAATTACGAAGAAAAAACATAAAAATATGTCAAATATGAAAAAGGTAATAAGTTACAATAATAATCGAACGATTAACATTTAAAAAAGTCTTTATCTCCCAAAACACTTTTGGTCGATTGGTTAAAAAGGTTAAAAAATCATCTATACGCAAGTTGTAAAATGAAGCTGTAATCATTGATCGTTTGTCATCCCATCGTTAGATTTTGCTACTTTTCACTTTCCCTTACCCGTGACTGCAATCTTATTAAAACCTGCGTTTTCATTAATAGATCAATCATTACCGTCTCCGATGGGAGACGGTATACATAGTCAGATGATGATCAGTCTTCGGAGTAAATGACACTCTGTTACTTGATTGGGTGGTTTACTAAATCTATAAATATTTTTGTCATTTCATTGGTTTACGTCAGGATCGCACAAGTATGTGTACTGAAATTTCGATATATTCTTAGGTTGAATCGGGGTTGTAATCAGTATTTTAGTGTAGTAATGTTACGTTGCACATATTGACTTCTATTTCATTCAATGCATTGGTCAGTGAACAATTATAAGGTAAACTTGTACCAAAATCTCCCTACTTTATAATGCTGTTTTGGAAAAAAATATATGATCTATTTCTTTTTTTTTCGTTAAATCAGTATTTTAGTGTAGTAATGTTACGTTCCACATATTGACTTCTATTTCATTCAATGCATTGGTCAACGAACAAATTAAAAGGTAAACATTGTATCAAAATCTCCCTACTCTTTAAAGCTGTGTGGGTTAGGCAACAAATTATATGTTCTGTATCTTTATTTTTTGTTCTGATATTTGATGCAAATTTAACAAAACATATTTTTACCGCTCATTTTGAACATTTGTTCAGGGAGTGGAGTTTTGTTAAATTATTTTTTTTAAAAGCACGTGTGAAGTAACGACAGGCATTTAAATCTCTCAAGCACCACTGGATAATAGTTTAGCGTAAACAAAGTCCTTACAAGATACATGTACATTGTATACCTATCCACATATAAATTACAAAAAAAACCAGATACTTTAATAAATCCGTAAAATTTGTAATGTAGCTAAGAGACGGTTAGCTTTTTAGAAAAGCTAAACTTGTATATAACTCTACTCACAATAGTGCTTTTATCGGCTGATTGATTGGTTCTTGCTTCTTTGAGGTTTTATGCCACTTGCAGAAATGTGTCCAGTAGACTAGTTTTTGTTGGTAGAGGAAGAAGTACCCAATGTAAACACCGACGTTCACTTAGAAAACTATCAATCATGTTTATTAAGTCTGGACTAAAAATCTTATTCCAGTATTGAAACACATCGCATTTGTAAGGACGCAAATACAATTTTACCTACAACATCAAGTTGGTGATCGTTAATTGGTAGGTCAGGTCAGGTGCGTAATAACGAAAATAAAGATTTCGGTATGATTATGAACCCAAGGGTGTAACTGGGTTACCGTACCGACAGTAATCCGCGGTAAGGAGTCTAGATGTTCATAATAGAAAAAATGTTTTACCCTGATGAAAAAATATAGCTAAATTATACTTGATAATGTTATTATCATATCACAGGTAAGATAATTTATTGTTAGCATATCAGAAATGTAATTAATGTGTAATCTTTTATCAATTTGGGGTATTTTTGTGAGAGATGCTTTAACGATCTGAGGGCTTATACATACTTGTCTTGTCTTGAAACTAGCTGCAAAGTTATCAAACCAATGATTTTGATATAAAAAAACACTGACGTGCAGACAGGGAATACTAAAAATATACCATAATTGGATATTTGTTCCCTCCAAACTAATAAATGTCGTTTTTCAACGTGTTTAATTAGATTGTGTAGCATAATCTCCTTTTTTAATATTATATCATGCCAGCATAACGTTTTATTGCACTTGTCTGGGTTAAACCTAATAGAAGGTACAATTTAATTTATTTTTCAAAAACACGACTATAAGTTAATCTTTGATATAAAGCTTTTACTTACTGACTTAGTTTTTAGTGCATGGTTTATAGTGTTTTCTACGAAAGCGTATTACTGCCACCCGCAGAGAAAAAATCTCACATTATAAAATAATAAGTCATAATCATGAGATAACATTTCATAATTATGACATTACATTTCATAATTTTATATTATAATTGCTTATATGCCTAATGCATTTATATAAGAACCAAATCTTTTTGGGGATAAAGTTTCAAATTTCATAACGGTGAATAAACGTTCTGAATTTTACCTTTTTAAAAGGAGTGATATTTTTTACTTCTTCTTTCAGGGTGTTAAAATAATTAGTCACTGCTTCTTAACACTAAGGTTGCAGGTTTGAGCCCTACGGTGAGCAAGGTATGCCCGTCTGAAACCTTGACTGACAAAGTTGGCCAGTTTCTGACGAAGGCTGGGTGTATGTCAGGTACTTAGCCATACTCCCAAAAGAAAAGACACGATTTAGTTAAAACAAACTCTGAAAAAGGTTTAAAATCCCATTAATTCAAACTCACAAACAATAATGTAAAAATATTTTGATAATTATAAACCACACCACATCCATATCACTATATGCCTTAAAACGTCAAAGTAGGTTGGTTTGCTCTTTCACATGTAAACTCTTTATAGTATTCTAATAACTAAATACCTTGTACTCGGAATACAGACCAAACATTCTTTTTCATTGAGATATGTTACGATTCATTAAAATAGTTGTATATATTCACGTGAATTCTTAATTTGATTATTTCTTTGTCTTGACAAATACGAAGAAGGTTATTAAAGCTACAATAACTGTGCGTGTGTATGACAATTACTATAATCTCGTAATTATGACTTATTATCTCATTATTACGTGTAAGAAAAAGTTTTCCTCTGCTGCCAATGCGGTTCCGTAGTTTGCCATTTTCTCTTGCAGACTAATCTCACATACGTTTCTTTTATATTGATCATTATACTTCTGATATTTTTCTTATCTCTTAACGAGTTTTTTTCATATAGAAAATAATAAAGTAATAACACGTGGCAGTTTATGATAATTCTAAGAAAGACATCATCATTGAATGTACGTGTCGTATTGATGCTTGACGTTTCACGTGGCGGATAACATGTTCACACAGTGTTAATAACAACTGTACATACAGAACAAAGGACAGGAACAACGAATATTTGATTGCTGGAAAAAATAACTACTGAAAATGCAGCTATCGGTAGACCGCCTGTATCGAAACTGTCCAAAAGAGGAAATAATAAACATAACCTTAAATTATCGTTCCCTACAGGTTGACGTTAGGTGTATATTTCGGAAGCCACTGGCAATCCAGTACAGGGATGCGTTATTTTCTGTTTTGATTTATGACTATATATCCAAATATCTGAAAAATCGGGCTAGTTCATAAGTTCCTAAATTGAACAGATGTTGAGATATTGACGATTAAAATTGAAATTATTAAGATGATAGGAGTCTAGAGACGTAAATAAAAATAAAATCTTAATAAATTAGGACTTTCAGACTTATGATGGTACTAATACATAGTTTTCTGAATGTATCAATAGCAAATTATACATTGATTTCATTCTGCAGATGCAAAAGTGTCTTTTCCGGCTTTACATATAAAAGTTATTAATAACATACTTTTGCAGCAGTGGGATTTTCATTTTGTAAGCTTTCTCGTCGCATCAAAGGGATGATAAATGCGAATAGTCAAAATGTCTGGCTTAAACTTAAAGTAATTTACTAAAAACTAATTAGAAATCAGTGTTTTCAATACTAGATGTTTTTATAAATATTTGAGATGATTATAATGTTCTCTCTTAACATATACATTTCAAAGATTATATTTAAGACGATGTCACTGATGGTTTCTTTGAAATTCAGTTATACTAACATAATCATCATCATAACGAAATTTAAATTTTCATATATAAATGCCAACATACCAACTTTCTATTTAAAAAATCAATAATTATACATTTAAAAGATAGACGGTGAAAAAAAATGCATTCTAAGCTTTTTCTGAAATATTTTGTTTACCAGAAAAATTTTGTTAAAAACTTTTAATTATCATGTTGTAATCAGAATTATGAATAATTTATAAAATATGCTTATATTCGGTTAGGTATGTCCAGGATTTAATTGCGCCGAACTGTCTCTAAAACAATATGGCGAGTAATTTTACATCTTTTTCGATGACAAAAAGTGTAATGTAAAGAAAGCCAATACAATACAATATATTTGTTTCTTGCCTCCTGCCAAAAAACCAATAATTAGGGTTGTTACATGTGTTAGAAAACTAAAGTAAGTCTGGAATTGTATAATGGGCCTTAACGCCAAATTGCCCTAAAATGTGTTACAGGATGTATACAAATTTTAGGTAGGTAGGAAGGCGGAAAACGAACTTTGGTTTTCTTGGCTTATCTGAAAAAAAAACTATAAACACAATCAACAATATTAAACAAGTGTTGACTGTGAGCACGCTCACAAAGGGATACCCCCCGCTTAGCTTCAAGTCCAATTATCTCCCCTGAATAATATACGACAGAGACGAGAATTCTTATTGCACACCTACATATGATGTACTTCCTTCATGTAAAGTTTCATCAAAATCTGTCCGAGTTTAGGAGGAGTTGTGCTTACAAGGTCTCGCACTGAATACTATATTTAAAAAGTCTAGGTCTCATTATCTCCCCTGAATAATATCAGACAGCGACGAAAATTCTTCATGCACATCGATGTACTTTCTTTATGTAAAGTTTCATCAAAATCCGTCAAGCGGTTTAGGAGGAGAAGCGCTTACAAGGGATGTGGACAGACAGACAGACGGACAGACAGACAAGGTGATTCCTATATACCCCCCAAACAAGTTTGCGCGGGGGGGGGGGGTATAATAACGATTTCCAGCGAGACTTGGTCGATGTTTCAACAATGAAAATCTTCTAAAAAGAACTAGAAATTAAGTTCATACCCCATTGTTAGTTTTTACATAGCTGATTTGATATCCAAGAAACAAGAGCAGATTAGACAGAACTATAACGGACAAACTGTTCTAACCTATTGTAACAAGTCATGACGGCGAAAAATGACACTGTACTTCAGGTTTATCTTGTTTTATGTTTTGATGCCATGATGAATGCTTTGCGTTTTTCTTATGATCAGATCACGTGTTGTCATAAATAAATATGTAATTCTAAAATGTTGATTTATCTCCCTTATATACATATCTGGTTTGTTTAAACCCAAATTGAATTGCGTACGATTCTTTATAGCTTATTTAAGATTGTTTTTTTTTAAATCCAGCAAGAATTTTAGTAGTATATATTTGTTTGGGTACTAGTTAATGTCAACATTAAATGTGTTAATATTTTTACATCTTAGACTTGCATTGTTAATGCCCTTGCTTGGAAGGCTGTCCATTGTTAGTATTCCATTTATTCCACCATAATACTTGTAGCAAAGTCAGGCCTTCGGGATGCTACGATTTCACGTTAGGCTACCCGTGTACTCAACGTTGGTAAAAGCGTTTCCGACTCGGAATATATAAATAGTCCCATTTAAACTTTTAGGCAAATCCATCAAGACTGTATAATAGTAAAGGTCAAACGTTAATCAGTAAAGTCATTGTGTCTCATGCAAGGATGCAATAACTGAAATGTTATACGTTATAAGCTAAAAAAATGCTGAATAATGTTCATGTTGCGTGACCATTATCAACACATTACCAAGACTGCCTTATACAGGAGATATTCATCAAATTAAAACGCTAATAGCATTATATGTACCTGTCATCTGTTAATTACAATTAATAGGTCCCCGGACATCATTTGATCTTAAAGCGTAATTTATTAGAAATTTGTTGCACGTTTACACCTGTTAATATAAAAGTAACATTCGGTTTTGATAATTGAATTTGCGTAAAAGGATTACAAAAATGTGCTTAAGTTCTTATTAAAATAATTAATGTCCAGCCCAATTTAACTAAGTTCGTCCAATCCAAAAAGTAAAAAGCTCTTTAAAAATAGCTTATATAAAGAGATACATGCAGCTATGTAATGTGGTACCTCAACAATAATTTTCGGACGTCTGTTATAAGATATCGCAATCTTTTTTCCCGTATAAATAGAATACAAACACATTACCGAATGAGTTGACAAAATCTTTAATATGTCATTGCGAACTTTAATAGAACAATGCAGCTACTGATTCAAACAGGGATTGGCTAACAGTTGTGTTTCTTATTTCAAATTTTGTATTTATTTAGATCAACTGTTTAATAATTTACATTTTCTTCTAATTTTGGAATACGTATAATAAGGTAATGAAGAACTAAATGATAAAATTACAATGTACATGTATTTCATGTGGTGTAGTCACTTCTGTCAAAGTCATAGACAATTTTTAGTGAACTCCTTCACACGGGATAGAAAAAGATCATTAAATGACAATACAGAAATTTAGGGCCTAAAAATGTTGTTTATGGTGTTGTCAATATAACAGTTTCATACAAACATTTATTCTCATTTTTTTGTTCTCGGATTCCCGATTTACTTGTTAGGTAGGTCTTTACAAGATCTACATTAACTTCACAAATACAATCCTCTAAAATCATTATAGATAACATTATCGCATTGTTAATATATATAGCCCGCTGACTTAACTCAGGGTCGTGTGATGATAACGTACCCGATATTATCTAAAATTAAGAATGTATTTAGTCAAAATCTGAAAAAATATCGATTGATACAACCTGTGTGATAAAAAACCTTGTATCACTAATATATGTGATACAAGATGTACTTTTGTCGGAACTACTTCTTGACGTCACAATGAATGATATAACCAATGATTCGTTGAATGACTTTCATTCTATGAATGAAATATGACGTCATAATGCGTGTGACGTTAGAGGGCTGTATTTTATAAACAAATGCTTCGTTGAATGTTAAATTTTAAATTTTAAACATTCACTTTTATTCTGCCCTTTTTAATTTTAGATAAACTTATTACATACATTTAAGTGTAGGTACAACTACCTGTATCACGTCTCGACAGTTGCATACATTCCGCATCACAACTCGACGCTGCGCGTCTCGTAGTGATACGAATGTACACAACTGTCTCGACGTGATACAAGTAGTTGTACCTACACATAATGTATGTAATGTGTATTTATTATCAATTAGGTTATCACAACGGTCCCATGATGTTCATTTTTCAGTTAAATAAAAACTACTAAATTTTTCTTTTTATTTTAAGATATATTTACATAGGTTATATATTCTTATAGAGCCTCGGTGGCCGATTGGTTAAGGTAGTTCGAGCCTTGCTGCGGACAGGGTGAGTTCAACTCAAATCTTAATTGAAAAGGATTGCTAGGTTTCCTACCGAAGGTCGGGGATTTTCTCCGGGTACTTAGGCTTCCTCTCCAATTAAACCCATTACCACTGGACGCCATGATATACCTGAAACATTGCTGAAAGTGGCGTTAAACAACATTCAAACAAAAAAAACCAAACACAATTCTTATGTGAATAATTTTTAAATAATAAAACAATAGGCAAGACTAAAATCATATAATTTATCTTCACCCGTTCCAGCCAAAATCTTCATTGAACGACATGTATTTGAATACATTTCATCAAAGATACCACAGTTGTAAAAAAAATACTACGCCAGATGCGCTTTTTGTCTAAACAAGACCCATCGCTCAAACCCAAAACTGTTTTTAAAAAATACTTCAAACAATTAAGATGTTGTAGAGCTTTTATTATCAAACTTTCGATTTCAGAGCAGTAAATTTTGGCAATGTCTGAAAATAAAAATTATATTAAAAGAACAATATAAAAGTGTTCAAGCGATAAGTGATAATTAAGAGAATTGGTTTTGTTTTTTGTTTGAAAAGGGGTTAACTTTTCACCTTGTCTTTTACTTCCGGTTTAATTCGGAAGGAAACCAGAATAGCTCTTAAAAATGAAAGACGTTGCAAAGAAAATTGGCAATTTTGGACAATGAAGGTTAGAATTAAACGCATCCTGTTCGCATAAAGGCTCGAACACGTATCCTCTGTCTGGACAGGCACATGGTCTAATGAATAAATTAACTAAATTAATTGCTCTGCCAACAAAGCCCCGAAATTTCATTGGATGCCTTTGAGTAATAACATCCTGGTGAATTTTCACCATCAATATTGGTGGATGTTTGCTGTTCAAAACAAAGGACCCAATATCTGAGATGCAGATATTTTTAATGGGGTTTTATTCCTGAAGTAATTTAAAATAAATTAATAAAATTTGCGAGTCAAAAATCAATTTCCAAAGCACAAAAAATTGCCTATAGTATTTTTACTATGTTTACAGCATGTTGCGAGTAATTTTGTCTCAAAAAGTCAATAATATGAATAAGAACTGCTCATCTGTACAGAGTACATCAAATTGTATTTTTTGTCTTTAGTTTTTTGCCTATTAATATTTACCCTATTCAATAATATTCGTATTTAATTGATAACATCTTTATTCTATCTTTCTACTGTTTTTTTTGTGTAATAATTTACGATTCCAGGTATACAGTGGGCAGTCATTTAATTAGCTAGGCAAGTTTACAGAGGTCAGCCGTGACCCAAGCAGTAGTTCATCTCATTCAGGACGGGAAAAGTTCACACACAAAAAATAGATCAATAGGGGAAATTGAAAGTACCAACGTGAAAATTAAAACTGTCACTGGAAAAGCATGGAGCATTGAGGAAGGACAGAGAATTCGCTATGTTGTAGCGGGTACAATGAAACCTACATACGGCATTAATCTTATTATACACACATTAATAGATTTATTTAAATTAATAACACAATGAATTCCAGCTTGAATACAAATAGAAGCCTGATTGTAATTCCCCAGGCGAGACACTATAGTAAACAATAATTGTTTACTAGAATACATACCGTAAACAATATAGCCCTTGACGTGTAATCATACACTGTGCCGCTATGCATAATAATGAAGGTAATCATCATTAATAATGCTAATTCATTTTTGCATAAAAATAAACCAAATACAAGATTGTGTTTCAGTCTACGAATGTTCGTGCTTTTTGCATTCTCTGATATAGTGTAATTATAGTAAGAGATGTACTAAAAAGCTAGCAAGAAATAATTTACGTATTGATTTACAAAGATCCATGTTGAAACCGTGTAACATGGTTTGGCTTAGTGCTTCGAAATTTAAAATTTCAATATTTTTGGGTTAGAGCTTCACTGGTGAGTCTTGATTAGACGAAAAGCGCACCTGGTGTAGTTCCATCTATACTTTACTTGCAACAACTCAGCTTATGAACTGTTAGTTCCCAAGAGCATATTTTGTCTAGTTGTTTGAGTGCTGGCAAGAATACCATTTAATTCTTCTTTTCGCAAGGTTAGTTGGTCGTTTAGGAATTTTGATGATTAAAGATCTACAGCATATAAATTATTTTGATTTTAAATACTTTTGGGGTTCATCGTGGGCACTGATGTGTCTTTACTCTGATATTTTTGATGACATTTTATTTGAAATAATAATTAAAAATTTATATTTTATTTAATTACTATTTTCCACAGACCTACGTGATACACAGCACACTGTGGCTTTTAACCAGCGAGTTCACAAGGATAACAGCAAGATTCAACATGATTAACAGGTACACCTTATTGTTCACTCACACAGTCTGGAAAGAAAGGAACACGTATGTTTACCACCTTTGCCGGCAAAACTGGGTCACGCTGTCCTTGTCACGCTGTTTAAATATTTATCTTATACATTAATTACTCTCTACTTTTACTGTATTGCTATATTGAATACAAAAGCACTGACGGAAATTCAGATTTTAAAAAAACATAGAAAGTATATTAATTGGGAGGAAAGGAATATAGTTTGGACATTCCATTAGCGACTTTGTCCATTTCAGTAATGGGCAATCAATGAATTGACATTTTTCACATATTAGATTACGGTAACGAGTGATCATTAGAAGCCATCTTTAATGGGTCAGCATAATCCTGACTGTAATTGACAGTATTAAATGTAATTTTGTGTCGTCTTTTTTGTCGAGTAATGTGGTATCTGTAGTTGTGCCAAAAAGCCACTGTTGTCTTTAATAAGTCGATTGGTGGAAATAAATTAAATCACCAAATCTTATAAGTAAACAATGAATATTTTTATGTCGTGCAAGTGAGTTGATTTTATTGGATTAAATTACAAAACACACAGTTATTGGAGTTAATCAGAAAATAACAAGGCGTAATACCAATAATAAAATGAAACTACGAAACTGACATAAAACTCGCGAACACAACAATCAACAGACATTCAAAACATAAACAAACAAAAACATTTTAACTACGACTTCATTAAAAATTTTCCGCTTAGAACCGCAAGAGTTAGATATACATTCTAACTGCGAGGTTGAATAATTTAGTATCTTCTTAGTTCTTTTAAAATAGAAAGATTTCAAAATCATCATGGTATGGTTTGTTTAAGTAGATTAGTAACGAACTATAGTAAGTGCCATGTTTATAGACTGCCACGGCTCGACCAAAGTATATGTCAAAAAAGAGGAGGCTCTTTGTAATTGCTACAAATGACTTCACTAAGTGTCACTGAACTCTACTTTCGTTTTCAGTGACAGTCACAATTTTCTGTCCATTTTTGAATCCTGTTTCCTCAATTTATTTATTGTTTTGTTAATATTTTCTATAATCAAAACAACATCTTAAATGTTGATCGCTGGACGTTTATCAATCATTCAATCAGCTATTCGTCCGATTTTCAAAAAAGTGTCTTTATTTATCACAGGCTTTAATAGAGCAATGCAGCCCATAAGATCAAACAAATAAAAACAACGTTTGTATTTTAACACAGAACTTTTTACCTAAATATAATTGATAATAACCCTGATTGATTGTTTGCTTAACGTCGAGCGAGCAATATCTCAGCTTGTTTTCAGGACGAGAATGAGTTAACAAGCAAAATACTGCGAAATAAAGGATAGGACACACATTTTAACTTTCACAGAAGAAGCACGGAGTAATAAGGTGGGAAATTTAGCCTTTGTACAATCATTATGACCCTACTCTTTATAGAAATCTACAAAAGGGGTCTTTATCGTACAAGGAGCGTGGCACTCTCTAAACATTCAACCACCACGGTCCGCGGGCAGGCTTTCCGTATTATGACTTGGCAACCCCAACAAAAGAGCCTCTCTTATCTGTTGAAAAATTCTGCTACTAAAAAGACACATGCATTTCAAAGTTTTGGCATAATAAAAAACAGAAAACAAATCTAGAATTTTCAGGAATTCTATGACAAACTGTTTAAGATAAAATCTTTTAAAAATCGGTTGCATATCTCAATTTAATAAGAGGTGATTCAACAGTAACCGCTATAAAATTTCATAGAGAGAATCTGCACAATGTTATATGCATATCAAAGTTGTTCACCGGCGCGACTACACTGAAGTTGACATTTCGAGTCCTACTTGGGAAAAGGTGTGCTCGGCTTCATCTTAAATGACAACACCTGCTGGTTTTTCACCAGGTACTACGGCTTCGTACCTATCCTCTTTGTCCCAGGTGGCACATCATGCCACAATAAATTGTTTACACATTACTTTGTCATTTTCCTTGCGTTGTTCATGTGCCTCGTGTTGTGTTAATGAACCTACGATAAAAAGGAACACAAAATGGTGTAAAACTCATCAAACAAACAAAATCTAAATATCATATCAAATATTTGTAACATTATGGTTGGCATTTGATGTCTATATCGGACGCATCGGAAAAAACAAACTTTTCTACCAAACGTTTTTATTAGTTCTCAAATATGCTAAAATACAACCCATTTGATTTCAATGAATATGAATAGGAACAAGCAGCACATTATTTTGTATAACGAATATAATTTTCTGGCACATTCCTTCTATAATTTGTTAGAGGTTATTAATAGACAAGCCAACTAACCGTGCATTCGCCGAGATTTTTATATCAGTGAAGCAAAAGAATGACGATTATCAGATGTAGTTCTGTCGACTGTTTTTTGTAATATGATCGAACTGGTCGTTGAAATCCCGAAGGCTTTCTTATATAGCACACAGTCTCGTGTAATTTCCTTCTATCTTTGAATTTACACAGTAGATTTAATTATAAGGTCAGTGTTGATTAATCTGTGCTGTTTATATAACTAAATGCCAGTTTAATTCAGGATATGGTAGAATAAGCCAACTCGTGGACCGCTTCATTGGAATTTTTTTAAATATCAATACATCTGACTTCATTAGAAATTTTT
Organism: Limnoperna fortunei; assembly: GCA_944474755.1. NCBI lineage: Eukaryota > Metazoa > Mollusca > Bivalvia > Mytilida > Modiolidae > Limnoperna > Limnoperna fortunei. Next base: position 98,096,703 of record OX104113.1, on the reverse strand, counting down.
TAGATATCAATACATCTGCGTTCAATATAAACAATCCAATTGAAGTCATCACTTTAATTGTACGTTCGGCATCATGACTTACATGTAGTTGACTGTTACAGAGTATATGTGTCATAAATGACCATTTATGTACTTCGTTAATTTACTGAATTATAAATACTCCCGGATATGATTAATTACCGGATTTTAATTACAGCAATACGAACACATAGAGCGTAAAGCTGGAGTTGCTTTAGGAGCATCTGAAATCCGTTCTTATTGTGGTTCGTGTCTCTTTATTATTTGCTTATTTGATTGTGTGTTTCTTTGTTTTGGTATAAAAAAAACAACCGTTTCCCCGTGGTCTACATACCATGTATAACTGTAAGTATATAGGAATTTTGACTAAGACATCAACATTTATCTGTTATGGCGTCTGTTACCCTAATTTTGCAAAGCAACACTACATTTCTTCGAAATGTCCATTAAAATGACAAATAGTTCCCATTTACCAATTGCAAAATTGTTTTTATTTCTTTTGCATCTGTAGAAGGACAATGAAAGGAAACATATACCCTTTTTTAAAGGAGCATTGCATTGAATTCAAGTAGTGATAACGGTTTTTGTAATTATAAGAAAAAAAAATCGAAAACCTTCAAGCAAACAAAATTGGCAACAAAAGTAACATGCAGGACTATTTATCTTAAAACTCTATAGAAGGATTGTGCGTCGACAACAGTGCAAACGCGCGTGATAGCGATGCAAATCATGTGAATTGACGTAAATGGTGTAAGGTCACACTACTGGACGCTATAAGATGATGATTTACAGATACTAGTACTACTGGTAGACGAAACACTGGCTAAATTGCACGTTCAAGATTTATTATCTGTATTCATTAATATAGTCAGTTACCAGGTAATACGATATGGGTTTGTGTTATTTATCAATCTATTTTTTAAATTAATCTCAATATTATGAAGGCAATTAAGGTTCATTTAAACGCAAAGTCATACTGACATACCCATCTGGTCACAGTTGACCTGAATGATAAAGTGAATATTGGATTGACGGGATGTCAATTTTATCAAAAAATGTGTAAATGTAATAACGAAAAGACAAATTGTATCAATCACAAATAACATTTTATAGAAATACTACATTTACTACTTAAGTCAAAACATAACATATAGACCTAAGCTGTTATAAGGCGAATGACCCTAATGGGTACTTTCCAAAAGCATAATACTTAACATAAAAACTACATTAGTAATTTAAATGCGATATTTTCGTGTTTTATATTTCATAGAAACTTTAACAATTATAATCAGATCAGATTATAGTTATCAAGCGTTTATGGAGGTTTCATACATTTTAAAATTGTTTTGCAATAATTAAAAGCATTTAAATTTAACAGTTGGTTTTCTGAAAGTACTCCAAACAAACATGTCCAGTAACATTTTTAACAAAGAAAACAATGGTTCTACTGTTACAATTTGAATGGTTACACTTACAGGAGTTTATGACTCGTTTAACCAGAAAACAAGAAATTTGTCCTGGTCTCATCAATAATGTATAGAAGTCTGTAAGCACTTAACTTTGATTTAATTGCAGGATTCTCAAAGGTGGCAATTACTGGATCAATGGTCGATATCAGGATTTATACATGTAAACATATAATTTTTTTAATAATATGTCAACGAGTACATTTCCTTTCCACTTTTTTGCACTTGTATGTAGAGATTAAACTTGATTTTCGTTTTATAGATTAAGTTTATAATAAGTCCTATAACAAATAAACAATTGTGACATTTTGCTTAAATTAGTATTATGACTAGTACTCAAGATTATCGCTATTTTGCAGCATTTTTTATCGTTATGTGCGGTATTATCCCATCTTACTGTACTAGCGTGAGATGGGCCCATCTCACTTCGCTGTCAAGAGAGCACGCACGTTGCCAGCGCGTAGTAATTTCTAAAACGCTGAAGCCTATTGAAGTTTTCGCAACTCATAGCCAATCAGAATCGAGGCGCAATTTCCAACAGCCAATCCTATTCGTCGTTATGCAACTGATATCGGATCAATGGAATGGAAAGTGAACGAATCATCAAAAACAAGCGTACTATTAAAATGAACTATTGCATCGCGTTCACAAATGTATTTATAAAAAAATATAATCTTTTTGATTTTTTGAGAAATTCTTCCAATTAAAAAAATTTAAGAGCTTCAACAAAATCTCCCCATCTTAACAACAAATACAGGCAAGTAAACCTTAAAATTTTTCACTGATTTATTAGACATTTAAAGAACTTTCATGATTAAAATACTTACAAACATGAAACTATATCAGACTTTCCTAATAGTAATATTCCTAGAATTTCTATTGCCAAATCTAGCACCACAGCTGGCAATTTTGCATCTGGATTTGTGGCAAATAATGGGAATGAAAGGACTAAATTTTTGGAAGATCTTAAAAATCGGAACCCAAATAGGAAAATGAATGGTTGTGTTAAGGTCTTTCAATACTTTTTAAAGAGTGTAAAAAAGTATTATGTGAAATATATGAAATTGAACCAAAAACCCTTGATGAATATTTACAAGAATTTTTCATTGGTTTGCGAAAGGAAAAACCTAAGAGAGGAGAATTGAATGAATACCAGCCAACAGCTATTTCAGTATGATCAGATTTTTTAAATAAACAATAATGAACACGATATTAAATTGAGTGAATTATTTAAAAAGTCATCCGACTGTTTGATTCGAAAGAAAACACATCAGAAAGAGATGGGCATGTGAAACCGAATGTGTCAGTTACTTTTTAAGATGAGGAAGCCATAAGTCAGGTGGAACGAACATCAACAACTCTGAGGGATTAGTGACACTGTTGTGGTCCTTGAATACTCGCAATTTAGGTCTAAAAGGTTGTCATGAGCAAAGGCAATTGAAATGAGGCTATATAAAATATGTTAGCAATGACAAGTAAACATTTCTCGAATATAATGAAAAGCTCACAAAGACGAGAGATGGATAAAACAGTAAAAAGACCAATGCGTATGACACAAAGTTATGGCTAGATCTGGAAAATCCCACAAAATGTCATGTGAATGCATATAAATTGGTATGTACATATTTTAGACCCTCAATGCAGATTGACCTGCTACCAAAGATAAGGGTTTTTCTCGAGTACTCCAGCTTCCTCCCCAATAAAAACTTGAAGCCATGACATAGCTGAAAATTGCTGATAGTGGCATTAAACAACGTTTAAAGAAACAAACAGATTGACCTGCTTGTCCTTTAGGATTTCCTTGAATTTTATTATTGATACGTTCCTTAATTCTATTATGTACACTTGACTTGAGACCCATCCAACACTTTATAATCAGTCAGAGCAAGAAGCAAATATGTGTCAGTGATTTATTAATTTATGTACCAATGTAATACAACTTAACTAAACATCTCACCAAATTTCCACTAAACTAGTACTTCATCTGTATCTTAAATACTGCATAAAAACAGCCTATCCAGAAACTATCAGATGGAAATACTAACTAAACACACTGACAGTGCCCGGAAAGACATATGAAAAAAAAAAACTCAAAAATAGCATATTAAACAATGTGAAATAAGAACAAATTTTAAATACAAACATACTTTTCTTTTGGTTAAAAACGCCTACATGAAAATCGATATGACAAATAGTTGCAATATTCGTGCATGTAAATTTTAATTAGGGTAACACTTTAATCATAATATATTTTACAAATAGAGTACAATAGGAGGATTTTCAAAACGTTATTTACTTAGTTTGATAAATTTAGTGCAAAATTAAAAAAAAACGTCACTCAAAAAATGACAGCTAAGAACTACTTAAATTTACATGCAACAGAACTTTTTTTAAAAAGGCATGTATGTACACTGTGACAATCTAACATCCATTGTTTTTAGCCCTACCCAAATATTTATTGTCAACTATTTCAAGAAAACAGAATTAAAATACTGTCACATAATGTTTTTCACACAGACTCCATGTTAAAAAAATCTTCAAAATTAAAATATCCCCAGATCTACTAAGTACAACATTTTCATAAGGTGACAGTGAACATATGTTTGGCCACATTTAAATTGCAAACTTATTAATATACCTGCAATAATGATTATCTGTGGATACATTTGTTCTGCAAATATTAAGTATAGGATAAATGACCTAACGAAATGATGACTGATGAAAGCCCCTTTTACCCGGAAATTAACAATGGAAGAAAGAATGGTTCGATATGATACAATAATTTAGCATGACACAAAGGAGGCTAAGAAAATTGATGAAACAACAAGCATCTAAGGCAAAAATGACAAAAAGTTAAGAAATCATTCAGGAAGGTGAACAGCAGCGGTTAGTGCTAGTGCCCTCAAATAAGATAGGAACGAGAAAATGCATCTTGTTTCAAAAAACGTAAACAATCTATAAATATCACAGCAATACTGTTGGTCCAGTGAAAAATGTGAGCCATGTAGCAAACTTCATTCCCTAAAGACAGGAAAAATGTGAGCCATGTGGCAAACTTCATTCCCAAAAGACAGGTTAACTTTTCATTTGAAACGGGTGAAAACGTAATCAAAGGATAATTAAGTACGTTTAAAAGTGTACTAAATGATAATTTATATAATCTTTGTGTTTAAGATGTTAAATGACCGAGTACACTTAATCAACTTCAGTGATAAATATTTTGATGTAAAACTGTTAATTAATGAAGACTTTTACTATATAATTTTACTTATAATGGTCACTTAGAAATATATTATAAAAACGAACACGTTGTCCCTTGAAATACAAATTACATAAAGAAATCAATTTATTTTAATGATTAATTATTATTTTCAAATGCAAAATACCAATAATGTTTTTTATCCAGGATTTATGATTACATTTAACATCCCCGCGATATTATATTTCGGTTTAACAATATGCTTACTTTTAGTTATGAGACTGAAGACTTATTATTATAACTGTTTGTAAAATACCAGCCTTGTTTACGTTAATATTTAATAAGGTACGAATGATCTACACAAAATATAGAATACCAGGAAGTTAGAATATTATGATGGTTCTTTATTCACTTTGTAGAACGGTACCTTATACACGGCACACAAGGGCTGCAGAATAATCTTTCCTAATATGTTTTTTTGAAGTATATAACAGCAACCACAAATTCAGCAATTATGAGCAATCTAAATCTAAATAATTCTCATTTTGTTAAAAAGACAAGACATTGTCTTTCTTCCTAGCTCAATAACGTATTGTCTAACCATTTCCGTTAACACTCATATATATCTAATTTCTCCAACCATTAAGCTAAGTACAATGGGGTGTAAAGTACAAGCAGTCAATAAAGTCAACATTTACAAAGATCATGAAGCTTCTAAGCGTTGCATTACATATCTACAATAGGACCAATTTAGACCAATGACCAAACTGTGTACACTTAAGTGATACAGACCACTGTTGAAATTTTTGAGAAAGTGTAGAAGCATTATAACGCTGCAAACCATCCATATGTATAGTGTCAGTCTAAATTGCTGCCTTCAGGTCTATCTCGTTTGCCGAATTGATTTATTTTTGCTAGTTTGTTATCGCCCAGAATATGACACACACAAAAATGCTTGCTGGACGATAAGCAACAAAACAATAAGTATATCAATCAAAGAACCAAAGGCAGAAAAGTTATACTGTAAACAGAAAAAAACAATGAGTATTGGGTAAGGACAACAATGCACCACTCTACAAACACATTATTAATTATGGTGCACGATCTCTGATTTATTGAAAATATAATCTATAATGAAGAAAGAAGTGCGTCTATCGAATAATCAACTATATATTTCTGAAATTGCTTAACTTAACATCTAATAAAACTTTTAACATCTGTTTTTTCAGCAGTTAAAATCAGTATTCAGAGATACTGTGCAACTATTTACTGCCGAGATAGCGTAAACAGGATGTGGATAGCGAAAAAGACTAATGATCTGTTAGAGGACATGCAGTCAAGGTCACTTTCATCTTGCAATAGCTTTGGAATGATTGACTTTTCACCCCTTTGGACTATTTAACCCAATAATAACTAAAAAAATTAAAAGAATTGATTCAGCTTCGAATGGTAAATCTCAATTCAAATATTTGGTTTAGGATTAGGCAGTCAAGTTTTATACACGAAACCTCCGATTGTATTAACAAATTTTTGGTTACTGAATTAATCAGAATGCTCACAGTTTTTTATTTATAAAGTATTTGTTGATAGATTTATTAATTGGATGTTTGCTTTACGTCCAGCGAGAATTATTTTTCGAATTATTAAGGTCACAATAAATTAACGGAAAAGGAATTGGAAGGAACATATGTAACAAAATTTTGGCTGCCACTGGAAAAGTATAGAGTATTGGGTGAGAGCGGAGAATGTAGACTTTTGTAGCGGATACAATTAGCTTACTCTTTTTCGAAATCTTTAAAAGGGGTCTTTATTGTGCAAGGAGCGTGAAACTCTCCAAACACGTCACTCACAACGGTGCAGGGCCAGGCTTTCTGTATTATGACCTGACAAACCCCCAATAAGAGGGTTTTTCCTATTCGCAATCCTGGGACGCCATGGACCGTTCTATGAATCGAGCATTAGGAGCCTTTCCAGTATCGTCCCACATAACATGTGTTTAGTGGACGTGTTTTTCAACAGACCGTCGGCATTTCAATAGGCACCAACTGCTATCATCGTTTTACTGATTTGTTCCTCTACACGTTTTTAGACAAGGACTTTCCATACGATTTTGAATGTTTCATAAAATTTATAGCGTATGTGACGTTGAATGCCACATACTGTAATATGTATAAAACACAATTTGTCGAAACAATGTGATGGTTGAAGCCGCATTGTATTTGTTGTTCTTTGGGACCATACTGCGAGGGTTTAAAGTGCTGTACTCACAGAGCTGCCTGATGAAATTATGGCGCTTCGACTTAATACGAATGTATTGCTTACTGTATATCTAGGAACCCATGCAATTTTTTGACAACATCAAATAAAATCGAGATCAAAAACGGTTTATTTAAGTTTTTCTGTTGCATCAAATTCTTAAATTGAAGTTGACCTTAATAGTTGCAAAAAAAATTTTTGTTGATCAATTGTACTAAGAGGTCTTTTAGTAAAACACACATTTACCTACTGTGAGTTTACAATGACGTCCACACTACGTTATACACCTACAGTAAGTTTTGATTTACTTTTATACATTGTTTATTGACGCCAAACAAAACTAACCCTAATCTCAAGTAATGTTTTGCTGAGGGTTTCGCCAACACAATTTATAGCAGTAAATGTCGCATAAATCCTACTACTAATGTGTATGATTTCCATAAATAAATGTAGATACAGTTTCTTTGATATAGCTTTTAGATATATGATGACGTTTTGTAATGACATGAAGAGAGGCGGAATAAGAAATGTTAAACAAGGTCACTTCGTGTTTAATTTAACGACAAAGATGGAAGCACAATAAGAGTAACCTGGTTTAGTAAAACTTCTCATAATGTATTAGTATACAGTGCTTGTATTCTGTCTTGAGTAATTTAGTTTCAAAAATATCTTATTTTCAGACTACTAGTGCGTCGTTATGTTCATAATGGCCACGAGTAAATGTGAGAAATGCCAAAATAAATCATATGGTAAGAGAAAGATAATCGTATGCCTAGAAGGCAATACCAAATGTTTATTTAAGGTCTACCGCAGGTCGGGGGTTTCTCCGGGTACTCCGGCTCCCTCCCCCAATAAAAACTGGACGCCATGAAATAGCTGAAAAATTGCTGAAAGTGGCGTTAAAACACCATTCAAACAAAAACAATTTATTTAAGGTCGATTGCAAATCACATTAGGACATAGAACGCAGAATCATAGATATACAAATAGTAGTGATTTGATCCTTTCCTATCGCTCTCAAAAAGGATATACTAATGATTAAAATTATATCTCAGACAGACATGTGCCGCTAAAGAGCTTTCATCATCAAAATTACTACTATTAAATTCTGCTAAGGCCATCTTCAACAAACCCCAGTATTTAAAATATTTTTGCAATTTCAGTGCAGTGTTAAATATTTTCGTGGTATCGTAAATTCAATTTGATTTGAAAATTTTTAAAGGTGTTTAGTAAAAATATATGTTCGAAAATCTCACGGGTTTTCACCGAGCTTCGCAGTTAAAAGGTTTGTATTGTATCGCTATTTTGTTGAACTTAATTAGTTTGTTAATGCATATTCTCTGCTTGATAATATATTTTAAGTTGTATATTCTCGATAAATTTTTAGCAATTTACTGTCCATTATTTTCTGTCGGAACTAAGAAAATAAAATAATTGAACGCCATAATTTAGACAAACATCTTTTATATTAATGCGATCAGTAATAATTTTGAGAAATCTGATAATTTTTTTTTTCATAAAACGTCGATTCTTCTATTATGGGAATAATAAAAGCTGTTTTGGAAGAATCAATTGGTGTTTGAACGAGACAAACTCACTCAGAAAACTGAATGAAGCCATTTGGATTTTCGTGTTAAGTTTTTCAGTTAGTTTTCGAGTTCATACACCAAATAATTCCTTAATAACAGTTATTATTCGTAATAATTCCACCCATTTAAGAAAAAATGTTATTTTAAATCCTTTTATTAGACTATACTGGGAGGATTACCATTCTCGACCTACAGAGAATCTCAGTGCGTCCCGGGGGGGATTTGGGAGGCCCTCTCGTTGGGGGTTTGTGAATACGGAAAGTCTGTCCGCGGACCGTAGTGAGTGACGTGTTTGGAGATTGTCACCCTCCTTGCGCGATAAAGACCACTTTAAGTTAAGATAACCTTTGCCCTTTAGTACTTCTTTCCCTAATTGATTAGTTGCTTGTTAACTCGTTCTCGTCCTGAATAAAGCTGAAATACTGGACATAAAGCAAATATCCAGTCAATAAATTTATTTATTTTATTTAAATGAACGCCTTATTCTGTGACAAGATACACTAGTTCACTTCAGCGAAAAATAAACCGTAAGTCAACCAATCAAAAATGACTTCACAATGACTATAGGAATTATATATAGATCACGTGAAATAGATATGTATATTAGGAAAAGCAGTAATACATGCACTGATACGAGTTGACACATATATGATCTCTATTAATTTTGCAATGCTTTTGAGGAGATTACAAAATACCATTTCGTTTAGACTTTTTAAGGATGGTTTTGAAATCAAATTATGTTATCCCATTAACCACAAATTAAATGAAGTTTTGTCATATTTTAATTCTTCTGCTGTCAACAGCACAGTTCCTAATCTAATGCAGTAAATGTTCTATAACTAAACTTGTCATTTTTGATTACACATGGTCTATCCAAACGAAAAAGGGGTTGGATCCATTTATATTCCGTCGATAACATTTTGTTCGCTTAAATGGCCGTCAGCTTTCGTTTTAATCACAAAAAGGTGCACAATGCATCTGCTGCATGAACATTAATTTAAGAAAAATTGGCAGTAACACAATAAACTTACGTGAAATAAATGTTTAACGTTATTTCTTTGTTGCTATAACGAGAACGGAACAGCAGATGTTTTCTTGTTCTGTATACAACTATAAACATTGTAGATATGGAATTCCAGGAAAAAGTTCAAATAGTCTCAGAGTTTAAGTAAGTTTAGGCTAACGTAAAAAGGAGCATAATAGAACCAGTTTGTGATCACATTGTTTAGAATTAAATAATTTTTTTAATTTTACGTTGTTTTAATTTAATTGGGACGTACCGTAAACCTTTGCGTTATTGTAGTTAAATTTTGATTACCTCATCGGTTGTGATTTTACAAATTTTTATATATCTAGAGTAGTTTGTGATACGATGTACTTTATATTTCCCGGTTTCTTGGCGTTATATTTAACAAGTTGTTAACCTTACCCACAAAGATCTGCATTAGTACAATTACATTGACTGCAGGAAACAATAGCTATTATTAATATTGACACGCAAAAAATATCAAATTCACAATATAATTTATTTCAGCTTTTGAGCTTATCAGAGATTGAATGTAAAAACAAAGGTGATTGTCGTGTAGAATATGATTGTTTTACGCCACTTTCAGCAATTTTGTATGGGGGTGGGCCAGCCGGAGTACCTGGTTAGTACTCCAGACCTTCTGCAGAACTATAGGCAATCCTTCCAAATTAAGGTTTAAAGTTGAGTATTTCAAAGCCTACAGTACGGCTCCAAATTTGATTGTTGTCATTAGTAGGTAAAGAATTTGAACCAACATCCAAAATGAGGGTCAGCGCTCAAGGTGCATGGCACTTCAAACACGCCTCAAACTAATGTCAGTTACCTGACTTGGGACGCCCTTTAGCAGCACTATGGGGGAGCTCTGGGAGTCAAATGTAAAAAAAGGAAAAAAAAATCAACAGGATACGTGTAAATTTTATTACTTGGTTTATTTGTTCTGTCAGTTCAAAGCAATGTTTTAATCAAGGGATTAGTGATAATATCATTATTTTAGTCTGAAAATCGATTTCTTGAATGTTCGTACTTCTCGGGGGCATTCATTAATGTTATGAGATAGTCGACTTTCAGGCGAATTATACAAGTAATGGTCAGTAATCTGTTCAGTAATTGTATGTAAATGGGCAAGCGTCGAATTGAGTAGTGTGTGGTTTGTCTAGACAGCACAAGAATCTTTAATTTCAATTAATATTTCACAACTATTTAGAAGAATGTAGACATATTTAATCAACATTTCCATTTGCATTAAAGTGAAATTTATTCTCCGGAAGCTGTTATAAAATTATAACATGTCTTTATAAGTTAAATGTAAGCATTAGACAGTGACAGCACATTGTGACACAGATACACGACAGAAACTCGCCCGAAAGAAGAAACAAAGACAAACAACACAAACCTATAAGTGAGTAATTCGAACCCCCTGAAACCTGTGTGTACTCAACTGTTCCCGAAAATTAAGCAGTGACTGCATCTAATTAGAATTACCAAAACTCATATAACGAGATAATTATTGTTTTAACTGAATATTAACTAATGGTCGTTGTAAAAAATATTATCTGGTTTTCATGATTAATTCATTGGTTTCTAAACGTCTAACGAGCAATACTTCAGACATGTATTGTGACGCGAACAAGTGTAACATATAACAAATACCGGTAGATTGGTCGAATGCCCCCACCCCTATCGAACGAAAGAGCCTTCCCTATCAGCTTTATTATGCACTCTAAACTATAAATCTTTCCATAATATCAAACATCGAATATAAATCACCATGTATTGATGTCTCTTATTTTTCTTGGTAAGCCGATTTTGTCCGGATTTAGTATATATGGTCAATTTTATTTTCTAAATAAATTAACTGTAGTCAGTATGTGAACGTAATGCAGGTTCTTTATCATCATATTATTCTGGTATATGGAGGCTAATTTTTGTTGCGTAGGATTAGTTAAAACTGTTAGCCAAAATGTAGTACATGATGATTGCGATATAGAAAACATATATAATAGAGGAGCTGTACCCTTACTAAATCGAAAATTCGTAAGGTAAATGTTTTTAGTTACTAATTTATTGTCTACAGCCCAGTCCCTTTCTCGTTTATTGATTAAATTCAGCTACCAATATGGTGCATTTAAGGGTTATCTCTTTCAATTTAAAATATTTCTAACAAATAATTATTACCAATATCCCATATTTGAAACATTCCTTCCTTTTGTATGAATTGCATCACACCCAGTTTCTTTTGATGTAATGCTGAAACATCTGGCGACAGACATAATTTAGTTTTTTGCACTAATTTTTATGTTTATAAAATGTTATAACCTTTGTTAAGTTTTATGTATTTTTATAAACAATTGGGTAAATGCCTCTGTAACTCACCAAGGTTATTGACAGACTTGTAGTTACACGGTACTTTACCAAGATTAATGACAGACTTGTAGTCGCACGGTAACTTACTATGCGAATTGACTGACTTGTGGTCACACTCACCATGGTTATGGACAGACTTGTAGTCACACGGTAACTTACCGAGGTTAATACCAGACGTGTAGTCACATTTTAAGTTTCCAAGGTTATTGACAGGCTTGTAGTCACACTGTAACTTACCAATGTTATTGACAGACTTGCAGTCACACTGTAATTCACTAAGGCTATTGACAGACTTGTAGTGACACTGTAACTTACCACGGTTATTGACAGACTTGTAGTCACACTGTAACTCACCAAGGTTATTGACAGACTTGTAGACACAATGTAACTCACCAAGATTATTGACAGACTTGTAGACACACTGTAACTCACCACGGTTATTGACAAGACTTGCAGTCAAACTGTAACTCACCAAGGTTATTGACAGACGTGTAGTCACATGGTAACTTACCATAGTTATTTAACTTACCACGGTTATTTACAGACTTGTAGTCACAATTACTCACCATGGTTATTGACAAACTTGCAGTCACACGGTAACTTACCAAGGTTAATGCCAGACGTGTAGTTACATTTTAAGTTTCCAAGGTTATTGACAGGCTTGTAGTCACACGGTAACTTACCAATGTTATTGACATACTTGCAGTCACACTGTAATTCACTATGGTTATTGACAGACTTGTAGCCACACTGTAAATTACCAAGGTTAATGACAGACACTGTAACTCACCAAGGTTATTGACAGACTTGTAGACACACGTAACTCACCAAGATTATTGACAGACTTGTAGACACACTGTAACTCACCACGGTTAATGACAAGACTTGTAGACACACTGTAACTCACCAAGGTTATTGACAAGACTTGTAGTCACACTGTAACTTACCAAGGTCATTGACAGACTTCACACTGTAACTCACCAAGGTTATTGACAGACTTGTAGACACACTGTAACTCACCAAGGTTATTGACAAGACTTGCAGTCAAACTGTAACTGACCACGTTATTGAAAGATTTGTAGTAAAACGGTAACTTACCAAGGTTATTGACAGACTTGCAGCAACACTGTAACTCACTTAGGTTATTGATAGACGCGTAGTCACACTGTAACTTACCAAGGTTATTGACAGACTTGTAGTCACACTAACTCACTATGGTACTATTGACAAACGCGTGGTCACACGGTTGCCACGGTTATTAACAGACTTGTAGTCACACTGTAACTAACCAAGATTTTTGACAGACTTGAAGTCACACTGTAACTCACCAAAGTTATTGACAGACTTGTAGTCATGCTATAACTTTCCAAGGTTATTGACAGACTTGCAGTCACACGGTAACTCACCAAAGTTATTGACAGACTTGTAGTCACCCGGTTACTCACCAAGGTAATTGACAAACTTGAAGTCACATTGTAACTCACCGAGGTTATTGACAGACTTGTAGACACGCGGTAACTTACCAAGATTATTGACAGACGTGTAGTCACATGGAAACTTACCAAGGTTATTGACAGACATGTAGTCACACTGTAACTTGCCAAGGTTAGTTACAGACTTCTAGTCACACTTACTCACCAAGGTCATTGACAGACTTGTAGACACGCGGTAACTTACCAAGGTTATTGACAGACTTTTAGTCACACTATAACTTACCACGGTTATTGACAGACTTGTAGTCACACTCACCATGGTTATGGACAGACTTGTAGTCACACGGTAACTTACCGAGGTTAATACCAGACGTGTAGTCACATTTTAAGTTTCCAAGGTTATTGACAGGCTTGTAGTCACACGGTAACTTACCAATGTTATTGAAAGACTTGCAGTCAAACTGTAACTCACCAAGGTTATTGACAGACGTGTAGTCACATGGTAACTTACCATAGTTATTTAACGACGTGTAGTCACACTATAACTTACCACGGTTATTTACAAACTTGTAGTCACAATTACTCACCATCGTTATTGACAGACTTGTAGTCACACGGTAACTTACCAAGGTTAATGCCAGACGTGTAGTCACATTTTAAGTTTCCAAGGTTATTGACAGGCTTGTAGTCACACGGTTACTTACCAATGTTATTGACATACTTGCAGTCACACTGTAATTCACTAAGGTTATTGACAGACTTGTAGTCACACTGTAACTTACCAAGGTTAATGACAGACTTGTAGTCACACTGTAACTCACCAAGATTATTGACAGACTTGTAGACACACTGTAACTCACCACGGTTAATGACAAGACTTGTAGACACACTGTAACTCACCAAGGTTATTGACAAGACTTGCAGTCAAACTGTAACTGACCACGTTATTAAAAGATTTGTAGTAAAACGGTAACTTACCAAGGTTATCGACAGACTTGCAGCCACACTGTAACTCACCAAGGTTATTGACAGACGCGTAGTCACACTGTAACTTAACAAGGTTATTGACAGACTTCACACTGTAACTCACCAAGGTTATTGACAGACTTGCAGTCAAACTGTAACTGACCACGTTATTAAAAGATTTGTAGTAAAACGGTAACTTACCAAGGTTATCGACAGACTTGCAGCCACACTGTAACTCACCAAGGTTATTGACAGACGCGTAGTCACACTGTAACTTACCAAGGTTATTGACAGACTTGTAGTCACACTAACTTACCATGGTACTATTGACAAACGTGTGGTCACACGGTTACCAAGGTTATTGACAGACTTGTAGTCACACTGTAACTAACCAAGATTTTTGACAGACTCGAAGTCACACTGTTACTCACCAAAGTTATTGACAGACTTGTAGTCATGCGATAACTTTCCAAGGTTATTGACAGACTTGCAGTCACACGGTACTCACCAAAGTTATTGACAGACTTGTAGTCACCCGGTTACTCATAAAGGTTATTGACAGACTTGTAGACTCGCGGTAACTTACCAAGATTATTGACAGACGTGTAGTCACATGGAAACTTACCAAGGTTATTGACAGACGTGTAGTCACACTGTAACTTACCAAGGTTAGTTACAGACTTGTAGTCACACTTACTCACCATGGTTATTGACAGACTTGTAGTCACACGGTAACTTACCAAGGTTATTGACAAACTTGTAGTCACACTGTAACTCACCAAGGTTATTGACAGACTTTAGACACACTGTTACTAACCAAGATTATTGACAGACTTGTAGGCACACTGTAACTGACCAGGTTATTGAAAGATTTGTAGTAAAAAGGTAACTTACCAATTTTATTGACAGACGTGTAGTCACACTGTAACTCACCACGGTTTTTGACACGACTTGTAGTCACACTGTAACTCACCTAGGTTATTGATAGACGCTTAGTCACACTGTAACTTACCAAGGTTATTGACAGACTTGTAGTCACACTAACTCACCATGGTACTATTGACAAACGTGTGGTCACACGGTTACCAAAGTTATTGACAGACTTGTAGTCACACTGTTACTCAACAAGGTTATTGACAGACCTCTAGTCACACGGTAACATACCAAGATTATTGACAGACTTGTAGTCACACGGTAACTAACCAAGATTTTTTACAGACTTGAAGTCACACTGTAACTCACCAAAGTTATTGACAGACTTGTAGTCACGCGATAACTTTCCAAGTTATTGACAGACTTGCAATCACACGGTAACTCACCAAAGTTATTGACAGACTTGTAGTCACCCGGTAACTCACCAAGGTAGTTGACAGACGCGTAGTCACGCGGTAACTTACATCTACATCTACATCTACATAGTACATTGCACCGTCATTAGTGACGACTACGCAACGGCGTGAACAGACAGAACGTTAAACGAATTGAAAAATAAAAAAAAACAAAAGTACCAGTTAAACATATACTGAAATAATACTTTTAACATATTTAAATGGTTATTTACAGAGGTTTGGGTAGTAAAAATGAAATTAGGTAGGGTGTGACTGGATCAGAGTTTTAAACTGACCTAGTGTAGGAGCTGCAACAATGCCTGGGGGCAAGGCATTCCAGAGAACTACTGTGTGAGGGAAAAAACTGTATTTAAAGTAATCAGTTGAAGTAGAGAATAGTTGAATTGAAGATTGTGACTGTGTCGTGTACTGAAATGTGTAGTAGATGGTTTTAGATAAAGGTTTGGGTCAATGGAAACTAAGTGATGTGTAATTTTGTAGATCATGGTGACTTTTGCTACATTTCTTCGGGTTTCTAAAGAAGGTAGGTGGAGGTGGTCCAACATAGAACTGACACTGCTAGTGTTGTGATATGTGCCAGTTATGTAGCGTGCTGCTCTATGTTGCACTTTTTCTACTTGTTCTTTTTGTTTTTTGTTGTGGGGTGACCAAATTGTAGAGCAATACTCGAGGTTAGATCTTACTAAGGATTTATATGCCATACACTTTGTCTCTTCATTTTTAATTTGTAAGTTTCTTCTTAGAAATCCTAATAACCTGTGTGCCTTTGATGTTATGATGTCAATGTGAGCAATCCAAGTTAGTTTTGAGGAGATGGTAATTCCAAGGTATTTGGCCGTTTCGACAGATTCTAGTGTATGGCCTTTGAGAGTGTAATTAAGCTTGTATGGTTTTCTTGATCGTGTTACAGACATTGAGTTACATTTTTCTGGGTGGAACTGCATCCCCCATTGTTGTTCCCATCTTGCTAGAGAGTCAAGATCTTGTTGGAGAGTTATACAGTCTGTGTTGCTTAATGGGTCTGTAAAGGATGCAGTCATCTGCAAATAAGCGGGTTTTTGAAGAGACAGATGCAGGAAGATCATTTATGAATACTAAGAATAGAAGGGGACCCAAGACTGAGCCCTGGGGTACCCCACTGACTACAGGCAGTTTACTGGAGACTTCCCCATCAAGGACTACTTGCTGCATTCTGTTATGGAGAAAAGACTCTATCCATTTCAGTGTGGAGGATCTTATTCCATAGTTGTCTAGTTTACAAAGAAGTCGCTTGTGGGGCACCTTATCAAACGCATTGGAAAAATCAAGGATAATGTGGTCTGTATGGATGCCCGAGTGGAGGTTGTTGGTGAGTTCATGAGTAAGTGAAATTAGCTGGGTTTCACAACTACGCTTGGCCCTGAACCCATGTTGACAATCTTCAAGGATATCATAGAGCTCAAGATGTTTAACTACTTTAGAAACTACTATGTGTTCAAGAACATTGCAACAGATGCAGGTAAGGGAAACAGGGCGGTAGTTGCTTGGAAGGTATTTGTCACCCTTTTTAAAGACATGGATGACATTTGCTTGTTTCCAGTCAAATGGCATCACCTCTACTAATCGAAATGTTAAAGAAATAAGCAAGGTGGGGGGGGGGGGGGCAAATTCACAGGCATACTCTTTTAGTATGCGAGCAGATATTTCATCTGGCCCAGTCGCTTTTGATGGATCTAAGTTTTTTAACAATTTTTCTACGCCTTCTGGTCTTATGGTGGTTACCAACTTACCAAGGTTATTGACAGACGTGTAGTCACATGGAAACTTACGAAGGTTATTGACAGACGTGTAGTCACACTGTAACTTACCAAGGTTATTGACAGACTTGTAGTCACACTGTAACTCACCAAAGTTATTGACAGACTTGTAGTCACGCAATAACTTTCCAAGGTTATTGACAGACTTGCAGTCACACGGTAACTCACCAAGTTATTGACAGACTTGAAGTCACATTGTTACTCACCAAGGTTAGTGACAGACTTGTAGACACGCGGCAACTTACCAAGATTATTGACAGACGTGTAGTCACATGGAAACTTACCAAGGTTATTGACAGATGTGTAGTCACACTGTAACTTACCAAGGTTATTGACAGACTTGAAGTCACACTTACTCACCATGGTTATTGACAGACTTGTAGTCACACGTTAACTTACCAAGGTTAATGACAGACGTGTAGTCACATCGTAACCTTTCAAGGTTATTGACATACTTGTAGTCACACTTTAACTCACCAAGGTTATTGACAGACTTGAAGACACACTGTAACTAACCAAGATTATTGACAGACTTGTAGTCACATGGTAACTTACCAAGGTTATTGACAGACTTGTAGTCACATTGTAACTTACCAAAGTTATTGACAGACTTGTAGCCACATTGTAACTCACCAAGGTTATTGACAGACTTGTAGACAAACTGTAACTAACCAAGATTATTGACAGACTTGTAGGCACACTGTTACTCACCACGGTTATTGACAAGTTTTATATTCACACTGTAACTCACCATGGCTATTGAAAAAACTTGTAGACACACTGTAACTCATCACGGTTATTGACAAGACTTGTAGTCACACTGTAACTTACCAAGGTTATTGACAGACGTGTAGTCACACTAACTCACCATGGTAATATTGACAAACGTGTAGTCACACGGTAACTTACCAAGGTCATTGACAGACTTGCAGCCACACTGTAATTCACTAAGGTTATTGACAGACTTGTAGTCACATTGTAACTCACCAAGGTTATTGACAGACTTGTAGACAAACTGTAACTAACCAAGATTATTGACAGACTTGTAGGCACACTGTTACTCACCACGGTTATTGACAAGTTTTATATTCACACTGTAACTCACCATGGTTATTGAAAAAACTTGTAGACACACTGTAACTCATCACGGTTATTGACAAGACTTGTAGTCACACTGTAACTTACCAAGGTTATTGACAGACTTGTAGTCACACTGTAAATCACCAATTTTCTTGACAGACGTGTAGTCACACTGTAACTTACCAAGGTTATTGACAGACTTGTAGTCACACTAACTCACCATGGTAATATTGACAAACGTGTAGTTACCCGGTAACTTAGCAAGGTTATTGACAGAAGTGTAGTCACATGGTAACTTACCAAGGTTATTGACAGACTTGTAGTTACACTTTTTAATTGATTTATTCATTCACATAGTCGTTGCCTGAATCAGTGTTGAACTCAATGGTCGATCCGGATTTGCATATTTTTCGGAATTTTAGTGATAAACAGCTTCCAATATCTTAATTATTTGGCATTCAAATAATTTTTATTTATGCAACTCTGAAGGGCCTCCTACACTTAGCATTTCTACATATTATATATATCATTTTACAGTGTCACGAATAAAATACCATTAGTATATAAAACAAAAAATATTGCGAAGACTAACGTTTAAAATGCACTAATTTCTATAATTACGCAATGCTTTGACAGTTTTGAATAATAATTTTCAATTTAACGTTAAGGAACGGTCCCATAATGGCAGTAACGGGAGATATTTCTATATGTAGGAGTTGACAAATCATGAATAACGAGGCCTTCCAGTTTATTTCTTTTGTGTGTACATCAGAATATGCTGGAGAATGACTGCTCTGCGTTTTGGAGCTAGTTTAATAGGTTCTTAGAGTCGTTTTGGGAAAAGAGTGGGTGATCTTCAACGCGTGATAGAAATTTGATGTCTTTTCGAGAACGGATCAAGGCGAATCGAGCGAAAAGACAACAAATTAATTTCTATCAAAGAAAATAAAATTTCTATTCGGATTTGATACCACAAAGTTTTGATGATAAAGCTCTACATCGCAGTTCTTTCAATTTTAAATACGTTTGGGGTTTGAGCACCACTGACAAGTCTTGATTAGACGAAACGCGCGTCTGGCATAGTAAATTTTATAACCTTGGTACCTAATTTATTGATATTTGTAACCAAAATGTCAGCAGTTATACAGGAGTAACAACTAAGCTGCCATTTCACGTTTTCGCTTCATTTCTCATAAGCAAAAACACGAAAAGTCGAAAACGAAAGGGCTCAATGATTGGCGTTTTCGGTTAGTGGTTGTTATGATGGTTGCGCTCATAATGCCTTACCGTAATTCTCCATCGGGGTTTTTCCACTAAGAAATCGTCAATATGTTCGGTCATAATACGAAGATGTTGCGTCCTTATATGATAAACATTTTTCATCGTTTTACGTTAAGTCTATTTTAGGACTGTTTATTTTATTCTTTTTTAAAATAATATTGAATTTAAAATATAAGGATTGCTTTTAATTGTTGGTTAGATTATTGAATATAGACCATTTCACGCTAATATAACCGCGGGTCGGTTATGTACATTGTAAACCCATTCAAAATCGTCTCTATCTAATGATCTAACCAACAATTGAAAGCAAGCCTTATATTTTAAATTCAATATTATAAAAGAAATAATTAGAACAATATTCAAAATGCAATTCGTTGTGTTTGCGGAAGAATACACGTATATAGTTAACCAGTCACGTGTTGGGAACGAGCAAAAAATACGAAATAAACACCGCTAATCGCTTATTGAATATCTAAAAGAAACTAAAATACTTGTACATGTAAAAACTGTCTCGTCAGTTTGTTAACCTTACTTCCCTCTAGTTTCAGCTACGAGTTATGGTTTAAGACATTAGTCGATATTAATGTTATTGGAGTTGGGTAAGATAACTCTGTAAAAAAAGAAAAATGTTAAGGTTTTACAGGGTCAACTTCAATTTAGTGTGCCTTATACTTGTAGCAAAACGCAAAAAATATTATTTCCATTACAGCAAAATGTACGATTTTAACAATGGCGAACAAAAATTAACAAACAAACAGCAACCTTCCCATTGCAATGTTTCAGCTATAGCATGGCTTCAAGTTTTTATTTGGGCAGGAATCCTGAGAACGACGAGAGAACCGCTGACCTTCGTTAGGAACACTGACAATCCGTGTCAATAAACATTGGAGTCGAGTATACCCTGCCTTCATTGCCTCTACAACACGCAACCTCAGTGTTAAAAGACCACCCGATTGCAT
This sequence comes from Limnoperna fortunei, assembly GCA_944474755.1. Classification (NCBI taxonomy): domain Eukaryota; kingdom Metazoa; phylum Mollusca; class Bivalvia; order Mytilida; family Modiolidae; genus Limnoperna; species Limnoperna fortunei. The sequence goes on along the minus strand of OX104113.1, from coordinate 98,075,920 downwards.
GGGAGAAACTTATAAACCATGATCTTCCCATGGAATTAAAAAAACACTTTATTTTTGCAGTTTGATCGTTACACTACTGTTTTATCTGTATATCAATTACTGCTATGTTAATTTCAAGGATATTACAATAAGATAGCGTACTGTTATTAAAACAGAATTTCTGTTGTCATAACTTATATTATGATGCACACTGTATTCTCACAGCATAGTTCAGAATTAATTTATTAATTACTCCTTACAGCACTTATAGTTCAGATAAAGTCAGAGTTTCCAAATTTAGTAGTATAACTTGACAAAAACGAATGTTTTGACTTTAATTGCAGCTTCCTAGTTGTCTGTTCAGTTCACAACCCAGTATTAAAACTATCTAGAAATCCCTTTAGGCTCTTATAGAGTATAACTTTGCCGTTGTATCGATTTCTTGAGATTGTTAAAATGTTCAGTGTTTCAGACTGAGACACATTAAATTTTCTTCCAGTTTTATGCATATTTTACAGGTTGGCTATTTTCAGAAAATCACTAGAACATTTTTAATGTTTTTCTAATATGAAAACTATATTATAACATGATATATTGTATACTTATTGGCTGGATATGAAGGGAAAAATAAACTTACTATTCCCTGAATATCCAGTCTGTAAGTGTTTATTATACCGATCGGACATAAGATGCAAAGTTTTGGCAATTGCTAACTCATTAAAAATAAATGTACCCGCTAAAGGTAGTTTTAAGGCTGAATATAAGAACAATTTGAATGTTCGCATTTTCTTTCTAAATAACAAACACAACCAACACAATCATGAAACAACAATTTATCAGTCAATTGTTCGTAGTCGGGCAATAATCTCTGAAAACTATTGACTGGCCAAACAGAATGATCTTGCCAGTCAATAGTTCGTCATCAGGCAATAGTTCCGACTATTGACTGGCAGAACAGAAAATGGTTAAAATATCAAATTTATTGTAAATTTAAATTCAATGTAATTTATATACTGATTAATGAATATGTTGTAACTAGATTTGCATTTGTGTCAATTAAATAATAACCAAAAATGTCACTAAGAAGAGTAAAAAAATCATCGCAAATACGGTACATCAACAAGTCTTGAATACAAAACATGACTACTTTACTTATCCAATAATTTATTCGTAGCTGAGTAATCTACATAGGGCAAGAAGAAATGAGTTGAATATGTCACGATTTCTTTGTTTATTATAACAAGAATTGTGTTGGATATTTATAGATAACGTGTGGGTTTTATTTATTGTGTTGGATATTTATAGACTAACGTGTGGGTTTTATTTATTGTGTTGGATATTTATAGACTAACGTGTGGGTTTTATTTATTGTGTTGGATATTTATAGACTTACGTGTGGGTTTTATTTATTGTGTTGGATATTTATAGACTAACGTTTGGGTTTTATTTATTGTGTTGGATATTTATAGACTAACGTGTGGGTTTTATTTATTGTGTTGGATATTTATAGACTTACGTGTGGGTTTTATTTATTGTGTTGGATATTTATAGACTAACGTTTGGGTTTTATTTATTAAAGTTCTAGCACAGCTGAGCACTTAGTAATGTTACGCCATCAGGAAATATTGCATATGTGCAAAGAAAAGATGTCATTACCTCGCATTCTAGGAGTTTGTAAAGGTTTATTTAACGCATATTCTTCCGTTTCATCCGCTAAAGTTATTGCCTTGCATTAAATTTTAGCTGAAAAACAAATAAACCTAAAATGAATTGATTTCTGCGTCGCTACCACATAGTGTATCCGCACTAATAAAGTTAGATGTCGTTGTTCATAGTTATAAACACATTTTACCACTTTGTTAATTTATCACCAGTACGGAAGTTTAGTTGACATAAGGGTGATGGACATTTTATGGAAATGTTTTCTTGAAGAGAAGAATTGTTTTTCTTTAATAGTCAGGCCTGCATTTTGTCTTAGTAAAGGATAACTGATTACATGATCTTGTAGCTATTTTAATTTAAAATAAATCTGTCGGTTTGTTGGTGTGGTAAATTTCCAGCAAACATCAATTAAAAAGAGTCCTGTAAAGAACATAAACATGATGAAAATAGTCTTGACATAATCACTAGCATAAAAAAGTCTTTCAATTCTAATTTTTATTGGCTTTTAAAAACGTTTTTAAACAACCATTTACGATTTTTCAGTTTTGGTTTTCTAGAACAGACCGTAGTGTAAGGATTGTCACTGTATGATTAATTGCAGTGTAATTTTCTAATTTAGTTAAAACTTCGCGAAAGACATAGACGAGCCATGGGGTTACAAGAAAGAATCAATTGTTAGGAATTGAAAAGAACAAATATGAAGCTAATCGTCTTTATTTCATCACATGTTTACTAGTTCCAAGTTTTTTCACCTTTCATCACATTCTCGAAGAACATATTTGCGTGTTTAGAATCATTTTAATAAAATCCTTATAATTAAAGGTGAGTATGACTTTGACCTTTAAACTTAAAAACATATTACGATCGTGAGAATAATGACCAATAGTTACTTCGGATAATTTTTACTGACATTAAGAATTCAAAGGGAAGATGCCGAATGCCACCTTTACCTTAAAAATATATATTTCAATCTTATCTTCATAATAAATCTATGTACTAGTTAGGGTTTCCAGAATTAACAGCCGATCAGCGCGTTCCAAGGATGTCCTACTATTAAGGTTTGTTAGGTAATAATATAGAAAGACTACACGGGAACCTGTGAGGTTACCGTGTTAGGACATTGACATACTCCTAACACGTTAGACGTCTTTTGTATACTTTGACACGTGAAGCCATAAGTACTACAATAGTCTAAATTGTTCGCCCCTATCAATATTATGTAGTCAAATTTTCCTGACGATTGGTCACTCCCATTTCCTGAAATTTTTTATTAACTCGTTGTTAAATACTGTCTGCTTGACCTTACGCAGAATCATTATGTAATTTCAAGCAAGCAGTCAAACTTAAAGACAAAAACCTTTCGGTAACTTACTTTCTTGTCAATAAATTTGAAAGATAACTCATATTTCAAAATCTAATTACATGAAGAAACGTATACTTTTTACTATTGCAGATTTTATTAGGTTTCACCCTTTTAGAAACTTAATATGATTTAAGGGATCTCAAATTAATCATTAATTTGAAGTTAAAACTCGTATCGCTTTAGCGTTCATCAGATGAAAGAAATTGCAGTCAACAATCTAGAATGTTCTTTGAATGACACTGCAAGGCAAATAGAGAATGATCACAAAAATACGACAAAATTCTAACTTAAATCTTGTTCTTATTGTTTTTCCTTTTGCCGCTTACAAACAGCGTTTTAACATATATTTAATAACCGAATATAATAATAATATATACAATATTTAAATTTACAAATTGTACTGATACTTTACAATACTCCAAATATAACAACCATACAAATAATTGATAAAAAATAGCGACGCGTGTTATGTATCTCTGCCAGGGATAGAGCTTAAACTTTTTTCCAGCAGTAGCCAGCTGGGCCCCTAGACTAAAAAATCCAAAGGCCCAACTTTTTTCAGCGTTAGTGTGTTTTAACTATAATCATTGGATCGTGTGTATAATTTTGATTATACTACATGTACATGCTAAATGGATTAAAAGAATTTAGGAACCCCCAAACACACACACACACAAAGCTACCACTGCTAACAATAGATATAATTAACACACACACATATGACAAATGTATGATTAACATAGATACAATCATAGCTACCCTATAGAGTGCTAATGTACCTGTTTAATGTTTTTTTTTCCTTATTTTTTGTTTATTCATAAATAACTTATATTAAAACTATAAACTTGCCATGATAAGGTGTATGATTTAAGGTGTTGTCTGTGTTGTTTAGGATTAATCAAATCAATGAATATTTTCTATATTTCTTTGTGTTGTACTACAAGTAGAAAATGACATCTTTGAATAACATGTATATTCAATGGAAAATGCGCTATATAAATTCTTTAACAAAATTGTAATTGAGATGTTATTGTTATTTAATAAATATGTTAAAAGTGACATCCAGAATAGTAATTCTTATAATTGTGTTTTAATTTTTACAGTCAAACAAGAACATCGCATTTTAAATCTCCGTTATCGAATTTATATATATTCCGGTGATTTCCGTATTTTATTTGCATTGTAATGGTTTCCGCCACTATTTAAGGTGTAGGACCACCATTGTTTATCGCTTCTTCGGCTATATAAAATTAGTTGATTTTGAATTTTTCTAAACATTTTACCTTTGTTTCAAATAAATAAATATTCCTGTCACATGACAACATATAACCCCTAAGTATTCTCTGAAAATGTCAGCACCACATCATTGCATGTAAGAACGAACGACCAACCGCAAGTCAACACGGTGAAAATATCTACTTTCACTTTTAAGTTTAGTCCCAAAAAAATATCTTTAGTACACATCAGTTAAACTTTATCCTGTTGTTTTCCTGAATTATTCAGCTTTCCAAAAATACCAAGTTTGTTCCAATATCTATTATGGTTCAAACGTTATAATTATAACAGTGAGCAGTTCATTTTTAAATAGAACTACTTAGGACTGGTTACCGGTATTTGGTGGACGTACACCTAAACTCAATGCTATAGTACAAAGATAAAGTCGGGCGGGAACCAGCTTACACTATTTTAAATATTCCCCTTTGACAAAACGTCGCGTAAAACATTTCAAGACGATTTCTGACGCAAATGTCAGTTAATTGTTCTATTCTGGATTATAATTACGCCACTTCACCAAATATCATACATGCGCAAAAATTTTGCTAGTATAAGCATGTTTTAAGGGTCAAAACTTGAAATGTAAACTCAAAATGCGTCTTAGCGCTCGTTGGTTGCATCGTACTACACTTGTTACGTTCGCTAACTAGACACTGACATTAAGTCGCCCACCACAAATTCCACTCGCATTGGCGACCGTGCGACAGTTAAGTTTTATTCCAGTCGGCGTGTTTTATTCAGTACTTTTCCATTCATGCTTGCGAGAAAAGACATTTAGTTTTAGTCTTCTGTTATCAACAATAGCTGTTGTGTCAAAGGTCATGGTTATTTACATCAAATTTGATTTTAATTGTCTTTTCTTTATATTATATACTATTAGCGACATCACGTGACTTGTGTGACGTATTTTTGTCAGCCATATTGGATTTTCCACTCAATAGAAAATCAATGGGACAATTTAAAAAACGCCAAAATCTTATTATATAAATGAAATATATATGTTTTGCACATTTTTCCTGGTTTTACAGTCTGTTATCTTTCGAATTATATGAATTTTATCAGTTTAAATTACTTGCAAAATAATTCCCATTTTGTTTGAAAAAAGCCTTATTTTCTGCCTTCTGGTTACAATGTTTCAATGCGAAATAGTCAAATATGCACCACTTCTGACGTAAAATGCGTAAATACAGTTAGTTGGTATAATCTATGTTTTGCACATATATACAAATAGTAGACACATTTATGTTTTTAATTTTCACATTTTTAACACTTTAATTTCTGATCTTCATACTTCCCATTTCATTTAAAATTCGCTCATTTTACAGTTTTTAACATGGCGGAGTTCAGACCACGTGGTTCAGACAAGGGACAGGGTTGTGTGGCATTTTCATGGTCTAATTATATCTCAGAAATTTGTAACATGTTTAACTTAGATGTAAATATTTAAAAACATTTAAGAGTATCTGACTTGCATAATACTGTCATTAGAAATAGTGGAACTATCTGCAATTGCATTGTCTTGAATTGAACATGTGTTAATGAACTTTGTGATAAACATTTATATAAAGTATTTCTATAAAAGATAATTACAAAAATATCTCCATTTTTGGTCGTATCTTTCTCAGTCATAATTGGTCGTATCTTTCTCAGTCATTAAGGTAGTCAAAATTCAAGTTTAAAGGAATAAGCTGTTCAATAAACATCCTGTACAGAGTATACAAGTTTATGACAGAACAAGCTTTATGAGGATGACACAGCATGGGTTAAATTTCAATACATTAAAGGTGTTCTAAATAACAGATCTGTCACAAATGTTTATTAGGTAACCATTAATAATTTTATTAAATTATGAACTATAGTAATAGTTTTTGAGTATAAAAAATAACGGGTCCATAGAAATACCCAAGAATACCCAAGAATACCTCATAAAACTACAAAATAGACATGAAAACAATGTTTTGTGTACAAAATACATATTGCAGATGAGAAATATTATTTAAATATAGAAAAAACGAAATTGGAGGCATGTAGAAGAACCGAAATAATTTTAGTACTTCATTGCTTTGACATCTATATATTTAGGTTATTAATGTACTCTTTTTTTCTTGAGTATGCTTTTTGTATGAAATATTTTTATAAATATGTTTGAAATATTTATATAAATATGTTTTACGATAAATGAGGTTGAATGCCGCTTTCAGTGTGACACCAAATAGTGTGATTATTCAGCTGTGAAGAAAATGTTATTTGCAATTAACAAATTGCGTAACGATGTTTATTATAGACTTATGCTCGTAAATCATTACTATTTTGCTAATTTACTGTACTTTTGATAGCATTCTTTTGTATTATGGGATTAGGACTTAAATTATAAGAAAAAAATCATTGTTTAATTTAATTTTTTTACAATAAATCAAACTAAATTAAATGTCTAAAATTTCTTTGATGTTTTCGCAAGCAGTGGACGTTTTCTTTGGCCTGGTTTCTTTGCAATGTCTTTGCTTTGGTTTGGCAACCTGTATTGACCATTCGTTGCAGTAATTGTTGTAGGTCTCCGCGTAGACGATTTCAAAAAGTTCACAAAGTATTTGTTCTGGTCAGTTGCTGATTTAGATCGGAAAATGTCCTCTCTGATGTAAAACCTTTTACTTACATAATAGAAAAGTCTTTATAAGACCCCAAGGTCGCCAAGCCATGTCAGAGTGAAAAAACTGCGTTAAATAGTCTAGGAAAAGAACGAGAATGATGAATTTTATAAATGGAATTTGTTTTTCAGTGCCAGCGTATTTATAAACTTCCCTTTTTTAATTTTGAGCAAATTTCACAGAATATTTTATGTTGGTGTTGTGTTGATTTTACATTTACAAAAAACTAAGCCATTTATCGTCGTAATAACATGTATTATTGTTTACAATAGAACAATAATAAAGTGTAAATTAAAATAAGTCAATGCTGAAACAACCGCCACACGCAGGAATGCGCTTGACTAGGTTTATCACTACATCAAAGGATTATGCAGCGCGTGCCAATTGAATCACAATACACATTCAGACTGACCAATTTTGCTCATTTATGAACCAATTTAATGGTTTAAATGTATATAAAAGCATTTTTGGTGTCATTCATGTCAATTTTGTAGTTTTATGAGGTATTCTGGGGTATTCTTGGGTATTCTTGGGTATTTCTATGGACCGAAAATAACGATGCCGCGGGAAAACAACAAGAAACGAGGAACTCCATAAATGATAAAGATAAAAAATAAAAGTATATATATAAAAATAGAAAAACATACAATAATTTTATTATTAATAGCAGTTTGATATATTATAAATTTTTGTTGTTAATGATACACAACAGTCGTTCATTGAAAAACAGAGTTATCGAACCTAATTATGACAGTAATAGTTGCATATGAACTACAAATGCATCTCACAACTTTTAACACTCAAATAAATACTAAAAATTTTACACAGGATGGTTACATGTCGATTGGGAAATGTGTGTTTGTTTTGTTTGTTTGAATGTTTTTTAACGCCAACTTCTGAAATTTTCAGCTATATCACTCAGTCTAGGTTTTATTGGGAAAGGAAGACTGAGTACCATGAGAAAACCCCGGATTAGGTAAGAAAACTGGCAATCCTTGTCAATTAAGATTTGAGTCGATCGCATCCTGTCGGCAGTGCGACTCGAACCCGCAATCTAAGTGTTGACAGACCGCGTGATCAATAGTAGACGAACTACAGTAACTACTTGGCCACCAAGGCCCCACATGAAAATCTTTGTTATTGTTGTCACCAAGAGTGAATTGAATAAAAGAAGCCAACCGCTTTTATCCTTCTAACAAGAAGTATAAACTGATCAATTTGATACATATATGGCTATGGTGTATATATTATAGCCTTTTCGTGAAATGACTTATTCAGCCGTTTCATGAAACGGCTAAATATTTCAACCATTTCATGAAATGGCTAAAATCTCAAAGTCAGTGTTACACAGATTGACTGGTTCAGTTTCAGCCAATCTGTGTAATAATGTCTTGAGTAAAGTTATTCCTTAGATATCATAACTGGTATAATTTATTTGAATATACCACAAAAACAAAATAAGAAAAAAAAATATTTAAAATGATCGTCATTAATAATTAGATAATTATAATTGGTTTACTAAAGTATTATTATTGGTTACTTGTTCTGAATACAATTACTTTTTTTATCATACCTCAAAAAAAAAAAAAAAAAACTTGAATTGTGTCAACAAAATGCCTTCTTTAAAAACTGTGTTTAATCATACTTTAATTACTATAAATTGATACTTCAACAATTGCTTTAGCAATTTAATTACTCATTATTGCTATGAAAGTATGTGTTTTTTTACGTTCATTACATTTAACTTTGTAAGTGATTAAATTTAATTCAAAATGGATCAAACAGCGGTTGAACTCGAATTCCGCGACGCTTTGTTTTGGAAGTATTCCCAGTGTGAGAAACATCTTCTTCCAAGGGGTGTTTACTATAAGACAATCCGTGATCTGAGGTTAGCAACAACCACTGAAACAAAGAAATCTAGACATCAGTACTACCTCCTGTCCAAATATGAAATACTACAGTGTGGTGATGTTGAAAAGCTGATCAAGAAAAGAGAATCACCTGAAGAACTTCCAGTGTATTATGTCACCATAGAAGATACGTATGATATAATCAAGAAAGCTCACATATCTACTGGTCATAGTGGCCGTGACAGAATGTTAAAACACATCAAGGAAAAGTATGCTAACATAACAAAAGACTCTCTTAAAGTCATATTGTGTTGTTTGTCAAGAGAAAAGGAAACGTCCGAAGACCAAGGTTGTTGTTGTTAAACCTATCCTATCTAGTGAGTTTAATTCTCGTGCCCAGGTTGACCTTTGTCTTGTTTTGTTTTAAAGGCTTGCTTCTTAGTTTAGCCATTTCATGAAATGACTTAAGCAAATTTTTAGCCATTTCTTGAAATGGCTGAAATTTTTAGCCATTTCACGAAACGGCTGATTTCACAGATTGGCTGTATGTTATATATACAGTTCGGCGAACTTAATCTTTAATAATTGTGAATGATTTCATTATCATCTTTACTAACTCCTGCAGAGAGACCAAAAGTCCAATTAAATCCTCTTCGTTGTTATCTTATTAATAAACAAATAAGAGCAGTGCTACTTACTGCAGATAGATTGCTCTTCAAAGAACACAAAGAAAAATAATGATCATTCAAAGCTAACGCTTGCTGAGCATTGTTTATGCACAATTAAACAAACAACAAGAAAAGTGCTATGTTTATCAAGTCTCTCTTGCTTTGACTTTACCTGGCTGATGAAGAAAAACACGTCTTATTTTCTAGAAATACAACGTTTTCCAAGGAAAAAAGTGTTCTTTCTGATACTTCTCTGTCCTCTACTTACATAATATTTCCCATTTGTATTTGGTGTTTTGATTGTTTTCAAATGTTATTTAGTCTTGTTGAGGGAATTGAGTATTTCAACGATTTCCTTAATAAGGTCTAATGATACATTATTGGTAAATTAATAGCTATTTTATTTTCTCACACATGATAAAAACAAACCTGGTGACTCAAAGGTAGATATTTTAAGATTGAGTACACTATTACAAAAACAGAGCCATGGTAAACAACAAATTAAGATTTTCATTTATTTATTTTTGCTTCAGCAAGTTTTTAGCTATATTATTGCGCCCAGATTTTACTGGGGAGGAATCCGGATTACACGGAGAAAACCCCCGGGCTTCGGTAGGAAAAATGGCAATGCTTGTTAATTAAGATTGGAGTCGAGTACACCATGCCCGCAGAAAGACTAGAACCCGCGATCTCAGTGTTGACAGTCCACGTGGTCAATAGTGGAAGAACTGCCTTAACCACTTGGCCATCGAGGCTTCTAGATTTTCATTGAAGACTTAATTCGATCATTAATTCACTCCGTTTTTACATGTTAGTGTAGTTGGGTTTTTTGTTATTTAAAAAAATAATGTAGATGGAAAACTTTAAAACAAAATATTTTTTAAAGATGTAATTTAAAAACGGACCATTTGCTGTATACGTAGGTATGGCGGATTTAAAAAAAAGCTGCACGCTCCAAGTTGATACACTGGTATTCCTATGCGAAAATGTTTATCCGTTGATTAATTCTAAGTCTTAGTGTAGACCGGACCGATTTCAAATGTATATTTTTTATATGCACCACCATGTTTTGGAGTTCCTTGTCACGATCGATGATGATTTGCCTTAATCAAAAACAAAACTCAAATATAAAGTTGTGTTGTTCTTCCCGACTTTGTGGAGTATAGAAAGATGACGTATCAAACTGCAATCCGTCCATACTTAATTGATTTTATTCTATTTTGATGGTTTCTATTCGCTTCAGATCCGGAAGCTGAACTCGGATTAAAACTGAAACTCGTTAACTTAAGTTATCATCCCAGTATTATCTATGCCAGACCGGAGATTGTTCTAACATTGATCGGCTTTTAGATGAAGTTGACACACACTTGGAATTTACAGATGTATAAATGATTCGACTATGTTAAACCGCAGTTTTCCGAATCATCACGGGCTGTCAATCAGTGACCGTAATTACTGGAACATATTTTATTCAGAAGAATAACCGATGTTGTATATATTATAAACTTATTGTTTGTGTATGGCTGGAAATAAGTGTATAACAATATCTTTTTGGCTTAAAACAGAAAATGAAGTGAATTTGTTACATGTTTTCATTGTTTCTGTCTGTTGCGCGGGTGTGTTTCTGTTTTTCCATAGCTTTGTAATTTGTAAGAAGTTATTTATTTTTTGTCAACAAACCTGATCACTGCAAAATTGTCAAATCGAAAAATTTTTCTACTGAGTCACGAGAAAGAAAAGTAAATGCATTACTATAAAAATCAAGAAGTAAAAAGTAAAATCCCTGCTACCGAACACTGATATATTCTTCGTTGTAGACGAAGTACAATATCTTTAATTATATCAAAAGATAAATGAATTACTTGGGACAATACACCGAATAGAGTACTTGGATTAAAAAAAATAATTGGCCTGAAAGCCGCTTTTCAGTAATGAAATACCTAGCTTACTTAATTAATTATTGGCAGCATATTTGGAATATTGAAATGGGTGAGTCAATTTATCTCACGTTGTCTCAATAAGGCTGTCGCTAATATTTCCGCAGTTTCCATTAGTCAACTAAATCTTGTTCATCTGTCAGTTAGAAAAGTCATATCTATTAACTTGACGTACAAATTTCACTTTATTGACATTTTTTAGAGGAATATAAAATCATGGCTATTCAAGTGAGCAAACGACAGATGTAATGTAAAATTCAGGAAGATAAGGACTAAAATTTATTGTAATTGGTAGTAAATCATTGGTGCAAGTTTACATTTCTTACAGACCAGTAACTTATTCACGAAACATAAATATCAGAAGGTGACATCGATTTCTGAATGTGAAATTCGACATGGAATATATTGACGATGGCTTGTTATTGGGTAACATTTAAACGCTATATTAACTCTAAAGTCTAAGAAGCATGACAAAATGTCTCTATCTTTAAAGAGGTTATATTGAGATAGATGACCGTCGTAGCTGAAAACAACCAATATATTGTCACAAGAAGATCAAAGAGACAGTTTCATCATGGAATTAAAACTCGGAATGTCTTTCGGAGAATGTGATATTGACATCCATTACAACTTGCGAACAGATAAAACAGTCACTGATTAACGGAAAATATTATCAAATTGGAAGACATCATCTGTACTGAATTTCTTGGAAATTATCAACAGGAAATAATAAAACTGGTTAGGAAGACATTACTGTGCATAATTATTACTTTTTAAAAGGAAGGGTACTAGAAGTGTCGTAATTTTTAACATCTATCAGTGTTTGTTAAAAATTTAGAGACCTGATAACCGCAGCTTGTGAATAACCAAAACTTGTATATCGTAAGAACCAACAAGTTGACAACACTAACAGTGATCATAAAAAGGATAGTAAAACATTTTAAGTATTGTTTAAGAATACATATGTTTTGGTTACTGGACATAGCAATTAGAAAAAAATGTGAAGAATACAGTGTACGCCTTTTAAGAAGATGATGAATTGTCATTCACTATTCTATATGTGTGTTCATGCTGGCTGTTTATAATGATATGCATTTACAAAGCTTTCAGAAAAATTTTGAGGACAACTTATTTAATATTCATTTTAGGACTTCTGTCGACACCTAACACTATCAGGTGTCAGAATATAAACTTCTCAGTGGTATATATAAAATCACCGACAAATTTTTATACTCAAGCCGAACTTGAACATTTTATTAACGATGGACTGTCCGGTTCAACGTTTACATCTTCGATAAAGGTATACAATTATTCAACAACGTTTGAGGGTCTGGAGAATCTGAATACAGTTTTCTCAGACAGCTGGGTTAATGTTGTAATTGCATCATCAACATACGATTTTGTCAACGTACTAAGTGACTTTGCTAATCAGTATCGTAAACTTTTAGTTATTATTAATAATAAATTTCCATTACTGGACGATTCTCGGGTTATTTTCATGAACTCTGGATTCCAGCTGACATCAAGTGCTTTAACTGAATTTTTAGATTGGTTTCAATGGTCGAAAATATCTGTCATTTTTAATGGTCAAGTTTATTGGGAACATATGGCTGTGTCGGTGGAAAATGACTTGTTGAAGAGTCATTTTACCATTAAACACTCAAAGAAAATTTCTAACCTGACTGAAGGAAATTTGTTTAGCAATATCTTTGGGGACATAGCTGGAGATGAAAAGGGTAAGTGTTACGATATTTTGATTTGCTGTTGTAGAAAATTAACAAACTCTCACGTTTTTTTCAATTTATAAAGCAACTACTTTTAGTTAAGTATAGTGTTTTGTGTATATTCATTTTTGACAGATGGTTAAAAAAAGACATTGTTTGGTTGTTCTTTATCATACAAACGAATCTTCTTTGTCTATATGATTTTATTGATGTCGTCTGCTGCATTTGTTTTCCATTATTTGTTTGTAAAGACAAAGAGGAAGTAAAAATTTTGAAAGCTGCTTATATGAAAACCAACAATAGCTGAAATATTCTCTTTTGAGACACTCTTGTATTTAGGTTTGCATATATATTGGCTTATTTGACTGTGATCGTGACAATTTTATATATTAAGTATTTTCACTTTATACCGAAAACATAAATGTCATCAACTAAATTGTTTTTTCCCCAAAGAATCTACATTTTTTTAAAAGTAAGTTTAAAGGCACAATAGCTGTTATAATATAATTTTTACAAAATACAATATACAAAATACATCGATTCTGAATTCAACTCGAGAAAGGCACACTTCTCCGATTCACACTGTATAATGTTTGAGAAATCAAATTGTTTCAACAAGTTCTTGAGTGCTTCATTATTATGTTAAGTAACCACACGTTGATCTTAAAAGGAAAGATGTCTAGTGCTACAGATACCTGAAACCACGCGTTGATTTTGAATTGAATAATGTCTAGTGCTACAGATACCTGAAACCACGCGTTGATCTTAAATGGAAAAATGTCTAGTGATACAGATACCTGAAACCACGCGTTGATCTTGAATGGAAAGATGTCTAGTGCTACAGATACCTGAAACCACGCGTTGATCTTAAAAGGAAAAATGTCTAGTGATACAGATACCTGAAACTACATGTTGATCTTAAAAGGAAAGATGTCTAGTGCTACAGATGCCTGAAACCACACATTGATCTTGAAGGGAAAGATGTCTGGTGCTACAGATACCTGAAACCACGCGTTGATCTTAAAAGGAAAGATATCTAGTGCTACAGATACCTAAAACCATGCTTTGATCTTAAAAGGAAAGATGTCTAGTGCTACAGATACCTAAAACCACACGTTGATCTTAAAAGGAAAGATGTCTAGTGCTACAGATACCTAAAACCACACGTTGATCTTAAAAGGAAAGATTTCTAGTGCTACAGATACCTGAAACCACACGTTAATCTTGAAAGGAAAGATGTCTAGTGCTACAGATACCAAAACCACGCGTTGATCTTAAAAGAAAAAATATGTCTAGTGCTACAGATACCTGAAACCACACGTTGATCTTAAAAGGAAAGATTCTAGTGCTACAGATACCTGAAACCACACGTTAATCTTGAAAGGAAAGATGTCTAGTGCTACAGATAACAAAACCACGCGTTGATCTTAAAAGAAAATATGTGTAGTGCTACAGATACCTGAAACCACACGTTGATCTTAAAAGGAAAGATGTCTAGTGCTACAGATACCTGAAACCACACGTTGATCTTAAAAGAAAAGATGTCTAGTGCTACAGATACCTAAAACCACACGTTAATCTTGAAAGGAAAGATGTCTAGTGCTACAGATACCAAAACCACGCGTTGATCTTAAACAAAAATATGTCTAGTGCTACAGATACCTGAAACCACACGTTGATCTTAAAAAGGAAATATGTCTAGTGCTACAGATACCTGAAACCAAAACGTTGATCTTGAAAGGAAAGATGTGGAGTGCTACAGATACCTGATCTTTTTCCCCCGTTTAATTGTAGGTCATGGTTAAAACAGACTTAGTGTTGTACACGTAAAAATTTGCACTTGGATGAAATAATTTTTATGTACAGTTTCCTGAACTATGACGGATATGGAGAGCATGTCATTGAACTTGAATTTATTGTATCTGAACGGTCGTCCGAATTTCTGTACATATTTTATACAAACTTGGTTTGATGTCTGTTATTGCAATACATGGGACAAGTGTGTGATAAAATAATTTCTATTTTGAAATTAGAATGTCATTGAAGTAGGCTTACTGGAAAACTATGAAAGGTTTTCACACTGGCGGCAGCTATTAGTTGAATTATCGGATCTCTATGGGAATCGCGATTTTAAAGACTTTACATTAATTTCTATCCTTTCAAGGGAAAAATTGACACAGAAAGTCAATATGTTTCGATGTATAGATCTATATGATAAATCGAAGTTGCAGAAATTACCAGGTTAATTTTAGCGAATCATGTCAACAAAAAGGGCAGCCTGAACGATTGTAACATTTAATTGTTTTACTGTTAAAGGAAAGATTAAATGGAAACTATATTGATTGAAAAGGGAAAATGTGAATTAAAAGTGAAACTCTATCTTCAGTGTGAATTATTTGTTTTGATGTATGTTCAACAAAAGTATTTTATTGATTTAAGAAAACAAAGTAAATATCAAAGTATCTCTTTTAATTTCTGTGAATGTTTATTATATTGCTGCTGTTTGCGACAAGATATTTACGACATCTTCATAAATGGTATGTTTGTGTTTGGCTTCATCAGCTGCAGTTTTGAGAAAATACCAATATCTGTCATTTTCTACAGTAAATAACGCGCTGATTTCTTTTATAAACCATAAATTCTTGCATTGAAAAGAAAATAGAAACCGTATAACAGTTGCATCAAATTGTGTACAGTAAAAGATGCATAAGGGTGAATCTGGAACAAAACTAAGAAAAACATCGGATTTGTATAGTGCAGGCAGACCGAAGTAACTATCTAAGTAACGGCTCGTTTACACTCTATATTGGACCAATGTTTATTTCTTTGGCTGTTTACTGTTAGTGATATTGTGGTTACAAATAGTTAGATTCAAATGTGTAACTGTCAACATATAGCATTATTTAAAAAACCAGGTTGATGGCATTTTGTTATGCGTGTCTGTGTGTGTCAAAAATCTTTTATAACAGTAGATATCCAAATTGATGGTTGAGCAGCATCTTTTTCAAACACAATTCGACTTTATTCAAACGTAATTATCTGCTCGCTGTTTACACCTGTAAATATAAACTAACAAATCAGTTGTTGACGTGTTTACAAATAATTTCTTACAAAGACAGCATTTTAATTTTAAAGTTAGGGTTGAAACAATTTCTTCACAATTATATAGAAATACATATGAAGTTATTTCCAGAGTAAGGGTCATGATAAGTTAGATAATCATTGCCGTTTTAAAAATAAAAACAATTAGCATTTTATCCGACTCTACACTGTGTTTTTAACCAATCTTAGAAAGGGAAAACGAGCATGTTTACGTTTAAAAGCGACCCAGTTATTCATACTATACATATATTATTTACAACAGTACAAACTGTTATAATACTCTTATAATAATCTTCGTCATGTAGTTTGAAGTATATTGGTCGATTCAGTATAAATGTAATTCAATTGACTTATATTTTTTTTATTGAAGAAAGGGGCTTTGTAGCCAAGTGTTAAGGCAGTCGGAGACCTACTAGTGCTCATACGTGCCTGTAAAACTGCGGGTTCAAGACTTACTGTGGGTGGTTAGGGTGTGCTCGACTCTAATCTTACTTGACAAGTAAAGCCAGTTTCGGAGGCCTTCACCGGGTACTTCCGGCTTCCTTCCACAATAGGGACATCTGTGGTTGGGTGGTTAAAGTAGTTCGTCTACTTTTGATAACGTGGGCTGACAACACTGTGGACAGGGTGTACTTCCAATCTTACAGGATTGAAAGTTTTTCTACCGAAGGTTGGGGGTTTTCTCCGGGTAGAGCTCTGGCTTCTTCCCCTAATACAAATTTCAGGCCATTAGTGGTAGTTAAATTAAACATGCAATTTCTTAAGGTAACAAAAATGGCATTACAAATATATTTAAATGTACAATTTATGAAATTATGATTCCATAGTTTTTATTATTTTCAATGTGTGGTGCTGCATGAAAAGTTTATAAAACTCACTTGCTATTTTGTGAATACTACATACCTATACACAAATCATAATTTTGATCATTAAAATTAAAGCAAATTGAAAAATCGTTCAATTCTAAAATGTTTTATAATTCCCTCGATTACAATTTTAATTACAAATTGATCGAATTTTCAAGAAAATATACAGTTAAAATATTACTTAGGACTTTCTAAAAAATCGGTTGACCTCGACTCTGCATACAGTGATCGCTAAGACAGCCTCATCATTTCTTCATGTGCGACATATCAATAATATGAGAGCAATCCATTTCTGATCAGATTTCACTGTGATGCTAGTTGAATACAATACTAATTTATGTAAGCCACCGGCAAAATATTAATGAATAATAAAATATTCTAAACTTACGAATTTTACACAACCAAAAAATATCACTGTTCATTGTTCTGGCACCAAATTATGCATACATTTTAATATTCATTAGATTTGTTTTAGGAACATCAACCTATATAGTGATTGTACATGTATAATTATTATCATTGGATTCTAGAACAGTTGTATGGGTTATAGTTCTTTTAAAAAAAATAGTTAAATACAATAAAAATATTAAATATGAATTTTTTTATTTAAATAAAAGGACATCGAATTTAAACCACTCGTATCTATTGTATTATGGACAAATAAATAATGAGATAATAGTTTTTGGTATTATTTCCTATCGTTTAAATTTTGAGTATAATTTAGCATTCTTGACAAGTACACTTAAACTAGAAGTACTTAGACATGTATGTTAATTTAACCCTTCTTTGCTACAGTTTGATGACAATTTAGAGGGTTTATATCAACTTTAATCAATTTCAATTACATCTCGTCAATAAAACTTTTTTCACACAAAGTGCCTCCACGTTTTGAGAACACATAATTTAGAGGAGCAATTCTCCGTTTCTGTTGCTTACATAAGATTTCAATTACACAATTTCTTTTTGATTGTTTGGCAATTACAAGTACGAAATCGTCCTTATATATTCATATCAAACTTACTATCGATTGATGGTGGTTCAATGGAAAAATATTGTCCTTTAACGCAAACAACAGAGGAAATCTTTAATCCGTCCCGATAGTTTTAGATTCAATGGCCTAATCTACAAATGTTTATAGCTGCCATTTAATTGTTGATTTTTATTATTTTCTGACGACTCGCTTGTTTTACTTGACATAATATCCAATATTATTACAATAAAAATTATCTTCGGCAATTACATTTTATTGTATTTTCTCAGCTGTCTTTACGGATTGATTTTTTAGTCTGTGACAAATTAAGTTGCATTATTTCGTGTTTCATTTTTGTTTCATAATCACGTAACAAGACAAAACCATAAATGTCAGGTTTTTAATAACGAATAAAGGACATCTTTGTTCATAAAGTATGCTGACTGATCAAATAGGTTGTAGCAGTTTACCCGGCTGACCTACACATGCAAACAATTTCAAGGGGCAATTACTCATTAACACATGACAGAAAACAACAAAAACCCCGAATAATCGGACAATACAAACTCAATAGAAACCATTGGTGCACCCAGGTTTTTTTATGATGACGTAGTGTCTGCCTATAATAAGACGTCCATAGAGTTAGTGAATGTCCAGAGAAGACCACAAGTTTGTGTGTTTGTTTAATTGAGGTTTAACGCCAGCTATATCATGACGTTAAGCTTTTATTTTGAAAGGAAACACCTATCTTCGGTAGAAAAAAACTGGCAATTGTTGTAAGTTGAGATTGGAGTCAAATACACCCTGCCCGCAGTGAGAATACCACCTGCAACCTTAGCACATTTGTATCGACAGGCACGTGATCAATAGAAGACCAAATAACATTACAACTCGGCCACCGAGGCTCTTGAATACGATAGACTTCAAATGATCGCAAACATAGATTTCCTATAACGATCAATTAAGTCATAGCTACAGCTCTAGAACTAAGGTAGAACAAATCTTGATAGTCAACAGCAGTGTCCGGAATAGAAAATCAACAAACCCCCGGCAAGATCTAGCATAACATGTAAGTTGTGAAGCGTAAACAACCACACACCGGTGTTGTTGGAATGTTGTTTTAAATAAACAAAAACCGTTTTTGTAATCAAAAAATATTTTAATACATGTCGATTTTGAGTATTACTAGTGTACATGCTGATCTCGTCACCATTTTAAATATAACTTATAAAGCAGATGATGTTGTTAATCATTAAAATGTACTTTCAAATGTTATCAATAAAGCTAAGTGTACACAGGATAGTATCATTTTTATAACCTCTTGTTATAGGCAACATAATAATAAATGGCTCATTTTATTCCAGAGTAAATATATATGGTTATTCTTTATTGCTATTTCGAATTTTAGTAATAAACGCATCAGAGTTATTCGGATTTCCATTTTTTTGTTTATTGGCTCCCTGATGAGTTTTGATTTGACGAAACGCGCGTCTGGCGAAGTAAATTTTATTACCTCTGTATCTTTGATGACATTTATTAATTCTACAAAACTGACTTCATAATCCAAGCAAAGTTCATTACAGATGTCACATAGTCCAGCTTTATTCCTTTCATCCTTTGGGAAATAACACAACAAAAGACCACCAGTGACAGCTAAAAGTTACTGCGCAGTTGTTATAAAATGGTTAATAAACATTTTTTATATTGCTGTAAAGACAGTTGTTAAAGTGTTTCTAGGTACTTGTTTACATTTTTTTAAAAGAGTTTATACGTTAAAATGCGAAAACAAAAACGTTTTAAGCAATGACAATTTATGCTATTAAAAACACTCGCTTCAAATGACGCTATTATTTATCTTACATGTTATCAAATAAGCCAGATCTATGCGATGCTGAAATTGAATATTGTAAAAGTGACTGTTACACCAACTTATCGAAAGCGAATTGTTTTTAATGAAAATAAATTGTTTGAGATGTTGAAATAAACAGGGTAGCATCTATATAATTACTCAACAATAAACAGTAAATAATGTTGTATGATAAATAATGATATGTTTAAAGTTTGACGTTGTCAGCGATATAGTGTTGTATGATAAATAATGATATGTTTAAAGTTTGACGTTGTCAGCGATATAGTGTTGTATGATAAATAATGATATGTTTAAAGTTTGACGTTGTCAGCGATATAGTGTTGTATGATAAATAATGATATGTTTAAAGTTTGACGTTGTCAGCGATCTTTTTAGTATAATATTTAGTCCAGCTTTTATTTGGCGGTAAGGCGACGAGTGCATCTATCTTCGTCCGAAAACCGGACAATTCTTGACAAGTAAGAGTAGAGCACAACTCGACCAAAGTCAGACTACAACACACACACCACTGCTGAAACGACAGCGATCAACAAGTACCTACAACACTCGATACCATAGAACCACTCACCATTGATCATTACTTTCAGGCAAAACTTCTGATATTTTATCATTTCTTAGACAAACTTTTAATTCGTATACTATTTTAAATAAAATAAATTAGAAAACCCAAATTTTCTGTAACGCCCGACATACACGTAGTTATGTTATATGCTTAGCCACAACTGAACACCTTTTTAGATTTTTCTATATCAGATCTATATAAAATACAATCCATCAAAAGTTGTACATGCTTATAAGACACAAACCGTACTGTAAATGACATCAAACAACAAATACAAGTCCGGTGTAATTGACATCTGTATAATGGCTGAATACTTAGAAATGCATTTATGTATCCTTACAAAACATTTGCTAATATTATAGAATCAAACTTTTCACTTTACGTTTAAGCCATCTTTTTATGTCTGTTTATATCAGGCATTAATTCTCATAATCTCCAACCAAAACAATATTTGACTGCCTTGCATTCTAAGCAAGTTGATTGCAAATACAATGTACTCAAGATAAACTTGCACAATTCTTGTTCCGATGAGAGATAACAGGCTCCTTTGATTACATAGTTATTATTTATATTTCATTTTGATATAAACTTTAAACTTCCGATTATTATCTTAATTGATGCCCAAGAGTTTTTATATTTTCTCTTAATACTTTTATGCAATCAAACATTCAAAGAAAAAATGAAAGTGAGTATTAATTTAAACATATTTATTCATAAATTCAATAATACAATACAGTGCAATGAATTATAAATTATAAAATACATAGACAGGATCTTGTACCATTTCCTGAAATATAACTCACAATAGTATTACATACAAATTTCTGCTTACTCTTTACATATTAATTTTCAAAAGTGACAAATTTCTATCATTAATTTTTAGTCATATGAAATAATTGTATAGATCAAAGGAAAATACCTGTATGGTTCCGGAGTATTAAATACCGGTATGGTTCCGGAGTATTAAATACCTGTATGGTTCCGGAGTATTAGCGCTTATATAAAAGTATATTTACCAAGATACTTGGGACCTCGCACAGTTTGTGTGTTTGTGTGTGTGTGTGTGTGTGCAATATTTGTTGGATTAATGTTTACTTAGAACACAATATATGTGTATGAAATACTTGTAAAACGATCATCGACCTATAGACGTAGTTATCAACAGAGTAAATTGATATGACTAAATGTAATTATCACATATCCTTCATTCCTTTAATTTTGATGGCTTCAGAATGACGGGAAACGTTAATTAGTAATGTTTACAAACACAGAAATTCTTCTTTCTCTGAAGGGAAATATTCAGGAAGAAAATAACTCATGTATTTGTTATCGCAGATTAAAATAATCATTAATGGAATTGTTCTTGGTAATAAAAGCCTTGCAGTTAAAGTTTTGTTTTTGTCCTTCTGCACGATTTCCGCTGGCAAGAAATGTTTTTTTTAAACCAAATTCAAAACTCATTGGAAATCAGTTATATTCATACCATACCTATATCATTAAACCAATCTTATAAAGCGATATTGGCCATTATATATTATTCAGTTTGTTTGCATTTATTTTGACCTTAAGTATTAGTTTAATAGACTTCATCATGCGTGGCAATCATAATCATGCCTAATTCTAATATTATTCTCGAGAGAAATGAATTCAAATTAAATGTCTTCAAAGTAGGCAAAGTTATGACATTGTATTATAGAATTGACTACACACATTGTATTATAGAATTGACTACACCAGACGCGCGTTTATTCTATTCGAGACTGTCAATTGATTCATAACAACTATTCAGACAGGGGATATAGCTGAAGAAACTCAAATACAGTCTACTATCAATTCAAAAACATATAAATAGGCTTTGTTGTCATTTATATCTGGCAACTACTTTGAAACGTTGTTCTTTTACCACGACTCACCTCTAAGATTTTTAGTAACCTTAAGTTCTAAGAACATCTGTTAGCCCTTGATTCATCCAAATGCTCTATGCTATCAGGAGCCAACACTGCTGTGCAAGGTACCCTATGGTTAATGATTTTTAAATGACTACCATTCTGCTTGAGTTCCTAGAAAAGTGAATAAAGTGAGTAAATGAGTCACTGTATTATGTTAACTGAGTTATAGTTGTGGAACATACTGCTGTGTATTATTAGGACTGTTACGTTTGTTTGTTATGCTACACACAGTTCTAATGTCATCTAGGCATGTCACTTACTCCCCAAATCGACATATGACTATATATGACCACCAAAAAATAAGCTGTGAACAGATAATGATAAGGGAACCGCTTTACTTCCGGAATTTACGAATTTATTTTTTAATAATTGTAAGTTTATAGCATCTTGTCATTCGAAGTGTGAGCCCTTATTTCATATATGGCTAAATATGCCATTTTCTCTTAAATTGAGTAATTTGTTCATTTAATACTCATAAATATTCTTTATATTTTTCATTAGGAAATGTGTATTTTATTCAAAATGTGTGACGTAACATTTATTAACTGTGAAAATACCACAATTACAAGATCTGGCATAACACACATATTGTGAGAAACGGGTCTCCATGATCAACTGTGAAAATACCACAATTACAAGATCTGGCATAACACACATATTGTGAGAAACGGGTCTCAATGATCGGGACGTTGACAATTAGAAAAAAAAGTATTATGGTTTTACAATTTTCTAGACAGGACAATAACTATTATGCTTCCCAATATTGTACCTTAGTTGATTATTTGATGTTATCCTTAAGAAGTTCCATGGCCGTCACAATCACAAAATTGATCTTTACTGAAATTATATTTCAGACAAAATATAGAAAAGACATTTGTGATAAGACATAGGTAATCTTTCAGGATTTGACTTCTCCCTTGAAATAAAAATTAGTTGTGGTGTTTTACTAAAGATACGCTTTGCTTATTTGTCTGCAGCACTTGAGTGCACCCATTTTGTTTTTAGGTTATGTTCCGTGTTTTGGTTTTGTTTATCCGACTCCAAATTTTTCATCGTCCTTTTGCCTTTGGCTCGTTTTGTTTCTGTCGGTTTTCTTGTTATTTTTCTTCTGTGGTGTATTAAAAAAAATAACTGTCAGCAGTACTATTATATTTTATATCTTGAAAAAAGAAACAAAATAATACTTTCTGTCACTTACTGCATAAGGAACTAAACAACAACTACAAACACCATGCTAATAATATAAGTACACGTAATTAGTTTAGTTTAGTTTAAACATATTTTATTTGTCAGAATTTACAAATTGGATTGGACACAAGTAAAGTGAAGTCCTCTCCATAACATAGCTTAACAATACAATGAGAATACATTTTCAGCAAGCATGCAAGTTAAAATTATAAATAACAATACAAAGGAGAAACATAATTGATGGATAAGAATAAGAAAAGGTCTTTGAAGGATAAAGAAAATAAGGGAAAGCGAATGCTGGGAAAACGAATGCTTTCTGTTTGTTTTGGAAAGGATGAGTGGGGCCTCTACACTATTAAAGATCTTTTAGTCGTTTTGCTTTTGACTTAATTCGGTACTGCCACATGTGAGGAGAGCAACATTTAAAAAGTACACGTAATGATCAACAACAACGCCATATATATATATATATATATATATATATATATATATATATATATATATATATATATATATATATATATATATACGTCTACAAATTAAGCCCAACACTGTTTGAATTAGATTTTTAATACTGTCAAATTTTTGCTCTCCCTCAGCGGTCTAGACCCCTCGGCCAAATCCGCTATATAAAAATATAGCTTCATTAACCGGGGTGAATCTTAGACATAGACATAGTACATGTGTACTAGCGTGTGACGATGGAATTTTCGTAACCAATTCGCATTAATCTGACAGTAATCTGATTCAGCATTTTTGTATATATTATATAGGATGACAAAGTTACTTGTCATGCAGTCACAGTAAGTAAATCATATACAAACGTCTAAGTATTGTGACAACCATATAATATATCTATCCAGCGGATTTCTGAAACATCAGAAATACAGGGTTAATATCAATTATTTATATATACGTCTACAAATTAAGCCCAACACTGTTTGAATTAGATTTTTAACACTGTCAAATTTTTGCTCTCCCTCAGCGGGATTCGAACTCACACCGTTGTGACACTGTGGCACCAATTCGCCTGCACTATGTCCAGCGGTCTAGACCCCTCGGCCAAATCCGCTATATAAAAATATAGCTTCATTAACCGGGGTGAATCTTAGACATAGACATAGTACATGTGTACTAGCGTGTGACGATGGAATTTTCGTAACCAA
This sequence comes from Limnoperna fortunei, assembly GCA_944474755.1. Lineage (NCBI taxonomy): Eukaryota > Metazoa > Mollusca > Bivalvia > Mytilida > Modiolidae > Limnoperna > Limnoperna fortunei. The sequence goes on along the minus strand of OX104113.1, from coordinate 98,051,144 downwards.
TTCGTATTAATCTGACAGTAATCTAATTCAGCAGTTTTGTATATAGTATATAGGATGACAAAGTTACTTGTCATGCAGTCACAGTAAGTAAATTATATACAAACGTCTAAGTATTGTGACAACCATATAATATATCTATCCAGCGGATTTCTGAAACATCAGAAATACAGGGTTAATATCAAATATTTATATATACGTCTATAAATTAAGCCCAACACTGGCAAAATATATAGCGGATTTGGCCGAGGGGTCTAGACCGCTGGACATAGTGCAGGCGAATTGGTGCCACAGTGTCACAACGGTGTGAGTTCGAATCCCGCTGAGGGAAAGCAAAAATTTGACAGTGTTAAAAATCTAATTCAAACAGTGTTGGGCTTAATTTGTAGATGTATATATATATATATATATATATATATATATATATTATTCCATCACCGAATGGAACAATACTTTAAGCATTTAGAGTTAAACGCCACCGATGAGTCTCAAGTAGACGAAACGCGCGTCTGCCGTAATGAATTTGTCACCTTGGTAATTTTGATTACATCTTGTTGGAATATTTGAGCAAAGCCAAGTAACAGCGCGGCACGTCCGCGGCTGGCGGACTTGGGAAGCAACTATTTTGGGTTAAGTTTGAAATGAGAAAGTTTAAGATCAATATGTTATGACTTGTTAACGTTATTTATTTATATTGACACTCAATGACTAAGGCCATTCGTTGGTCAGTCTATGTCTAAATTTTTGGCAAGAAACACCGTCATTTGTATCGTTGCATAATCTTCTAGACTTGTATATTATTTTTTGTTTATGCTGTATCGTCATGTTTGTCGATCCGATACTTAATAAGCTTGCTGGTTGGTAGACTCTTTAGACTTTTATATATATATGTACAACTCACTCATTAAAACAATAATCTTACATAAAACACATTAGATAAAATAGAGAGAAGTAAATCTGATACCCGGCCATTGTGACCTACGAGACCCTTGTTAACACATCTGTAACGTTAAAATGTAACATATTTGAAGTGGGTAAAAATGCACGATAAAATAATAAATTTTAAGAATCCACAAGAACCAAAACTAAATGATCATGAAGAACTATTAAAATTACAATTAAATCGCAACAATGAAAAGAAATTCGAAGAATATAAATAAAAAAAAACATTAAAATTAGAAACAAAAGGTTTGCACAAAAACCATGAAAATAAAAAAATTAATCTGACTACTAAGTCACGACGTCTCTTTGACATATTGAATATTAAAATACCAAGGCTATACTGCATTTCACACTTTTGTTAAATTAAAGTAAATTTTTCAATATATGACATAAAAGCAAATGTAGGTTTGCTCGATCAAAGTTGATCTAAGTCACTATATACATAACAGTTGATCAAAAAATGAATTTCATCCTCTATTTCATTACGACAGAACGGACAAGTTCTTTTACATAAAGGCGTAGGAGGATTATTATAACGCCCCGTTTCAACGGCTAGCGGTAAAATCCCACATCTAAGCTTTGCTATACAACTTCGGAAGTGGCGCGTTAAAGAGTTAATCACATAATGTTCATTAAAATGGTCTTTTTCAACACGTCTATAAAGTCTAAGTTTATTTCCATTTATGTTGTTATCTATGTCTTTAAACTGTATACTTCAGCTTATAACTTTTAGGACCTAAAATTTAGAATAACAGTCACTCTAATTAAAATTATAATTTTAATTAGATTGGAATAACAGTAAAATTAATGTGTAGAAACTTCATTAAAAAATTTTTTTTTTTTGATGTTTTAAGTTTAGAAGGATTTATAATCTCTTTAAATATTCAAATAATGTGTTCATATCATTCAAATATAGTTATAGTAAGACGCTTGCACAAAGCGTTCTGGTGAATGATGAAACCGAATGCGGAAATAGATGGTAAATAGCTTTGTTATCTTCCCATACTCGTCATTATATCAACACAATTATGGATTTATTGGTCTTATACTAAATAATGGAATTTATTACTTTGTAGCGAGCATTGCAGATGAGAGCTGTACGGTAACATGCATGTGTAAAAAAAGTCACGTGCTCCGTATGAACAAATTCATTTCAGATGATAGCTTAGCTGTCAGAAGAAAATAGGACAACACTAAAACGAGTTCAAAAGTAGACAAAAATAATTTTGACATCAATAAAATGGAAGTGTTCATTTTTTAAACAAACAACAAAAATGTCCTTTTATGAAGTCACCAACGTATTAGAGACAATGGAATGCGTTGGGAGGCTGACCGGAACGAGTTGTCTCGCAGTTTGTTTTTTTTTCTTGTACAAAGAATACTGTATAATTTATGGACAGCTTTAACCTATCGTGCCATAACCTATTCTCGATGGTAACCTATTTTTGATAATCAAGCATGAATCGGAAATTTTCTTTTAGAACAACCTTTTTCTCATCGTGAATGAAAAACTAAGCAATTACCGCGTTTAAATGAGTAAAATTCTGCCAAATACACAGTACAATATATTTCGATAGCTTTCCATGATCCCATTAATTTCTTTAAATTAGGGTACAATAGACTGGTCAAATCTTTTAAACCGGGGGTTCCATTTACACAAATTTTATATGAATAACATTTTAAATTACATTTTATGGTGTTTTATTGTAATAATCGTCCTAGATAGCTAATTACACATACATTACCGAGAACTGGTGACGTTGTATACAATATGTCACAAATTAGGCCTCTCTGCGGGCAGGGTGCGTTCAACTATAATCTTAATTTACAAGTATTACCAATTTTCCTACATAAGGTCGGGTGTTTTCTCCGGGTACTCCGGCTTCCTCCCACAATAAAAACTGGACGCCATGATACAGCTGAAAAATTGCTGAAAGTGGCGTTAACCAACATTCAAACAAACAAAACAAACAAAAATTAAGTCGTTCAAAAAAATTAAAAAATCTTTCCAATAACCGGAAGCTTACTTGTTAATTTTTTCAAGTGTGTAGGAGTTTATTTATGAAACAAATTAGTTAATAAAAATATTACATATGGTGTGTTAAGTCCTAATTTTGATTGGTTCGTGTAGACAATGTCCCCCCAAAATATTCTGTGTATATATTCTATTTCTAAAGCATATTTAAGGTTTGTTACCATTTTAAAAGCATATTTAAGGCATGTTACTATTTATAAAGCATATTTAAGGCTTGTTTCTAAAAATAGATCCGGATATGTTACTATTTATAAAGGATATTTAAGGCTTGTTTCTAAAAATAGATCCGGATATACTCTTCCGACTCATTATTCTAAATATAAATAAATAGAGAAAAATTCATATGTAATATATATTAAGGACTTTCTACTGTGTCAATACGTAGTTATATGGACCCGTACGTATTGACCTCATAAAAAGTCCTTATTTGATAAATATCTATTGGATAGACAGTTTTATTCTATAATATCTTACGCTATCGAGAACCGAACTTTAAACGTCTTCCAGACAACGAAATTAAATGATAAAATATAACCAATTCTGTGTTTGAGTACAGTTCGTTTCGAATGCAGTTTTAGTTTAGTTGTTTACTATAAAATTCAGTTTCTGTTTGTTGACGTGAATCTGAAATATCCTATTATAGAAGTTATTTGTTATATGTGAGAGTGTTATAAAATTTAAAAATAAATGTGATTTATAAGTGATAACAAAGATTATCGCTATTTTGCTGTATTTTTCTTTGATCTTTGTGTGTGATACTAATCCATTTCGCTCTACTAGCGTGAGATGGGCCCATCTCAGCTCGCTGTCAAGACGTCGTTAAGTAAACACTTTGACGTCACAATGTTACAAAACAGCGATAAACAGATTATTTACGTTTTATGAAACTCGATGCATTTTCTCGTCATCTCATCTCAGGGCTGTCGCCCTTCGATGAGATGTGTACGAGAAAACTCATCTCGTTTCAAAAACGTAAATAATCTATAATAATCATTGATTTATACAGAATTTCTCGTGTATTTTGTTTTTGTTCATACAGGCTTTAAATAGCTGACAAGTGCGTTTAATTTATAACATTATAGGTGAAATCAATTAACATTAAAAGAAATCTACATTATATTAAACTTTTGATGCTATATACTGGTCTACCTTAAAGTTCATGTCTTAGAACAATGAAAGGTCTGCCTGTTGCACAAAAACGCTTTTATTAATAGTTGATACACAATAAGGCACTAATGAATACAACTAAAAATTATTTTGTTTTCTGTTGAAGAAATACATTTCGCATGTGCTTTAAAAAAGCATTAGCAAAACGTGTCAAAGTAAATTTCAGGTTCTGCATAATCACGAACTTCCTTACCATTACAGAATCATATATCTTATGCGATAAAAAGAAATAGTATGTATACAGATTAAATCGTTGCGTATATATAGAGTAAATTATCGCGTGTATACAGAGTAATCATCGCGTGTATACAGAGTATATCGCGTCGCGTGTATACAGAGTAAATCATCGCGAGTATACAAAGTACATAATTGCGTGTATACAGAGTATATCGCGTCGCGTGTATACAGAGTATATCGCGTCGCGTGTATACATAGTAAATTATCGCGTGTATACAGAGTAAATCATCGCATGTATATAGAGTAAATCATCGCGTGTATACAAAGTAAATCATCGCGAGTATACAGAGTAAATCAACGCGTGTATACAGAGTAAATTATCACGTGGATATAGAGTAAATCATTGCCTGTATAAAGAGTAAATCATTGCGTGTATACAGAGTAAATCATCGCGTGTATATAGAGTAAATCATCGCGTGTATATAGAGTAAATCATCGCATGTATACAAAGTAAATCGTCGCGTGTATACAGAGTAAATCATCACGTGTATATAGAGTAAATCATTGCCTGTATAAAGAGTAAATCATTGCGTGTATACAGAGTAAATCATCGCGTGTATATAGAGTAAATAATTGCGTGTATACAGAGTAAATCATCGCTTGTATACAGAGTAAATCATCGCGTGTATACATAGTAAATCATTGCGTGTATATAGAGTAAATCATCGCGTGTATATAGAGTAAATCATCGCATGTATACAAAGTAAATCGTCGCGTGTATACAGAGTAAATCATCACGTGTATATAGAGTAAATCATTGCGTGTATACAGAGTAAATCCTCGCGTGAATATAGAGTTAATCATTGCATGTATATAGAGTAAATCATCGCGTGTATACAGAGTAAATCATCGCGTGTATATAAAGTAAATCATCGCGTGTATATAAAGTAAATCATCGCATGTTTATAGAGTAAATCATCACATGTATACTTAGTAAATCATTTCATGACGTACAGGTAATACAGCTTTGCATATCAACAACTTATCGTTCAATATTCTTTAAGTTTATTAATGAATCTTTCCCTTCGCTTCATGTGGTAATTAAAATGACCTTAAAAGTTATTGCTTTTTCGATTGCAATTACTCAAATGGAATTGTATCACAAAGCATAATTGTAAAAATATGTTCTTGCCTGATTTAACTACAAGCCCGATGTACTGGTTCTTCTGAATTTTAATTTATTGATAATTTTGACATTTTGTCTTTAGGTCGTCCTTTATTTGTGTTACTCAGCGAAGCAAACATTTCTTTAATATATTCTGGAATTAGTATAGCATTCTATATGTATTGATTATGGTGCAAACAATGTCTAACACATCAGTTTTTAAATATTGGTTGTGAAAGATTCATTACAAATACAAGATGCTACAAAAACAAAGTTTTTTGTTCTATAAGGATCAACCATTTTCTTCATGGGCAAAGTTTTCTTTCAAACAAAACTCTTCAAAGGTCCAACTAAGCGTCACTATTCTGATGCTCTATCATCCCCGTTTACCAATATACTTGTACTCTATATGAATCGCGCAAAAGAAACCACACGTTGGAGCGAAAATATAACTTACCCAATAAAAATCCTAGGTTCCACCAAAATAAAAAAAAGGTTGGTTCTTTCAACAAACATTTTCTTAATGTAAGAAGTCTTTATCTGCTTTATATGCATACATTGTCACTTTTACAAAAGATAGTATAAAAAGAATTTATACACCTGCGTCGTCTGAACAGAATCACACAAAGAAAAGTTTATACATTCTATCAAACAATACAATATGGTATATTTTAATACTTTCAATTAATAACAAGACATTTTCCAGTCCAGCAAACAAAATTAACGCGTAAAACAACACACTTTTATCTATGCAAGTATTATAACATCTCAAAATAAGTCGTTAACTGATTATAAATGGTTTGTATGAGAACATTCTGTAAATAAAGAAAAATACAACAACTGGATGAAGCATTTGTGTATTACAACAGTCGAGAAAACGGCACATTTTTCTGTGGTATAAACCGTTCATTGAATAAATTATTTATTACAATTTGTAATATTTTGTCCTGTTTGCAATCAAGTACAATGGAACGCACCTCATGCCATATTACATGTAACTAATTGACCCCTGTAGTGACAGAAGAAAATTTGATCGACAATCGGACAAATTTTTGAGTTTTCAGATATTTTTTAATCTGCCATGAACAAAATATTTATTTATTTAGTACATTAACCAGATTATGTTAAAAGCATTGAAACGACTTTATCCTTATTAGAGAAAATGCATAACCATCAAAGACATAATGTATAATAACTAGTTACAATAGCATTACTATACAATCTGTTTCAAATTTGAATAATTTACTTGAAGATAATCCGAGAATAATTTTAGGTACAGTTCACCGAGCATTAAAACATGACATGCTTTTTTGACGTGATATTGTCACGGATATTATGTTAATGTAATTTTATTTCTGAATTTTTCTGTTCCATTTTACTGGTTTCTTAAATTGTCTTCCAGCAATCAAAGAAATTAATGTGACGCAAATATAGAGTAAATTGTCAATTATACAGAAAGAACCTGGTAACTCAGTTGAGTATGTAGTGCGTTTCGTCATATTGATATATAATTATGGCGTATCTGTTACACAAATTAATAAATAGTTTAGTAACTTGCTGGTCTCGCCTTTTGTTTGAGACTTCACACTAATGTTGAACATAAATGAATGAAATAACAAGATACCGATCACAAAGGAACTGTCAAAACAAACTCTCCTCAAGAATCTTATAATGTTTTTGAAAATCCACATATGATAAATATAGCTTCGAGAATAAACGGTTTCACAGTATTTTTGCTGCCCGTCTTTCACTGCAGACAATATCTTAGTCAACCATAACGACAACTATTTTGTAGAGCACGTAAATGAGCTCGCTATGTATCTTGCCTTCTACGGATTGTCGTAATGAATATTCAAAGAAGTCAAGAGGGATTTATGGTTGGCCAGGATTTCACCTTTGTCATATATGGTACGTTTGTAAGTGGAATTGCCATAGTTATCTTTGATGCCTAGCTCTTTAATGAGGCATTCATAGTAATGTGACTTACATACAAAGACAATGTTTACTGCAAGGACAACACCATACTAGTATTTGTCATGGATTGAAGTGAGACACCTCATAGATTCAACGTCTTGTTAATACGGATATAGGTCGATCATTAGTGCAATGTCTAAGATTCTTAATTCGACGTTGTACCGAGACCTTATTGTTCTTACCCAGTTAGACAGTGCATCTAGATCTGGGTCTTGTTCACTTTCTTTCGTAATCCACTTTCTGTGATAGTGTTTGACTGCCTCCATGATAGTTTTGAAATTTAAATTTTAGGCTACTGGTTGAGGTTCTCTGAATTTTGGATAGATTTTCGTTGTCAATGTTCAGATCATCAATAATGACATGACCATAGGAATCGTATATGTTTTCGAGTATCGGTGGTGAAACAGGATGTGCTCCACTAGACCTGACACCAACACTTTTGGTCGATAATTCTTATTTGTTTTATGTTTTTGAGTGTTTTTCTTCTTTCCTGGATGTGCTCGTGTCATTACTGATGGCTAAGGCATGTAAATTTAGTAATCAAATTTTGTATTATGCCTAAGAATCTACATACTTATTTCACTTTTATATATCATTTTTTTTATTATTGTATCTGCCATCTTTTTACCTCTTGCATACTATGATGCATTTGAATATATTATATGATTAAGATTTACACTTTTGTAACGTGATTTGCTGTTTCTGTATATGATCTCTTGTCAATAAAACTGTGAAACATGATGGTTTTCTGATGTGTGACTTGACAATGCAATAGATCTTTTAAAAATAAAATCGTAGTTTTGTTCATATTTTAGCATTATTACACTACTGTTTCCACTTTGTCAAACTTTTGGGTTTTATGTTACGTTTTTTACGAGGAAAAGTACATTTTTAGGCAAATATCTGTACATTTTAACATTTTTTAATGGAAATTGTTCTGCTTTTGTTGATTAATTTAGTTCTGAATATATTTATTTTTTCTTAGGAGATTTACTGTTTTGTGGCTTCACAATATGTATCAGAATTTTATCCATAAATGTTCATCCTGTTTTAAAATGCAAACACAGAAGGTCTTTTTTCAATAGTGAAGATTTTGAACAACGCAAACAAGCAATATAGTCTTGTGTCTTTTATAAACGTCCCATCGGCATTGAAGTACATTCACGTTAATGAAGCATAATGAGTATTAGGAAATCATTACGTATAAAGCTACATTACTCACATTATTTAGCATTTTATGCGACAGTGGCAATAAATTGAATTGACTAGAGACATATAAATATTAACTAACATTTTTGAGGGGGACTAATTATTCCAATTTTCTTGTCGGCCAGATGCCTTTACGATCAAACTCTCTACACTGCAGTACATATTGACTTAAATAGGTTATTTACGTCGTCTTGTGATCTACAAATAGAACAATAAAAACAGTCTTAAATGAGATTGTCTGGTTGTATTTGCTTTTATTTACTTTCATGTAATTTTAGCGTTAATTTAATGCAACAACGATTTTGTAGCACTAAGGGTAAGTTAAAAACATATAAAAACTGTATTTGAACGAATGTCTTGGGTGTTTTGCCTTTTCTGTTTACAACCACATGTAATGTAATAAGAAAAGAAAAACTATCGAAGAAAGCAGTTATGCGATATTAATTTTAAGTATATGTTATTTACGTTTGTCTTGGAAAACTCGTACTTGAACCCATAGTGCCGAAAAGGATAATGAAGTTAATATAATGATATTTTGCATGGACTAAAAACCCCAATTCTTACACATATGACCCTAATACGTAATTACACTATTGTTATATTTGTGACGTTCATTGTAGGAAATTCCACATTCATCTATCAAAATAGGTTTCTTCCATCCATTTCTTTAAACTGCGACGTGAGTCTCATTCATGTATAGTATATTATTTAACGTTCTACAAATCTTCTTGTCCACATATCGACTGGAAAAAAACCGGCCTGATACAAAACTTTTCAATAAATTATACTATGTAACGTATATAAATTTAAAATTGCTTCCACCATCGTTTTAAATTTTGCTGTATGAGATATAATCTTAGTATTATATTTTAAAAAAATCATATGAAAGCGATTGTTTCGCAATGCAGAAATTGTGCCCTCATATTGTACGGGGGTGACAAGAGAGCATCGTTACTATCAATAATAGTTTGCTAATTGCACAAAGGCATTTCGCCTTTGTAACGTTTGTTTTATCAAAATTTTCTGCCTGTCAACATTAAAGTGTTCTCAAGAAAAACCTTCGGGTTTTCCATACAAGTTTATTTTAGAATGATCTTTATTCAGTCTGCTGAACTGAATATTTTTGTTTATCTAGTATTAAAACAGATCTCGCATTGAAACTGAAATTTTGATCAGAATGACAGAATTTAATATATAAGTACAACAAACTAGCTTTTAGTTGTTATTTTACTAGAATGTTTAATGGTGATTGCGTTTTAATCGTTCCCCCGCGTCTTTACCGGCAAAGCAAAGTTATTATTAATATTATTCATCATCGTAAACATTGAGTTAAAGACAGCTTTTATCGTATTAGCTGATAGTACTTTGAATGTTAAGTGGTTGCTTCCTCAATAATGTTTATATTGAACTTTTACTATAAATCATAGGGCACTCAAGCGAAAATCAGAAACAATCACTTGGTCTTCATCTGTTTTAATTGATCGTCATAAGTTTTATTCATTGTCATGGTATCATTACAATCCTTTGTTAAGGCGAAAATAACCTTATTTACCCGCAAATATGTTTTATCCACGAACATGACATCACTGTTGATACAAAAGACCACACACATTCAACAGTGAACGGTAATACCAAGAAGATGTACAAATAATTCTAAAGTATTTTAACATGACATAGAATAATTATATCCATCTGTTAATGTTACTCTGATTTTTGGTTTATGCTGTGTGGTTGTTCGTTTTTGCTGTTGTCACCTCTTTTGTTTGGTTTTGGTTTTGTCTGTCCTTGGATCTATATTTCATTAAATACTCCTCAGTATGTTTGATTTTTTCTGTAACAATAATTAATAATGTTTATTACTGAATTGAGATAATGATGAATTTCTTATGGCGTACATCATTATTACTTTGTATCAGCGAATGTTGTTCAGTTTTCCGTAGCTTCTATTAACCAGTTGTTCTCTAATCCTTGTTATTATACTATTACATTATTATTATCCTTATTATCTCAGGAATAGTATTTTACGTTGTGTGATTGGCAGATAAATCATTACAAACTATTTTCATTCAAAGAGTATTCTAGAACACAAAAGAGACAACAGAACATGGAATTTGTCATTTGACGTTTCATTTCCTTTTTGCCACACACTTTGATATGTTTACTTAAGCAAGTATTATTGTATGTAATTACATGTGATTGATGAAATTTGCAAAAGTGTGAAGTTTAGATTTTTATTTATTATAATGTACATAGTGAAGTCATTTAATAAAATACCGATTCCGTTTTTCCTGCTACGATCTTAAATTTACACCGTAGAAACTAAGTTCTACAGTATTTGTTTATTTCATGTATGGTGTTAAGTGATTTCTTGTGTTTTATCTTTCACCAATAATTTTGTCTAATGAAGCATTTTGATCAAAAGTTTTCGAATTGATTTTCGTTAAACCTCAGTTCATTTTTTCAAGACAACATACGAATTTGTTCCGTGCTGACTATTGATTCTCGAACACGCGTCCAGGTGCCCTTGATTCGACCCGTTGATTCAAAGCATGACCATATGGAATATACCCTATTATTGTAATTCATTTTAAATTGATTTAGGGGATAGTCATGTTATAACAGTGAAACACATGACTTGATGAAATTATGTGCTGTTTTTTGATTGTCAGCTTTCTTGCAATTATTGACCACATTGTAAATCACGAAAAAGGCGCAATATATGCTGCAAAAGGCAAATTAAGGTGCTTATTTTTTTTTCTTTAATTAATGTCAGAAGTATGTTGAATACAAACATGAGAGTTTAATACTCTCTTCACGATACGGTACTGCTGTCAACTAGTATAAAACTGACTTATTTCTAAATTGCGTTTAAATTACCTCTCACGTAACAGTAACACCAATAAATATACAGTCTACTTACAAATTTTATATTATAAATTATTTTTTAGTAAAAGAAATACGTTATTAATCTTATTTAAAAGTGAAAATGTATTCTTATGAACTCCTTTAATACGTATATCGTCAAAATTATCAAGTCTATTATTGATATAAATCAATGACTGATTAGAAATTGTTCTTGATGCCAGGAACACATCCAACACGATACTAATTATCTTTGTATTTTGTGCATAAATCTCCCTATACACAGAAAATGAATAGGTGCTAAGTCGGTTGTTAGAAGGCCATATGAGACCACAAATAGGATAGATAAGTGGCTTATTTTGCCTTAATGTCCACCTTTAAAGACTTAATTATATTGATACCGTGATATTGTCATGATTAAGTATCTGATTGGATTTCAAGACACTGATTTGAGCTATTGTTTGTTCCGTTGCCTTAAAATCAATTAAGTTCCCAAGTATAAAGAAGATCCTCAAACACGTTTCATAATACCGCCAGTTTTATTCAGAAATGTTTCTTAAGTAGAACTTTAATGTTAGCGTAGGTTCTCAACACGCTACATAATGGTGTAAAATTTCAACATTTTATGTTAGTGCTATGTTTAAGCGTGATAAAATGGATAATTTCATAATTTGACTTAAGGTATCACGTTGTTTCTGGTTTATTTTTGGATATTTAAATTTACTTCTTATATAGAACCGTGTTTTGTTGTTTTTACTTTTGTATAAATTGTTAATAATTGTCCTTGGTATTAGGGGTCCTTGTCTTGTCAATAGGTTTACATGTCTTATTCTTACAAATTATTATGCATATCCTGGTTTGGGATATTTGAATTTTCTTTTTTGGCCTGAAGCAAACTTATAAATGTTGCATTATGGCGTCATAGTAGCACCTTGAATCATTGTCCTGTAAATGTACCTAGTATGTTGTCGGTAAGATCAAAATGTTTTTGTACATTACTTACAGTATAGTTGATTTATTATGAACTCTATTTAAGATACCAATTATTACTATGTTCACGACTGACAGCGTATAACATATTTTAGCTTAAATAAAAGAGAAATTTAAGCCATTTTATCTATATATTTATATTTTACATGTTTTTTTTCTTTTCAATATTTATCAATCTTATTTGCATGCATTCTTCTGTCATGACAACTCAAATAAACTCTGCAACGTTTAATTTTAATTTGAAACCTTTTATGGTCAGTACTGTGCTCCTTAACCTAAACTAATAAGGCATTTATATACAATAAAAGTGCATTTTCGACGGCTATAAATATATATATATATATATATATATGCGTGTGTAAAACTTAAAAATGCGAGGCACTTCCTGATTGGACGTCAAGAAGATTTACGACATTTGTGTACGTCGTTAAAACAAAATATTATTTATTCTATATTGGTCAATATAAATAAAATGGTCAATACAGGATGAAAATAACTTAGTTTTCTATGAAACTTGAATGTACAAATGGATTTCGGTAACTGATTTTCTAGTACGTGAATGGCAACAATGCTGAAAAAGTTTATCTTGCTAACTCAACAAGCCTCAGTTAATATTCAGATCGAAAATTGGATCTCTTTACGATTTGTACAAATAGCGTTCTATATATTTGTTAGTTGCTTCTGTAATTACTCATTTCCAATTATCATGGCATGTAATACGCTCAATCCATCAAAGTCATTTATATATTTGTTAGGATTCCTGCGTAAATTGAACCAATAACAATATTTGATCATGATGTAAGACAAATCTAAACATATAAGAATCAGTAAATGATGTATCTACATTAAGATCCCCTCTATCAAAACATTCCAATTCAGGACAATTAATTAACAGAAATAAACTTTTTCTTTACAGCAATAATCCTGGCGATGGAGCACACTGACATAGGATTAATTCTTCCTGAAATCAATAAGTGGACTGACAAGGACAGACATTCTTTCTTCATTGTGTCACGTGATCCAAACAGGAACATTGATTACATCACTTCTACGTTTATCAATTTGCCAAACGTCTCGCGAGTACTTGAGAGCTGTTTTGTGATATTACCGATAGTGCCAAACGCTTTCGCCACGCAGACATCTAGAGAGTATAACGAATCGTTTAGTGACATCTCTTCAATTATTGCACAAGGTTACAATAAATCTTTACTAATGGGAAGCACATCATTTGAAAGCGAAAGTATCGCAGAAAGTATAAAAGCTAGTTTATTTCATAATAAGAATAGAACTATTAAATTTGTGTTATCGCAAGAAAGATATTTTGATTTTGGTTTATACGATTATGATTCAGAAACACACTCTTTTAAATTGGCGCGATTGTTAACTAATTATAGCGAAGACTCTTGGCAACGTGTTATTGTAAGAGACATTAAATGGCCAGGCAACACTGTGATACAACCAGACGAATGTTTCAGGGATACATCTTGCTCTAGTTCCGGTAAATAGTCATAGATAGTGTTAAATATAATGTTTAGTACTTTCTTTACAGTCAGCGTTCAGCACGCATTTATTTGGCAAACCCTCCGTAGTGAAGCTACCACGAAACACGACATATATGTATCAGTAATAAGAAATTTTACGTATAATGAAAGCGAGCTCAATTTTACATAGTCTATACATGTACATATAAACATTATAAACAATGCATAGTCTGTTGGATAAATATTTATGGCAAGAGCTATCAGTTGGGTAATAAAAAATATTAATTTTACCTTTAAAAAAGAACGCATATTATTGTAATTTTGTAAATATAAAACATATATTGTTGTTGCATATATTTTATTTATTTTATGTCCTGCGCTGAAATAGCTACAATAGTTAACTTGTCCTTAAACTTCCTCCTGGCACCTACAATATTTAATTATGTTTTTGGGCCGCTCCCAGTAAAAACTGGACTCCAAATAAGCTTTAATAAGCTAAAATGGGCGTTAAACTCGATTCAACCAAACAACCATGTATGTAACACGCACTTATATCAACACGGTTTCACTTGTTTATCGAAATGAAAAACATACTAATTGTATAAAATTTGCTATCATGTTTTTTTATGTTTTTCAAATCAATTCGAATTTTATTAAAACTTCAAAAGAAACTGTATTTGCGAAGTCATTTGTATTGTTGTTACGTCCACGCAATATTTCACATAGAAATTTTTTTTATACATTCTTTTATGCGTTACAGATATGTTACTGAACACGGTTAACATTTTTGAATATTCAAATTTTAAAATGCAGCCTTTTTCCTATTTGTTGTATTGGAAAAAAAGATATATGGTCAATATTATCATATAGGATTGTGCTTGTTTTCTTATTGTCGTGTTTTACAAGACAGCTGACAAAACCGATTGGTACTTTGTAGCTTTCATACAAATTTTAATTAGTTTAAATTTTGAACTATTGATTTCAGAAAGGAGTCTGTAGATGTTATTAACAGAACATCTTTAATTTTATTCGCAGGTGTAAATCTAGTTGTTGCTATAACGTCTGCTTTAGGATCTGTGGTTATTGTTATTCTCTTCGGATTGCTGGCAGTTTATATATGGTAATATTAATGCAACAAACATACACATGATAATTCATGTAATTAAACACCAACATGCAACTTCATGACATTTCAATAAGTTAATAATAATCATCTTTATGTAAAATCTAAAACTATCGAATATAAAAAGGTCTATAATTTAACATTCAGCATATACTATTTTACAGTCTTATTTGAATGTAACATACCAAATTGTCATGAAACAACACGAAAACACAAGAACAAACAAAAAGTCAAGCAATTCCATGTTACTCAAATCAACACATAACTTACCGCATATTTTTTCAGTCATACAAAGTACTGCTATATCAATTGACAAACCTCATTCTAACTATAGAATATTTGTCTAAAAGAAGCCTTGAAATCCAGAAATCATTTTTAACGCTTTTTGGTATAATATAAATGTTACCGTTGAAGGATACATTATTTGAAAAAATACATAACCTAATTTGTTGTTGCTCCAAAGCAGGTTTCTCGTTTTAACTTTTTTATGGCTTGTACAAATAAACTCTATACTTGATAATTAAAATTGCTTGATAAATTTCTCAAATAAAACTACTTTCAGACAACTTCCTATATGTTGATGAAGTCAAATCTTATCTACCCGCATTTGATTATACATATTTGACTGAACTGACAATAAATCAATAAAAGACTAACTGTTGTTCGCTTGTATAAAATATCATTTTTGTTAGGTAACATTATCCAGCTTTTATCAGATTTCGTAACATGTTATATATTACTTCTGAATAAATGCTAGGTACTAAGACTTGCCCACAGCCTGACGATTACCATTATTATTTAAGGCAGCAAACGACTAAAGCTGGTCTTTGTTAGATAGCTGCAACGGCGCGTATTATGATTAGGTCTTGTGTCTGCCTGTGGACACAACGTCGACCACATAATTGTTGGTTAAGCTAATATTAAGTGTCGTTACATATTTTGTATACGGTTAATACACTCATTTAGTGTGGTGTGTCTGGATGTGTGTACGTTTTACCTAGAATGGTCGTTAATTTTGTATTTCACGTTTATAATCTCTTTTTAATATTTTTAAGTTCTTCAACAATTTCCCATAACCACACTTCGTTTATTTGCCAGGAAAAAACATGCAGAAAGATTTATGACAAAAGGTCCAAACAAAATTTTGTTACAAGTAACAGATTTGACGTTTCTTCATAGAAAGAATTTAAAATCATCAAAACTAGAAACATCGGTAAGTTTTATATTGTACACAATAACAACGTATTCAATAATTTTAGAAGATTTGAATAATGATTTTCTTTTCGTTTTTTAAATTGATAGCCTTGATTTTCACCATTTATTAAAGCGTAACAGAAAAAGCACGATATATTAATTGATTAGCCCTATACAAGTTCATATTGCAAGTACATAAATTGTATCAACTTGAAACTTGACCACAACCGCAATATGACACTCTGCAGACAATTTGCCTATATTTTAAGTTTAGATAATCATTTAGAAAAAACACATTTTTGGTGGTCATATATCTGTAATTGCTAATTTAGAATAGTTCTGAATTACATCTAGTACTATTTAAAACATAACTCAAATGTAACTTAACAGACTACATGCTTTAGTATCTATAGTTAAATCATTTTTGTATGTTGGAAATGTATCTTAAAAAAATTTTTCAACTTGTTTAATCATTACTAAATTGCACTGAAAGACATCTGATTACTCGGAATATTGATAGGACATGATCTATTAGTACCACAATTAGTCTTTTATTATACAAAAATGCTACTAATTTACAAAATCAATGCAGAAGGTCACAGCAACACGTGTTTATTCCCAAGTCAAATCACACGACCGACTTTCTCTAATTGCAGAGCCAAAGAGGAGGAGTGTTTGTTGATAAGCCGGACATAGTCAAAGGTTCAGAAAAAGCCAATAACCGGTCAATGGTGTCCTTACATGAGCTATCAGAATTTTCAGAAATAGCCAGATACAAGGTATATGATTATTAGATGGGATCGATTTCTGCAAACTAACTTAACCGAATTGTAAGAATTAACATCGATGTAGGGTAATAATGAATTTCGTCTTCATTATATTTCTAGAAAATTCGTTATTTTGATAGCTAATATATCAACCCATATTTATAAGTATAACAATAAAAAGAAACATAATTTGGCTTTAAAAAACCGTTGTCTTGTAAATATACCATTTTGTAAACTAATTTTATTTACTTCATAGAAGCAATTTCTTTAAATCCTCGTAGCATTTATTTATGTGGTATTTTTTCTTTGTAAATTACATCTTGAAAGATCTTTTCACCAAACAGTCTGGAATTAATAACTTTAATATAACTACTTGTATACCATTGTTATGCAATATATAACAAAAAAATTGACGCCACTGGTAATATAACTAGTAATAAAATGGAAAGACGAAGATTTTATTAAGCGTTAATTAAAAATATTTCCAGCTTTTCGATAAGCACGTTTTCTTAGAATAAGATGTGCCTTTAATTCCAAGAAAAGCGCAAATGACGATAGGAATTCATTTCTAAATTAAAATCATGTTTTTACTAGTCTATAGAAACAATTAAATATTGATCTTTAATCAAACAAAACTCATCAGTGCTGCTCATTAATTATTGAATAAAATGCCATCAAAATTATCATGGTTTAAAAACTTTCAAGAAGCGCCTTTTCTATATCAACTCATCAGTGGGATCTAACGCGAAATTTTTTTTAATAATTGTAGATACATCATTAGAAATCCAAAACGTAATACCAAATCATTCTTTGGCCATTATAATTTATATAATTTGCGGAATTTCGAAGCAGTAAATTTAGATAATGACTATATCGCTTAAAAAGAATCCATGATATTCTTGTCAGCCCCGAATTGTAATAGTGGGCTGATGATAGCCTAGAGACTTATAGTCCACCAGAAGAGACATTTACCCAGTAGTTGGAAATAAAATCTCTTATTAGTTACCAAGGTTATGCATCTTACTACGCCAGACGCTCGTTTCGCCTAATTAAGACTCAGCAGTGGCACTCAAACCAAAAAATATTTGAATCAAAATAAGTAAGATGCTGTAGATGAAAAATAATTATTATGGCATTATGCTAAATGAAGATGTCTACACGTTTTGGGAAAAACAGTAGATTTACCATATTTTCACAGTTAAGTGCAGTAGATTTAAACTTCGAATTTTTTATGGATCAATGATATGTTCATGTCAGCACCGAAGTGTGACTAAAACCAATTTATTCTAAGAGAAAAGTTTTATGTTGTACGACATCGGAAAAAACTGTTATTTCGTTTGTGTTTGTTATGCACTAATAATTACCTTTAAAACAATATAAATAAACTGCTGTTCGTAAAATACATTTATGGAATATGTGCATTTAGTTTCAGGAACATAAAGGAACATGTATTTCACGAAGTACCTGCAATATGACATTTAAGTGTACATATAAGTAATACTAAGCATTGTTTGAAATTCAATTTAAAATAAAAGTATCATTAAATGATCCTATTTATCGCTACAATTACTTTTTTACATTAGGGCGACGTTGTTTATGTAAAGGAGATCTCAACTAAGGGTTTTGAAGTATCGCGGAAGTTGCTGGCACATTTCAGAACAGTGAGTCTTTATTGTTTTCTTCCCAAACTTCGTCGCATCATATATTTTTGGTGATTTTACACTTGTATGAAATGCACTTTTTAAGACCGTTTTAAGGTAGTCAGGAACGTTAAAACATTAAATCAGAATTGCCAAGTCTTAATTTACACTTTTTGCAGAACATAAAAATCTTATAATTATATAAATACCATTACTATATAAACAGTGAATTTAAAGTTATTTTGTTCCAATACTGTAATGACATAGACAATTCATTCAATAAATTGAATAATTGGAAAGAATAAAACGTGGCATAACTTTAATTTTACGTCTGCGATTTTTGACAGTTTTCTTTTATTACATTTGATCTTGCAGTTCAAATATTCAGTTTTTATAACGGCGAAGAACATCGTCATTTTATTATGTTCATGTTAATGGAACGTAATTGACTGTAATTTGTTTTTTAAATATTCGTTTAAGCTTCGGGAAATTCGCCATGAAAATCTTAATCCAATGTATGGCATTCTTGTTGATCCGACCTGCACAGCTGTTGTTTCGGAGTATTGTAATCGTGGCAGCCTTCAGGTATTAAATCTCTTATCTTAGAATTCCTTACTCGTTTCGTTACAATTTGAGATGACTACTTGATTGCCTTTTAACGTCAGAGGTGTAATTGTAACGATAAATTATATGCTATTACTGAACAACCGTGGTCGATTAATTGAATGTTCTAAATACAACAGGATAAGATAAAGAACATTACAAAAAGTCATCATATAAAAGGTAAAAGGCATGCTGTTTAATTGCAGGAAAGAAAGTTTTGTCACTGTTATCTTCTCGACTCGTATTGAATCATATACTTTATGGAGACTTACAGAACATTACTGACTTTATATGAAGCCATAAAGACACATTTTCCAACATTTTTATTAAATTTATATAAATGTTTAAACTTTGAAAAGTTGTAAAACAGATTACTTGCTCGAGTAATATTGATTATTGTAGCAACAAAGGTCATTTAATTAATATTTAAAATACAAATTTTCGCGTGTCAATTTTAATTTTTTTAAACGAGTTTCACTTTTCTCGATTCTTGGAAATTAGCAAGGAAACGAACCTAACAACAAGAGCCGAAAGTTGTAAAAATTATAAGTCGACATCATGCAAAACGTGCTTATATACCGTTTCAGTTGCACAGTAATGTTTTTATACTCCTTCATATTGGTTGTCAGTGAAGTCGCCCTAATTATTAACGAATAGTTACATTTCATTGTTTCTGACAATTCATAAGTAAACATCTTTATCTACAAAAGGTAAATAATTATAAAGAGCAGGACAGGGTTTACACTTATACATTAGTAGTTCTCCATATTACTGGATTTGTCTTTTTTTCTAGATATGACAATGAGGAACTCGATGGGTGTTTAATTAGAGGCCTGTACTGCATACTCCTGTGCGCCTGAATGCATCCATGGTTTTTATTTTCGAGTTCGAGTCCTTATTTTTGGTTTTTGTTGTGCGTTGTCTATATCGGATTTATAATTGTCTCTTAACTTTCGGCACTTGTTGTTCGTTCAGCTTCCTTGCTTTGATTCTTATATTACAAGACAATGTCTCATTGTCTTTCAATTATCGACTTAAAAAATAAAATTGTATTTTAGGCGCGTTATTGATGTTTAAACATGTTTGCATATTTCTCACAATCTTTTACAATGGTTTACATATCAATAAACGCATGTCATTTAACAAACATATATGGCATTATTAACTTATTTCATAGGTAAATGTAAATATCCTAACAGCAATGTAAAAAAGCTAATTTATTGAGTACTTTTATCAGGATTTCTTCTTTGAAAGCACAAATACATCGTATTGCAATGCAATTATCATTGATAAAACCATGTTTGTACATTTAACAAGGGTTATGAAATTCTTCCTATACTTTGAAAAACTAGTAATATTAGCTAGTAATTTATCTTCGATGCAATGACTTTGTAGGTAGTAATATTAAATAGTAATATATCAGTAAAAAATGACTGTGTAATGCAAGTCAGTTATGTATTTTTTTATGTGATGTCGCCTTTTTTTGAGATATCAGCTAGTAACATATTTTGATGCGATGGCTTTAAATGTGATGCAATAACGAGTTGTTTGCAATATAAGTTAGTAATATATTTTTGATTCAAAGACTTAAGTAATATATTTAGATGCAATAATTACGGGCGCAGTAATTTAATATTTCATGCAATGCCTGCTCGCATTTTAATTTTTGCTGGTTATTTGCTTTGATGGAATTACTCTGATTATCGTATTAACTTTCCGTATTGGGACTGATATTTAAATATTTATTTTAAAAGGATGTTATAAAGAGTGCAAATATAAAACTGGACTGGGATTTTAAGGTTTCTTTGTTGACAGATTTAGTACGGGTAAGTTGAAACTAAGAAACTCTTTTTAGGATAAATGATGTAAAAATATTATTTTGAAAAATATGAATAAAAAAATTACAGATATTTTTGTATTAAGAAGTGAATTGTAAAATTGTAAAGAGTTCTTTAAACTGAACTGTGATTTGTAAGGTTTCGTTGTTGAATTTTTATTAAATCTGAGTTGAAACTAGTCGTCGGTTTAATGTTTAAAAGTATTTTAGAAAATTCTTTACGGCAACTGTAGGAGATAATACTGTTTTACCAAGAATGAAATGTAAAATTTGTTTTTGATTCTAAAAACAAATATGATTGATTTATCCAAAATATGAGTTGTTTAAAAACTGCACGATTAAAAATAATTAACAATATTATCTTGAATATAAAGTGATTACTTTGTATTAGCTTTTGTTTTACAGGGGCTTCGATTCATACAAAATAGTCCGATAAGGTTTCACGGAAATCTAAAATCAAGAAATTGTGTAATTGATTCTAGATGGGTCCTGAAGCTCACAGATTTTGGGCTAAGAGAAAAATTAAAACAGAATATACAACTTGAACCAGAAGGTAGGGTTTACTCCAACGTTGCTTTACATTTTTTGTTGTTTTTGTTTTGCAGTGCAAACGTTCTATATCATTAGTATGCTTAGTACTTAATTGCACCTAACTATCCACCTAGAAAGTTGCAAATTTATGTATTTATTTTGTTATTATTTTCTTTTTGTCATTGATTTCTCTTACTAGTCTTTTGTTCTAAAACATGACAACAAACTCCTGTATAATAAAACATGTAAAAGTATTAAATCTTTATAGTTTTACCATTTCAATTTGTATTGGTGACATAATGCACAGTTTAATGTAACTACTAAACAGTTTGCATTTTCAAGATCAACCACTTTGTAGTCTGCTACAATTAGGATACATTATGAATGATGACAATCAAAAGCAGTTATATAATGTGGTTTTTGAAAAAGAATTTTCAGGCATAGCGGTACTTTAAATATTTTTATCTCGATCATTTTCTTTAAATGCTTATATGCTAACCAACAACACATTGTCATGTGTTTTTCGTTTTATTATTTCATCTGTGCATAATTAAATTCATCACTTAGTTAGGTCAGAAACCAAATGCAATTAAAGATCTTGTAAAGGAAACCGTTGGGACTAATTAAATTTGTTTCTTAATCAGCTGAGAAAAGTAGGATATTGAATGAATCGATCCACGGCTTTGTTATAGTGTACTCTGAACAAACCCATACTCGTAGACTTTCATGCACCTATTTCTTCGTATCAAAGATACAGCTTTCTTTAATTTTCTTCAAAAAATAAACGACTATAAAATATAGGGAAATTTGAAAAAAAACAAATTTGAAGCAAGCAATCTTCAAAGAACAATAGAAAATGTGTTGCAGTACATGAGTTGATTGTTTTAAGTTACAAATAATACAAAATACATTCAAAACATGTGTGAGAAAAGCTTTGAAGTATACAGAATAACTTATCCTAATGATACGTCAGATAGTACTACATAATTCGGAGGTTTGTGTGCTTAGAGTGTTCGGTATGCTAAGCTTAACTTTGCAACTCATCAGTAGTATTCTC
This sequence comes from Limnoperna fortunei, assembly GCA_944474755.1. Taxonomy (NCBI): domain Eukaryota; kingdom Metazoa; phylum Mollusca; class Bivalvia; order Mytilida; family Modiolidae; genus Limnoperna; species Limnoperna fortunei. The sequence continues at coordinate 98,028,393 of OX104113.1, read as the reverse complement.
CGTTCTATAGGTACCCAAATTTGCTTTTCGTTTACCCATACAATACACCCATCGGTCAGTTAGAATTAATTTATTATTCCAAAACTATTTTGTACTACTTGCATATAAATATTGCAAACAGAAAATTTAACATAGTCATTAACGTATATATGCATGTAATACACACATTAAGTTCGTTGTTTTATTTTGAAATTTATTAAACTGCTTCAGAAAAATTATTGCTTCTAAGCCAATGTGTGTCGTTTTAAAAATTATAATGATTTCCAAATTATGTTTGTCCATGTATTCACTCTAAAACATCTTTAAGAATGTTGTTGGGCACTCCAATCGCCTGGTATAGCAGATATTCGTGAATGCCTATTGTTTAACAAAACTTTTTTAAATTATCAATTTTCAGATCTTTTGTGGACAGCACCAGAACACCTTCGAGAACAATGGCCTGGTATTAAAGGATCAGAAAAGGGAGATATTTATGCGTTTGCAATTATTTCACAGGAGTTGATTTTACGAATAGGTCCGTACGGCATGACAGATTTAAAACCAGCAGGTATGGTTACAATACATTAAAGACGACTTGCATTTTACTATTATCTTTCGTTTTGTTAAAGCGAAATCGTCTGCTGATTCTGTTTCATGAAAGGTCCTAACTGATTGGTTTATTAACTGACTGAAATTTTGGTTTATTAGGAAAAGAGTAAGTTAACAATTAATACATCAAAGGAACTCTAAAAAGTAGTTACACGAAACCGTCCGCAATCACGGTTTCGTATTTTAAACTGTCACCCAAACGGAATGACTTCCCATATCCGCCATATGGAGAAGCGATGGGCAACTCTATGAATGGATCAATAAAAACCCTTTCAGTATGGTCTCAGTAGCCAGGTTCTATGGACCTACATGTACCATATAAAACCAAATTTATTTCATTAATTTTTTTAATAATTTGCCTGTGTATATATACTTTCTGTTTAAATGTTCTAAATGTGTAATCAATAGTTAAACACGCACAATTACAAATTAAATAAATAAAACTTAATTGTCTTGACCAGTGCGAGAGTGTGACATTTAAAAATTATTTACAAATATGCACCATTCTTGAGTAGAAACTTAACTATAAGCTCAATTTAATTTGTAGCGATCTTTCATTTTTGACTTATAAATGTATGTATCAAACCGTCAAGTTAACTGACAGGATATTAAATGAATCAACTGGACGGTCAATTCTATCAATTCTACAGATCGTTTAGTCTCCGTCAATTGACGGATAGACGAATTTCGAGGAATCTGACTGCTTGATAAGTCATCGGTCACCACAGACTAGACCGTTAAAAGTTCAAGCTCAAGAACTGACACAACATTAATCTTCTCTTAACAGGAGAAAACAACCAAGGTTGATGATATGGTCTAGCTATGACTCTAACATCAGAACTGATTCATATCTTCAAAAGGCGAATGGCTAGGTATATCTAGCGGAATACCTTAATTTGCAGATACACTTTATATATGTATACATGTTGTCAAGTCATTTTTGCTTATACACGTGTAACACTCTCATTTATAATTTTTTAATGAGGTCACTTCACATATATTCGATTGACAAACAAAAATAGTCGATTGTGTGTACGTTTAACGATGCCTAATCATAGTATATTTTTATAGAAATCATTAAAAAGTTGAAGAAACCACCTCCACTACTTCGACCATCGGTATCGCCACAAGCGGCACCACCACAGTATATACAGTTAATGAAATCATGTTGGTCAGAAAATCCAGATATGCGACCATCAATTGAGGATGTTTATCATCAATATAAAACAATCTCTGGAGGAAAGTAAGAATTCATCGTTGGTCATAACTCATGGCATATTTTTCTGAGAAAGATGTCAATTTAAAGGTTGTTTTAAAAAACCTGTTCTAAAACATCGATTGGACGGTTAATATTTGTTAAATCTAATGATTAAAATAACCAATCCGAAGTAGGAAGACATAATGTTATGTATTACTATTGTAATTATTTATTGTAGTACTGATAATTTTTAAGACATTAAAAATAATTAGTTAGCATTATAGTCGCAATATTCATGATAATAAGTGTTTGATTCCATTTTATGTCTATTGTAAATTTATTTGTTTTAACGTGTCTCAGTAAGTATTTTGACAACAATTATGCACAAACGACCAATTAGAAAATAATTTTATTTTCTTTGACCATAAATTGAACAACAATGAAAGAAAGTGTGTTTAATATTTTTGTGGTAAGAATTTTGTGTATGTGTTAATCATTAGTTTATAACGTGTGCTGCTCCGTTTAGGACGACAGGATGACAGTAAGATACACGTACATGCAACAATAAAAGCCCCTTTTCGCTGTTTGAATAGCTAGCAGCGTGTATCTCATAAGTGAACATTTGCTTGTAGTCATTATTTATTTGTTTTTGTTTAAATGAGGGTTTTTATGCGACTTAAGTATTTTTCAGCTGTATCGTGCCGTTCAGTGTTAATTGCTGTAAAAAGCAGGACTATGGTTAAAAATTAGAAATTAATGATCTTTGGAAGGAAAAGTAGCAATCTTCGTTAATAAAAGTTTAAGTCGAATAAACCTTGCACACAGTAAGGCATGAACATGCATCCTGAGGGAGTGATTATATTTATAATACTTTATAATTTTCTTTTGTAGAAAACTTAATATAGTGGATTCCATGTTTCGGATGTTAGAAAAATATTCAAACGACTTGGAAGATATTGTAAAGGAAAGAACCGTTGAACTTGAAGAAGAGAAAAAGAAAACTGATTTACTTCTATTTAGGATGCTTCCACCGTAAGTCTAGTCAAACCGAATTCACGAACTAGCATTATATATTTTATTATCACATCAACTTTCATACTACAGTAATCGAAGAGGAAGGTTTTGCATGCCATAAAACATGGTTTTCAAATGTTTGTACCAAGTTAGGACTATTGATGCAGTTGTGCCGGTTTCTTGGACTTTGATTTATGGATTGTCTTTTTGACAGTTTCTTTGGTGTTGGGTATTTTGTTATACCTTCATTGTATCATTATAACATAAGGCATTCAATAAATTTTAAACTGTTTGATGTTTTTTTTCTTGTAGAACTGTAGCAGAAAGTCTTAAAATTGGAAAGTCAATAGACGCCGAAACATTCACGGAAGTTACAATATACTTCAGTGACATAGTTGGTTTTACGACGATTTCTGCAATGAGTACGCCAATGCAGGTTGTTGATCTATTAAATGACCTCTACACGATGTTTGATGCTACAATAGACATTTACGACGTATACAAGGTATAGTATTCAACACTTATTTTACCATAATTTATACTTTTACATACATATGTCCTTATCAGTGTTAATAATCTATCATAATCAATCCATACAACGTTAAAATGCATATAATTGCTTTCCAATTACGATATTGCTCACCTATTGTCAATCGCTGAAAGATTACCATAAAATAAAATTTTAATAATATATTTTTTCAATACGCACTGTGAAGTAACCTAGATAAAAATTATGCAGTATTAAAAGACTTTTTAACTACATTTATCAAACTTCCAAGCATACAATGAAAATTCCAATACAGTTAATATGAAATTTTTGCCACTACGTAAGACATTTTGCAGCAAAATGTTATTTGTTCATGAAAAATAATATAGATCCATATATTAGGAACACACAGTTAAGAGCCATCTTGTTGCAAACTGCCTGCCAAACATTAAAATGGACAAAAAGAATGACTAAGTTATTGATTGGCTTCTCAAATGCAAACAGGAGAATTTAGTCGATATTTGATTTCTCTTTTGAGTTTTTGAGTTCTGCTTTTAAAAAAGATAATGGAGCGTTATAAATTAAGTGGCAATTTCATACATCGCTTGAGGTTACACAGAACCCATAAAGTTTTGTTTAAATATGAACACATTCTTTACTTTTCATTACGTAAACAATTAAGAACTGATTTCAGATGTGCATAGTCAACAATTTGCATAGAGAAATCAGCTATCCAATCTAGAACACCTTTTTTTTATGTTTAACATTTTTACACTTATTCCTTTGCGCTTTCATCTCGCTTTTTACATAGTTTCGTAATTTAAAGTTTCTTCATGTGTGTGATATAGTTTGAAATATATTTAAGAACTTGTTTTAAAATCACAATCCCATTATCGAACGCAATGTATTTTTTAGTATTTAATAAATCTTAGTTTCTGTCTTAAACTATTTACACTGACTTTAAACTTATAATTATATGAAACCCTTTATTGGATCAAACTGATGTGATGTCATCTGCGTTTCGACATTATATGTATGATCAATCATTGACATTTAGAAATCTTTCTAAATTGTGTAAGATCTTGAAACACAATGAGTTATATCTCAAGATTTCTGCTAAGCTTTAAATGTAAAGTGAGGAAATAAATCAGAATAACGCACGGAAATTTAAATGACAGTTGACTGAATGGTGGTTTTAATTAAATTGACTCAATTCCTTTTGGATGTTTTGGGTTTCCATGTTTTTTCTCAAACATTTAAGTTTTCGGTACTGCATCAGTTTGAAATTGTTATGAGTTACCTAATAACACTGTACCGTGCATTCTCAATACACACATCTGGCTTCAAGACGTTTAACGTCGTATTTCAATAACGATCGAGCAAATAAAATATTATGGTGAAATCCATAAATGTGGATGAAAGTGAATAATTCTTTGTTTCGCCATTTTTTTTATTTTCTGTATTCAACTGTTATTATAGTGTTCCATAAATTTTTACGAGTTTTTATTTAGTGGAGTTTTTTGTGCATCGTCTGTGTTTTGCTTTTCCATGCCTTTGGATTACAAATCCTTGTCTAATCTATAATTTATGTTGTAATATGCCTTCATGACTACTATAACCTTGAAATAATTTATTGCAAAATAAATTGTAAATCTCGGTATTCTGCTTATTAATTTCAAAAGATAACTTTTTATGATGCCTTGGTATTATCTTTACCTATTTCCTTACTAGGTAGAAACAATTGGCGATGCTTACATGGTAGCAAGCGGTCTTCCTGTACCAAACGGAAATCGACATGCAGGAGAAATTGGAACGATGGCGCTAGACCTACTAAGCCAATGTGGAAAGTTCACTATACGCCATATGCCTGAAGTTCCCTTAAGACTGCGCATAGGTCTGCACTCTGGTATGATCTTTAAAATTATTGCTTAATTGTGTACATTTTCGGTATAACCTTTTGCCAGAGAAGGTTTCTTCTATGCTTAGTACAGCCTGCATTAAATTTCAAAATATTTTGAAATCATTTTTTACTAACATAAATAAAAAATTTCTAACATTAGTGCTCGGTTTACTTTTTGCCATAACATTGATTACACGGTATATATATTCTAATAGCGCATATAATGAATTTATATTATCTTTGTGATACAAAAACTGTTAGGGGCCTCGGTGGCCGAGTGGTCAAGGTAGTTCGTCTTCTATTGATCACGTGGTCTGTCAACACTAAGATTGCGGGTTCGATTCTCACTGCGGGCAGGGTGTACTCGACTCCAATCTTAATTGACAAGGATTGCCAGTTTTTATACCGCAGGTCGGGGGTTCTCTCCGGGTACTCCGGCTTCCTCCCCTAATAAAAAATGGACGCCATGAAATAGCTGAAAAATTGCTGAAAGTGTCGTTAATACACCATTCAAACAAACAAAAAACAAAAACTATTTAAACTTTACAAACGCGAAATGTAATAAAACCAACTATGTTCATATGTACTTGCTGTCTACATCTTGCATCGTGTCTCCTGTTATCAATTAGGGTAAATTTATCAGTCATGTACAAGATTTTAATTATCGCATTATGCATACCTCTGTATTTTATTAAGCAAATTTGTTCTAATGAAGATCTTTCCATCATAGTTTACCTAATCATTTGAAGTTACTGAGAAAATATTATGTAATGGTATCATCATACCACACGTCTTCCATGCATACAGAAATCTGGAAATTGTCTACACCTGATTATAGAAACATGGTTTTTCAATTTTTAATATACACATAATAAGGAAGTCGATATATTACGTATTTATGTATATATGCACTAAATTTGTTAGTGCCTGAATATAAAATTGCTTACATTTATTGTCTACATTAATTCGCATAGATGAAACGTACTTATAATGATATGCCATTATAAGAAACATACGATGAAGTTATTATAAACAAAACAACGTATATCGTCAATGTACATAGCGTCAAACTCATTATTTAAAAAATAAAAGAAAGTACTTGCAAGTTCCTAAATTACCTGGTTTATTAGTTATTTTAACATTTCAGGGCCTTGTGTGGCAGGAGTAGTTGGATTAACTATGCCCAGATATTGTTTGTTTGGAGATACAGTCAATACGGCTTCTCGAATGGAGTCTACTGGGTCAGGTAATAGATCATTTGAAAGTTTTCATTATTAATGTTTTAATATATGTTCTCACTATTCACAATGTAGAGAACAAAACCACAGTATTTAGAAGATGAATATTCAACTAATTGAAAGTGCGTAGGTCTTAGAGTCTTTGTTTCAAATATTTTCACAATTAAAACCACAATATTTTACGTGTAATCTATGTCTTAACTTTAAATCAAACTATTTGTTTTTATGTCGATTAACAAAGTATTATGATTGTAAGACTAATTCCATCGTATTTCCTATATAGATTGCACCTTAATATTTAATCAAAAACATGCTTTTTGAGTTTTTAATAGAGAAATGAGGTAGATATTCAAATTGATACTAGATTTCTCTCAGTAAATCACGGTACATACAGGGATTAGTGCAAAGTTTGCCGTTTCGTCAATATTATTTGACTGCGTTTGGCCTTCAATTTTCATTTAAAAATGTTTTCCTTCCTGCGAAACTAGTACAAACTAGTCGTGTAAAAGCAAAATAAAAAACGTTACAAAATACAAGTTCTACTTGGCCTTCCATTATTTTATATAAGATGATCAAAAAGACATAATAACTCATGCACAAGTCATTGCCAATGTTACTTGCTATATTTGTGTTGGATATATACAAATTATAATTAAGAGATTTAAATTGTGTATGTATGTTTTTAAGCATTCAGAATACATATAAGTAACACCACTAAAGTTATACTGGATGAACTAGGAAGTTACAAAACTGATTACAGAGGCGAAGTGGAATTAAAAGTAAGTTTTTGCTTCATACACAGTGTAGACTACTTGTCTACTTTGAGTCAACTTATAATAACAAAATGTTAAGTGTTACTGTGTTAATATTTATTTCATGCTGCTTAATTGTTTCCTCATCAAGATATGTTGTAACATTGTTTAACATTAAGACGGATCAATTATGCATGCATATCGATTTTGAGATATCCTTATAATTATCTTACATTTACCTCATAAAAAGATTTCATCTCATGCCACTTTTGGAATGAGGTAACTCGTTATGTTTCCATCAATCATGTAATATTTCGGCCTAGTATATATAACAAACCCATATTAAATAACGTTAATGGCTTGATGAATTTTTAAGGTCTGCCCCTTTTTAATCGCTGCGCTGAGGCACTCTTAAGGAAACTGTTCCTTTTATTAATCGTTTCTCTTAAAATCACACTTATATGGCATTATTTTGAAGAGAAAATCAATATCGAGTAGCTGAAGCCATGACTAGTGTCATGTTTATAAGCCTGGTCCAAGTCAATTCTCTATTAAACGCTAAGGAATAATTTTTTTTACTATACATCTTCGCTAGTTACACGGACAATCTATTCCGTTTCTCCTAACCACAGTTTTAAATCGACGTACAAATTAACATATCATTTTGTCATATATATTAATAATGTGATGTTTTACCTTCATTTTGGTTTGAAACATTTCAGGGGAAAGGCATGGCCAAAACATTCTGGTTAACAGGAAAGGATGGGTTTAATAAGCCGTTACCGGAACCTCCACCTCTTGACAGGTATATATTATGGCGGAAAACAAAATTCAATCCCGATACGTCCAGATTGTAAACTATATTTATATTCCGTTAATATTATAATTCAATTTTTAAAAATCAAGTAGCTGAGCACTGAATTTAAAATACAGAAATTATAAATCCCTAAAGTATACCTGGTGGACCTTTATAAATGATATATATGATGTGCTGAGTCTGTAACAATTATTTTACAGCCGAGAACTAAGTGCGTAACGGTTACTACAAGTTTATATGCACCAATACAGTTGACAATTGTCCGAATCTTCGGATTGTCTTAAAAATGAAGGCAATAACAAAATACCGAAAAACCGGCAAACTCCATAACCAACAACCAAAACTATAGTCACTACAGCAATTGTCCTGACTTTAACCAGGTTTTATGGCATGTCAAACCCCCGCTTCCATTACTGTAGTATGCAGACTCTATTTTGTAATATTTGAAATATAAAGGGGTATTCAAAACTCTAATTATAACTCTAATTGTAAATCATATCATTTACTATATGAATGTTATATTTAATTTTCATGCAATCAGTGCACATAACCACGGGTAAGTGAACCAATGGATACTAAGTTTGTTAACTTATTATGATCACAAAATTAAAAAAAAAAATTCGTTTCTTATAAAGTAAAATGAAATGTTTTCAAAGATACCAAAGTTATAATTTTTCCCATTGGATTATGTTAATGGATATTAGATATAACGTATGTTTAAATAACTTAGATGTAAATTCTCATAAATTAAGGCTGAAATGCGTGGTATAAGGTCATATTAAAGAAATGCTCATAACATAAAGCCGAAAATTCGACATACCGGATGCTCATAAGTGAGGCTGCATATTTTACAGGCTAAACGCTCATAACGTAAGGCAAACATTTTGCGTGCTTAATGTTTATGAAGTTAAAAAATATATTTTACCTTCTAGATGCTTAAATGTAAAACTGAATGCTAGCTGTACATAAAGTAAGGCAAATAAATAAAAATATTGTACAAGCCAATGAAAGTTTTTATTGTATGTTCTGTTTTCTCTTTTCAAATCAGTAAAAAGAAGAAAAGTGTTTAAAAGAACACGTGAAAGGAAAATAAAGACATTTACGTTTTTTAAACGATCAAACATAGTTAGAATTAATTATTTTTTTGTACGAAGTTTAAATACATAATTTTTTTTAAATTTCAGATTGGATTCGATTATGGTAGCTAACGTTACCAACAGTCCCTCACAAAGCAATGTGCGCAAACAAAATACCAAAGGATCTTCACCTCCTACAAATCCTCCAAAAAATTGTACTGAAGACGACAAAAGCGATAACAGCAAACCTCTCGAAAGTGTTACCTCAGAAATGAAAATAACGGCAGCTGTGTCTACGACCGGTAGTGGTACAGAAATGAAAGTAACTGATACTCGTGGAAAATCAATCAATATTTTACGAAAACTTAAATCAGGACAATCTTTAGATGACCAGTCAAATTTACTGCACAACAAATTTGAGGGGGAACAATTTACAAGCAGTGCATCAGACGCTTCCATTACAACCAAAGCATCGGTTATATCCGTCGATAGCATTGTGTCTTCTTCCGATTGTGAACTACGAATTCTAAAAACGTCGACTGACGAATCTAATAGTCAGTTGTCTCCCGTGACGGAAGTATAACTAGAACATATTTGTTTTTGTTTGTTAAATATTCTGTGATAACTCTTGATATAAAATGCAACATTTCCCATGTTTATTACGTGATTTTGGTTTTTTGTTAATATTTGTTTTTAAATATTAAATGTATTACTAACTGGTTTAATTAAATATGTTTTGATTAATGAGTAAGGCGGAAAATTTTCAGGCTTACCCGGAAGTTGTAGAAAAAATAGCAGTACACTACAGAAACAAATGACGGAAACACCACAGTTATAGTGTCATTGTCTCATTACATTCATTTTGGGAGTTTTTTCTGGTTCATATTTTTATGTAAAAATACAAGGAGAAGTCTAGAAGGAGTGTCAGGCATAGAAAACAAATTTAAAAACTAGTTACAGCCAATGGTATTATACTTACAAAGTAAGATTTGTTTAAATGATGTTTCATAAGTATATTATATCTACAAGCAAAAACAATACAGAGGTAGACAACAGACGAACATAATGTGTCAGAGTGGGACGATGTGCATTACTGCGGACGTCACTTTGATAGCAGTATAAAATCTTCTAAGTATGCCCGGTGTTAAATAACATACTTTTTTCTCTAAATTTATTATTATGACGGACAACATGCAACAAAAGCAGCGGGGCCTCAGTGGACGAGGGGTGAAGGTAGTTAGTCATTAACTACTGATCACGAGACTGTCAACACTAAGGATGCGGGTTCGAATCTCACTACGAACAGGGTCCTCGACTCCCAATTTTAATTGACAAGGATTTCTTGTTTTCTTAACAAAAGTCGGTGTGTTTTTCTCTAGGTTCTCCGGTTCCCTTAACATTACTGACGGGGGTCACGATATAGCTGAGAAATTGCTGAAAGGGGGTCAAACATCTTTAAAACAAACAAAACAGCTTACACTGACGGAAAACATTTATAATAAGAAATAGTATATCATACAAACTCCTTAAATGATCAAATTAAGCAAACCATGCGTTCACCAAACATCATTTAGAATCTGACATAATCCTTAAAGAACTCATAATATGACGTACCTAGTCTCAGACATTTTTATCTAGAATTTTGCAGTCAAATCTGGATATTAATGTTAATTGATTAGTATGTTCAATCTTATGATATAATGAAGTTATACAAAGTGATTTGCTTCAGCTTTCAATGATTGTAACATATTATTTTATTAAAATTATAGTTATTTTGTTGGATTCGTTGTAGATGTGTTAACATTTTAGTGTAAGTCAGATTTATGGTAGAAAAGAATTAAAAATTGTTTTATACGCTTTTCTTGGTTTCGGAGTCATTGCCAACCCAAATCACAGCCTTGAAATAACCAGCCACCATAGTTTTTCACCATAAAATTTATTATGGTTTTTCAGATGAATAAAAACAATTATTACAACTGAATAAAACAGTTACTATATAGCTTTGTCATTGTACCCTAACAGAACATTAAGACAGTAAATAAACATTTCATGCTGAAACATCTCTGTTTCAATATTATTATACAATATATAGTTTCATCCCTTAATGAATGTATCTATCACTTGTCCTACATAACTTGTCGCCTGAAAAGAGGCAAAAAATTCATTGCAAAATGGGAGATAACTTATACTTTTTTTTCATATCGATCACAAATATTCAACTCTCTGTTACCACAGTTAAATAACATGTAGGTACAGAAAGATTAAGACAGAATATGCGGCACGTTTATCCATGACATTTAGTAACCAACTGCATTTATAAGAGAAATTAATTAATTGTTTATATTTGTAAGCAGTTTAACCTTCAACAGGTAATTATATTTTACCCGTGGAAGGTTACACTGCGGACATACCAATGAATAGTGATATTTAAGGACCTATTTGATATACTTGTTCAAAATCTTTATTAGTTTTATATAGTTCCAGCAACTGCCTATGATACCTCATCTTTTTTCAATCTACTAATAAATATAAATAACTGGTTTTGGTACCTGAAGTCGAAGGCTTTTTTAAAAATTATTGAACTATTTCCACAAAAACATTTCATTAAATCATAGACAGTTTATACAGTTCCCGACTAATTAAATAAAAGCAACACATTTTATTTGTATGAAATTTTTTGCCAATGACACTGTACCATGCCCAGAAATCACTTACTAGTATCTAAAATTAGTAAAGATCAAACATCAATGCGATGTTGTTTATTAATTATAGTTAATGTGTTAATTGTTGTGTATTCTATAATGACGTGCTTTAAAGGCTTTGAGACCACAACTGTGGTAAAAAATGATTTACGTATAAGCAAGACGCGACGAGGAAGGCGTGTTTTCATATGTTCGATCTCTTCTTATTATCTCGTAATGATATATAATTGTTTTCGGGTAAATTGAGCAAAAAGGTAAAAACCATACTCTACAATATAGTTCATGTTGTAAGTGATAAAATGGCTAATTAAATATTAAAGAAAATATTTCATTTACATTTTTTTTGTTGTTAAATCCTTCAGGCTTTAAAATACATTTTTTGTCCTGATCTGATAAGGAGTAGTAAAAATGTACAAAATTGTATATTAATGTGCTTTTGACCTCGCTAGATGTGATCATCGCTTCAATTTTATTTTTTAGATTATTTCATGATTTATAGGGTATGCTTAGTATTTTTTTAATGCATTCTTATCTTTACAAAATGAAATGTATTTATTTGTGTTTCTTTTATTAATTAGTTAGATAATTTGATAAAAAGGCATTTTTAGATTTTTTTATGTTAAATTACGTAATGTAAATGTGTTAGAAAGACTTTTTCGGTTCAATTTTATCATAATATATTTTGTTTTGTTTTGATTATTTCACGATTGATAGAGCAAGCTTCATATCTTTTTTGCATTCTTGTCTTTACATTAAAATGTAGATGTTTATAAATTTGACTTGATCGATTATTTTCTATTTTATTTCTTTGGTTATGTCAGAATTTATATGGTACTTAAGCTTTGTATTTTTTATGCAGTTTCTAATCTTCACATAATAGAATGTGAATAGAATAGTCTGGCGTAATGAATTTGTCAACTTGGTAATTTTGATTACATCTTGTTGTAATATTTGAGCAAAGCCAAGTAACAGCACGGCACGTCCGCGGCTGGCGGACTGGGAAGCAACTAGTTGGAAATGAGCCATTCGTTGGTCAGTCTTTGTCTAAATTTTTGACAAGAAACACCGTCATTTGTATCGTTGCATAATCTTCTAGACTTATATATTATTTTTTGTTTATGCTGTATCGCCATGTTTGTAGATCCGATTCTTAATAAGCTAACTGGTTGGTAAATTCTTTAGACTTTTATATAATATTTTGAACTACCTGTATTGTGTATTTACACGATCCCAGTTGACTTATATTATTCCATCGCCAAATGGAAAAAATACTTTAAGCATTTAGAGTTAAACGCCACTGATGAGTCTTAAGTAGACAAAACGCGTGTCTGGCGTAATGAATTTTTCACCTTGGTAATATTGAATACATCTTGTTGGAATATTTGACCAAAGCCAAGTAACAGCACGGCACGTCCGCGTGTGGCGGACTGGAAAGCAACTCTTTTGGGTTAAGTTGGAATGAGAAAGTTTAGGATCAATATGTTATGACTTGTTTACGTCATTTATTTATATTGACATTCAATGACTAAGGCCATTCGTATTTATTTATATTTGAAATATCAGATGAGATTAAAGTTCAGTCTATGTATTGGTCGCCGCAACTAGATGGCAGACCATAGATGAATTAGCAACTGGTATATATGGAGAATGAGCAACCCTGGTAAACAGAGGTTAATCCAGAATTTAGATATTTGCTAGTTGACAGTTAATAAAAAGGGGGGCCAGTGCAGTGAAAAATCTGCCGTATTGTCCGAAACCACCATTTGCACGCTTCTCACACTCCACGACGATACCAAGACTGTGTGCTTTTTCCTTGCAAGGCTCCTCAATCCTCAAGCTCCAAGCTGTCCCAATATCTGAAAATATTCAAGAAAAGGAAGCGAAGTACCAATTTCATTAACAAGATTATTAGCAAAATATATTACAAAATGTATTAACGTTGTGCGTGTTATGTTATGTAGGTGGGTTGGAGGGTTTAAAAAAATAGATTGCAAAACCGACATTTTCCTGTCACCTCCTTGCAGACGATCAAAAGACCGAACCTCGTTTGGTTTTTCTATTTTAGGACAGGTTTAACCAATCACCAATCATTTGTTTAAGGAATACTAGAGTGAAACGCAACAACAACCAACAACTATAGTCAGTCTTCCTTCGATAAAGGAATGTAATGCTGAATATATTAAATTCACTTATGTTTATACGGACTATTCACAATTTAGGCTAGTTAGTAGTAGGACATATATACACGGCTTTAATTGTAAGATAAAAATTGTTTTATCTCAGTATTGGGTTAAAATCTAAAACGAGCCCTTGTGTACATTGCATCGTACTTTCTCTTAACACAGCCCATGCGCGTAAAAACACACAATTTTGGTTTGCAAACAATGGTCGCATAAGATAATAAAACGCAGCACAGTTCTTGACAAAGTTTTATCTGTACACTTTACAAAGTTTAAACTTTCACAGCGAATTAAAATAGTACCTTTGTCTGGTAAGATCAATTCTGACTAGTTCTGCACGCTTCCTTGGCACATTTTGTTAAAGAGGTAAAATAGCAAAAGATAATATTCGTTTGTTAGCCCCAACACAATCAACGTTTAAAATTGTCACTTAAAATTAGTCTGGTACCTTCGTCCCTGGGCTTACTTACTACAAGATCTTGTGGAGTCTTCGGTAAAAAGTGCAGTTTATACTGCTACATGTATAAAGTGAACGGACCGGGAAATGTTGATGGCTGCCCTACTACTCCAGTCCCCAACCAACCAGAGCGACAGAGGTCATCTAACGATTTAGTACGAATCGACATCTGGCATTATGGATAGCATAGATTAGCCTTCTGGTATGATGTTTTATTTGAGCTATGGCATTGACCTGGAGCTTCAACTGTCGTTGTACCACTGTGATGTCTAACAGTATGTGCATTTTGCTTTCTTTGGTTAGTTCTTGCTATTTGGTATTACTGTAGGCCAGCATGACAGTGGTGTCTATATGGTGCAGTATTGGTTTTCTAATTGTATCCTATCTAGTACAGTCTAGTAGAAAGTGATCAGTTGTTTCTTTTGCTTTGTGACAGGCGCTATAGGTGGTCTGGCTTCCCTCCTTGTAGATTTGGTATCTCAGAGGCTGCAAAATATATTTGCCAGTTAGGAGCTTTATTTTGACTGGTAAGCGGTAGAGGTCTCCTGTAGTGTGACTTCTGATCTTCAGTAGGTCATGATCTTTTCCAGCTCTAAAGTTGTTCAGATTGAGATATTTCATCCCTTGGTAGAGGCTGGCGGAATGTTTTATTTCGTATACCCAGTATTTTTATATCTCCCTCTTGAGGTCGTTGACTTTAGCAGTTGTTATATCATGGCATGCTAGGAGATACCGGGCGTCTGCAAGGTTGTATTTGATCATTACCCTCTGGACATCTATATACTAAGAATGTGTTACGTAACTGGAATGTCTAGTATGCAGTTATAAAGCATCGACAGATGTGAAATTGCAATTATGAATTTACATCAAGGGCAACATGTCAAGTCATGCGAATTACCAATTTTCAATAAAACCAGTACAAAGTAATGAAATGGGTTTGAAATGTATGGCATTAAGTAGATATAGATAATTGAATCTACGGGTGTTCTTTACTTATGAAAACATGATATCGAAACCTAACAATATCATACTTCAACAGATGTGAAATTGTAATTATGAATTTACCTCAAAAGCAACCTGTGAAATCATGCGAATAACACAATTTATTTTCGTTAACACCCGTGTACAGTATTAAAAAACGGTGTAAATGTATATGTTTATTTAAAATGCTTGAAATACAAGAATGAAAAAGATTAACATTTACCAGGGTAAGAATTTGTAAGAAACAGTATTTTAGTAACGTGTAAATATATAAAAATACACATTTCAATTACAAGTATATAAGATTTTTGAATAAAACGTAACTGTTATTTTGGTAACTTTTGATGTGAAATTATTGTCGAAAATTCTAGCTTTGAAAACATTACAACAATGCAAGATCTGATACACGTGACATCAACGGAATGCGTGACGTCACTGAAATGACTAGCAAATATATTACTGCTAATAAAGAATACTATAAACCATTGCTATAGAACAAAGAAAATGGATAAAGAGACAGATTCGTTGTGCTATAAGCTCTTTAACTTGACATTGACAGAGAGCAGTCTTATGAAAATTTGCCTTATAGAGACAATAACTGCTTTAGCATCTTTTTGGAATTTCTCAAGAGCTGCCAGGAGTGAGGGTCTTTGGTACCAGTAATATTTTATCCTCGTTGTCGCTCGAGATAAATAATACGACATAAATGGTCACGCGGTTGTTAAACAATGATAAGCCACAGCCTCTGTGAATTATTTCTTTAACATTTTGCGGAAGTTGGTTGTAGCTATACTATTATTTCTCTAAACTATCAAATTTTAAATATGTTTTAATTACACGGCTTTTTCCGACGCAGTCAATATATTTTCGAATGGTGACCTTTGAACTAAAAGACGCTTACCCATTGTAACATACTATAATTGAAAACAAAGTTGCATTCTGATTGGACAAAAATAGTAAAATATTCTGCGTTCGAACAATCTGCTATGGTATACTCTGAAAAGTATCGCTATTTGCAGGACCTTTGCATTTCTCAATTATTATTCCAGCAGACTATTGTTTTAAAACAATTAGTAGTCGTAATTAAACTTTAGAATATGATTTTTTTGCCAAAGAATGCCATTAATTCTAACTGATAAACAATAATTAAGTGATAAAGCCATACGTTGTGTAATTTTGCGCATTTCGTCTAGGGTAGAACTATATTTGCTTTGTTGACCATCTTATCTGTAAACAATCCTCACGTTGGTGATGTATTAACGCCATATTTTCTTGATTTGACCGCCTCACAAACACACTCTTTCCAACTATCTACATCATATAGTTTACTTTACACAGAGAGTGAAGCAAGCGGGAACAGTTTAAGCCCCGCCATATTTAACTATTTTATTAATGAATTGCACCAGATTTTCGATAACACGTGTGATACTTTGACCTTTCAAAATTCTAAAATTTCCAGCTTAAGTTTTTGTGATAATCTTGTTCTTATGTCTAGTACACATAATGGTCTTTAAAATGCATTGCATAAACTTGAAAAATAATTTTTAGCGGCCCATTAACAGAAACTAAAGAATATAAATTTCTTGGTATAACTATTAACTATAAAGGAAACTTTTAAAATGCCATACAAGAGTTGTCAAAGAAAGGACTGAAGGTACTTTTTGCTCTTAAAAGTCGGTTCACAAATTTTCAATCTATACTGATTGAATTATCATGTAAACTTTTTGATACCTTAATTCAACTAATTTTATTGTACAATTCTGAAATACGGTTTATGGAGGACTACTTTAGTATAATAAAGTCTAGTAATAGGGCAGCTAAAAATGATTCTTTTTTTATCTCCTATCTTTAGAAGATCAATTGTGTTATGAAACTATCCACAATAGATTTTGCAAGTCTATATTGGGGCTAAAAAAGTCTTGCAATATTCAGCTAAATCTGAACTTGGTAGATTTTCAGAGGCACCATTCATATCATAAAAAGACAAGTCCTTTTATATTTTTGTAGACTATATCAAAATGAGATAAATCCGTTATTAAAGGAGCATATGAGTTATGTAAAAACATACATAACGATGGTTGTTATACATGGTACAGCTTTCCACTTTTATTTTTCAGGAGTTGCGACTAGATATTATTCATGATGAATCTTTCTGTGATGCATTTAAAAAATTATGAATAATTTAAAATCCAAGTTTAGCAGTGTTACAAGTGTAGCTTTTATACAAAGCTAACCGTCTCTTAGCTGCATTACAAATTTTATGGATTTATTAAAGTTTCTGGGTTTTTTTTGTAATTTATATGTAGGATAGTTAAACAATGTACATGTACCTTGTAAGGACTTTGTTTACGCTAAACTATTATACAATGGTGCTTGAGAGATTTAAATGCCTGTCGTCACTTCTCACGTGCTTTTTAAAAAATAATTAAAACAAAAGTTGACTCCCTAAACAAATGTTCAAAATGAGCGGTAAAAATATGTTTTGTTAAATTTGCATCAATATCAGAACGAAAATAAAGATACAGAACATATAATTTTTGCCTAAACCCAAACAGCTTTAAAGAGTAGGGAGATTTTGGTATAGAATGAATGAAATAGAAGTCAATATGTGGAACGTAACATTACAACACTTAAATACTGATTTGACGAAAATAAAGATATAGAACATATAATTTTGTCCAAAACAGCTTTATAAAGTAGGGAGATTTTGGTACAATGTTTACCTTATAATTGTTAACTGACCAATGCATTGAATGAAATAGAAGTCAATATGTGGAACGTAACATTACCACACTAAAATACTGATTACAACCCCGATTCAACCTTAGAATATATCGAAATTTCAGTACACATACTAGTGCGATCCTGACGTAAACCAATGAAATGACAAAAATATTTATAGATTTAGTAAACCACCCAATCAAGTAACAAAGAGTCATTTACTCCGAAGACTGGTCGTCATTTGACTATGTATACCGTCTCCGAGACGGTATACATAGTTTACCTTATAATTGTTAATATGTCGAAGTTGATCCAGGGTCTGCGGTGGTGGCTGGCGCTGGCGCTTTTTTAATCGATCTTTCCATAAATGTAAACCCAAAGATCGAATGCAATCGAACTTTCTTAAAATGAAAATGGAGCTGCGCATGATTAGCGGGAAACCATGGCCACACGTGTATTTATCATGGGTGGTAAAGGAGCGCGTCATGGACATGCGAAGCAACAAATCTTTTATTGAGTTGTGGGGATGATTTTGTCCAAGATAACTTGAAAATCGACCCACGAGAAATTATTTATCCCCCCCCCTATTTTTGGAATAGCATACACATTATAGATTTCAGTACACATTTAATTAACAATGAATTGACATTTTGTGTTCATGTTAATACAATATTTTACTTTCAAGTTCCCATTTTAAAAGATAGTCAAATTAATAAACTAGCAAACTGTAATGAATATTACTTAATGCATTTAACGACATATTTGCTTATGATTTTTTTTAATTAGGTGCTGTTTTGAAATATTAAAATGTTAACTAACTTGTTTTCGAGTTAATATATACGTTACATTGCAAGAATAAAAATAAAACTCCGAGATATACATACTAGAATGGTTTGAGG
Organism: Limnoperna fortunei; assembly: GCA_944474755.1. Taxonomy (NCBI): domain Eukaryota; kingdom Metazoa; phylum Mollusca; class Bivalvia; order Mytilida; family Modiolidae; genus Limnoperna; species Limnoperna fortunei. The sequence continues at coordinate 98,009,383 of OX104113.1, read as the reverse complement.
TTTTTTATTTACCGTTTGGTATTTAACTTCTTTGACACAGCAGAAAAATCGTTAATGGTAGTGAAACACACTATACAAACAAACAACAATCAACTGTGTTTATTACATCTGTTCAAATTTTTTGCAACAGACTTTTGTAAGTTTCAGTATCCTGATTTCTATAAAATATTAGTAAATATGGTTTTTTTGTAAAACGGGACTATAATTTAGCAGACATCTCATATATAACCGCAACTTCTCATACATCGTTATTGTCAATTTACCGATGACTCGTTAGTAATGTGTGTGATCAACTCGAGAGCCGGCATTGCTCAGCATCTCCTCGGCACCGAGTCTATCAAAACACAACATTATTGCGAGGTATCCTTCGCCATTCCCCTTGCCACATCTGTCGAAGTTGATCCAGGGTCTGCGGTGGTGGCTGGCGCTCATGTTTGTCCAGTTGGTCCCATAGATGTTCGATGGGATTCAAATCCGGCAATTTTGATGTCAACACATTGATGTTATTCTGCTCACGAAAGTCTCTGGTGTTTTTATCTATATTCGGCCTAGCTTTGTCTTGCTAGAAAAACTCCATCTGATGGATGATAACTGCAAGAGTATGTGTTTGAAAGATGTCGTCTCTGAGCGCTGAGCCGTTAAGTTGTGTGGTACGTACACAAGCTCTGATTTTCTGTCATCTGATATCGCCGCCCTCACCCCACACCATGAGCTTACATCCGTCGATTCTATCTACTTTCTGGACTTATGACTGCGCAAAACTTTCATTTCGTCGGCGGAAAACGTGTTTTACCATAACGTTTCTGTAGCAGGATCTGCGACTCGTCACTCAACCAGATTTTGCACCAATTCTTGAATGTTTAGAACCTCAACCTGTTGCACTATCTGACTCTTCACCGTCAATGTAAATGCTCCAAAATACAGTCTTCTGGGTTTAATTCCATTTTGTTTTATTAGGTATTATATATACACGCCTGTTACGGGTTAATATATTTAAACAAACGAGTGCGTATAGAATGACTGTTTAAATATGTTAATGGCGTACTATACATGTTTTTAACACAATTAAATCTATTGAATTTGAAATTGACATGAGATTATTGTTGTCAGACGATCAGATGCTAAATGGTCAGTCCAGGCGATTTATTCATTCATGCGCTAAATGTTGGTTGTATGTGCCTAACCGAAGCCCCACCTTCTTCACTGTATTTCAATGGACATTTTTATCACGTGCAATGAAACTGCGGTTTAACAGCAAAACGTGTAATGTTAAAGAATGATTTTGAACAACACACAGATTAATGCCGTGTTTACATTAGAGGAAAAAGATCGATCTTTTTGGAGATCGTTTCAAAAAGCATCGATCTATCTCTAATGTAAACACTTTAAATCGATTGCAATCGATTCAAAAATAGTCCAGTTGAGGAGGTGGTTTATAATACATCGATTCAAAATAAACCGATCTATTTTTTGGTGTAAACACGTTGAAATCGATTGCAATCGATTTAAATTACTTAAATGATAAGTACGCATGTATGGCGCTAAATATCCACGTGTATTTGTCCCGGGTATTTTATTGCAAAACGAAAAAATGACAGAGCGAACAGGAAGAGGGGACGCGTGGCCCATTGATGAAAAATTGCTTTTAATTGAATTATGGGGTGATGAAACTCTTCTATAACGTAGCAAGCGGAGTTGTTGTCTTCTCTTAAGTCTTTTAAGTCTCTTGTCGGTTCTTCTCATGGGTTATTTTCGTTATCCGTGACCGCTCTAACACCGAGAAATCAGCAGAAAGATTAATAGAATAAACGGTGAATGGAAAATGTGAATAAATACGTTCTAAAAATAATTATTTGTTTAAACATGACAGTTAAACGGTTGATATATAGATCGATTTAATTTGAATCGATTCTTCCTAGCTTTAGTGTAAACACGGCCTCAGTTTCACTTAAAAAGATCAAAGAGAACATTACGTATTATGTTACAAGTCCGATTACAAGATTATCCACCTATTGGAATTATTGTCTAACACAGACTAATTTATTGGCTATAATTGTTGGATACTTACATGTACTAGTTCTTTAACTGTATAGCAATGCGACCTCGCTGGCAGAGTGGTTAAGGTAGTTAGTTATCTACTATTGATCACGTGTTTGAGAACGCAGGGAGTATTCGACTTTAATCGTAATATCTAAGAATAAACAATTTACTGCTGAGGTTAAGAGTTTTCTTCGTGTACCCGCGGCTTCGCTTCCCAATATAAACTTGTCACTTTGATATAACTGAAATACTCTTTTCTAGACAATTGACTTGTTATATTTAAACTAGCTTTATACAGATAAAATACAGGTCGTTTACAAAAAAAAAAAATACATGACGCACAAAATTTGTAATGTGCATGGAAGACTCAATACACATATTTTCGCGAGTTGATCGGTAGAAGGTGATTGAGTGGAAATAAGATTTTATGACAAATGTCTCAATTTTGTTCCCATTAATTTTGCAATAGAAAAAAACCAATGAAAACTAAGCTAACAATTATTTGAATGATGGAAGTATATATCAGTAAAAAATTATAAATCAGCAGTTTTTATCAATCTTACAGTCGTGATATAATCATCTAGCTTAGTTAATCAAAAATGTATACAGAAACTGTAATATTGATGGGAAAATCCATGTATAGATTAATAACCGACTACTTATTAACTCCATTTAAAATTATACGTCAATTTAGTTCGCATTCAGACACTGAACTTAGTATATGTATTAACGAGGTTTATATTGATGGAGATTAATTGTCAACCGTTTAAAATTATACAAAATCTTCCGTCAGTTCATGTACGCCAATTAAGTTCCAGGCAGGACATTCAACTCGCCTTACAGTTATGTATCTAGAGGTATAACAGTAGTATATGTGTTTCTATAACAAGTAACCAGATTGAGTTACAACACTGAATACCACATTGTGTTCTGATCGGGGCAATAGTGGTTAAAGGTGAACAATTTTATTTGTCTGTAAACCCTTGCATGAACTAAGTTTTAAAAGTTTAGTAAAAAATTTTTCAGACAAAATAAAGATAAAATTTGCTATTTTTAAAAATATTATAGTATTTTTACATTAACTTATTAAATATTACATGTAGGAGCATCTCAAAATGTTCTAACCAGTAAAAGAAAGATTTGAGAAGGATTTGGTCACGGATATGGCATATTAATTTTTTTAATGTTTCTTAGCTCATGTAAATGCTGATCGATGTTAGAAAGGTATGTAAATCACAGAAATGCTATTATTTTTAACTGTGGCCGAAACATTTACTGCTGTTGTACCAAGAATGCCCTACAATTTTTGATTCAGAACTGTAACGAAATAGGGACAATTTTATAAATGCTGGTAACTCGTACCAACAGCGATTTGAGCGACATTAATATAAGTCAGAAGATTGCTTTCTGAAATATCCGAAGTAAAAATGTTTGCATAAAACCCGAATTATTATCTAAAACTTTAAGAATGAAATCCCAAGAAAAATATATATTACAGAAAGATCAAAGGTTTATATAACCGACACATTTCAAACACTGAGTTTAATTTTTAAACTTAGAGTTATAAGAGTTTTTCTTTTTATAATTATTGCTCAGTCGAGGGTTATATCTAGACTATCGTTTATATAAATTAATTTAGTTATTATAACACTATTTGACCATCTTGGAGTAGAATCGCCTTCTCGTAAGAATTGTTTAACTTAATTCTTGTGGTACAGAATTTGTGTCAAGAGATTCATACAAATTAACCATGAGATCTATTTCTGGCGTCATACTTGTAGTAGTGAGTAACGTGTTTGGAGAGTACAGAGCTCCTTGCAATAAAGACCCCCTTTTGTAGATTTAAAAAAGAGTAGGTTTATTGCAGCCTCTACAAAAGTCTAAATTTATCAACCTACCAAATACTGCACACTTTTCCAGTGACAGTCAAATTTGTGTTCCTTGTGTCCAATCCCCCATTTTTCCTGTGGATTTATTGTTTGTTAACTTGTTTTCGTCCTGCGTATAGATGAAATACTGCTGTATGGACATAAAAAATCAAATCAATAAATCGATCAATCATTTTTATCCGTCAACAGTTTTGGTTTGACACTCATTTGGTGTATAATAAACATCCTAAAGGACATGATTACCAATTATCATGAGATAGGACTTTCAATGGAGATTGAAACAACCTCTAAAATGAATACAATGATCGATTTCTGATCAAATGTCCAGCACAGATAAGCTCACGCGCACTCATCTATACTCTGCGTCATCCAATCCAAACGTATGACACATTCGGATAAAAGTTAATGGGATTGGTTCTGTCTTTAAACAAAGTCGACGCTCTTCCTTTTATGATATTTTAATATCTTTTAAATACTTTAAAGCCTACATGTAGCAACGTTATCCATTTTGTTTAATCTAACTTGGTATTTTAGGCGCGAGACTGATTGATGACGTTGACTTTATACATGTATTCTTCCGCAAACAACAAGCAACAACGAATTGGAAATATTACTTGTTTCTTGTTAAATATTGTTCTTGTCATTTCTTTCTATTTTAATATTGAATTTAAATTGTCCCGAATGAACCTCTCGCTTATCTGGCTAGACAATCAACACCAACTGGAAGATATACAAATCAATTAACACCAGCTGGAAGACATCAAAGTGTAACTTACATATGTGTATTTATATGAAATCGCAAAGACCGTTCATTTTTGAAGTTCATATTCACGATTCAGTACTGAATTCAGACTTAATTAAGGTAATGTAGATAATTTATTTTCATGCTCTTTTGAATAAACTATATTCCATTAATTTTTATCATTTAGAATTCTAACTTCAAAACTTGCATAGTCAATACAGAAAGCATTTTCCAGTATTAAAATGTTTCGTGTTTTTTTTTCTTTGGATATAAAACGCTCATTTAAATCCTGCCATATATTTTTTTAACATCCATGCCCAAAAAATGGCGATTATAGAGACATTTACAATTTCTCTTGTCCACTACTCCTCTTACGACAATAAATTTCAGTGAAACCTTGCAAAGCACGAATGCTGGATTTTTTACTATCTCCAGTGTAGAAATATTGCAATCTTTTTGAAACTGAAATACATATTTCTTTTACTTCCTTATTAGCTGTAATTACGGTTTACATTTCGTTTTTGACGATAAATAATGGTTCCTGTTAAAATACAGCGGCAGTCATATGCAACTTTTACTGTCATAATTAGGTTCGATAACTCTGTTTATGTAACCAATCAATGTAGGCCTCTTGTGTATCATAAACACCAAAATGTTATGATATATCAAACTGCTATTATTAATACTAAAATTATTGTAGGTTTTTTTATCATATTATTAATATTTGACAATTTTTCCAGTTTTATATATACTTTTATTTATCTTTATCATTTATGGAGTTCCTCATTTATTGTTGTTTTCCCATGGCATAATTATTTTTTATACTCAAAAACTACTACTATAGTTCATAATTTATTAAAAATTATCAATGAATTATGGTTACCTAATAAACATTTTTGACATATTTGTTATTTAGAACACCTTTAATGTATTGAAATTTAACCCATCCTGTGTCATCCTGATAAAGCTTGTACTGCCATAAAGCCATAACTTGTATTCTCTGTACATGATGTTTATTGAACAGCTTATTCATTAAAACTTGAATTTTACCTACCTTTATTGCCGAGAAAAAAGCGACAAAAGGGGAAAATTTTTGTAATTAACTTTTGTAATTCAAGACAATGCAATTGTAGTCAGTTCTACTTTTTCTAATGACAGTATTTTGTAAGTCAAATACTCTTAAATGTCTTTTTTTTGGGGGGGGGGGTTAATTGTTAAAATATTTACATCTATGTTAAAATTGTTACAAATTTCTGAGATATAATTAGACCATAAAATTGCCACACAACCCTGTCTCTTGTCTGAACTACGTGGTCTGAACTCCGCCGTGTTAACAGTTGTTAAATGAGCGATTTTCAAATGAAGGTGGAAGTATGAAGACAAGATATTAAAGTGTTAAAAATGTGAAAATAAGTAAGTGTCTACTATTTGTATATATGTGCAAAACAAAGTTTATACGAACTGTATTCATGCAATTTACGTCAGAAGTGGTGCATAATTGACTATTTCCCATTGAAACAATGTAATCAGAAGGCAGAAGATAAGGCTTTTTTTCAAACAAAATGGGAAGTATTTTGCACGTTATTTAAACTGATAAAATTTATATCATTTGAAAGATAAGAAACTATAGAATATGGAACAATGTGCAAAACATATATATTTTATTTATTTAGCAAGATGTGGCGTTTTTTTTATATCATCCCATTGATTTTCTATTGAGTGTAAAATCCAATATGGCTGACAAAAATACGTCACAGAAGTCACTTGATGTCGCTAATAGTTGGCAAATTAAACTGTGTATATACATTTACTGGCAATATAAAAGCATAATTTTAACATCATTTTGTAAAGTTAGTTTAAAATCATTTCATTCGTGTAAGATACTGATAGTGTGTTATGTGTTTAGATGCAGGTCACTGTCCATACAATACAATACAATACAAACAATACAATACAACACAGTACAAAACAATATGTTTATTAACCAAAAAGTGCCCCAGGAGGGCATTGACAACAGTTATGATTGGCATACACATAAAAATATCCGACAAACAACCAGACATACATAAAAGAACAAATATATTAAAGTTATATTATATAAAGTCAGGGTTAGAAAAATGGTGTTATATATAAATAACAATTGTTTTACCTATAATTATACTTCAATGAACCTCCAATGATAGTGATTCTACTTTTTCTTCTTCCTTTTACTGGTCAGAAGTTTTTTGACTGTAAGATTTGACCAAACGTAGACAGAGGGAGCCACACCTCGCAAAGGCTAGGTCAAGGTTAAAAGACGACTTTTTACATTTAAAACTATCAACAAGACAGGATGATGGAACTATGATGTAGTGTGAAAGGCTACAGCTCCAAGGCTGTAATCATCCAATGAAGTGGAGTCAGTCACTGACGTCGGAAGTTTGTTCCAGTTCCTGATGGTACGAGGGAAAAATGACTGGTTATCTACTTCAGCCTTTGTGTAGGTTTGTCTTAGTCTATTTGAGCCTCTTGTTCGGGTGTAACTCTTCTTCAAGATGTTGTCAGCTTCTGGTATGCAAATCATTCCATTTAGTCTTTTGTACATAATGGTAAACCTATGTTGTTTATGGCGTTGCTGTAGAGTTTCCAATCCTAGTTCATGGATCATGTTTGTTACGCATTATGGGTTTCTATCTCTGTAGTTGTTGTGTACATATCGAGCACCTCTCCTCTGAACTTTGTGCAGGCGGTAAATATCCTCAGATTTGTAAGGCTCCCATGCTCCTGATCCATATTCCAAAGTTGGTCTGACCATGGAGCGGTGTGTTGTATCTCTGACGCTTTTACTGCAGTCTCTAAAGTTCAGTCGCAGAAAACCTAGAGTTTTAGACGCTTTGCCTGCTGTTGTTTCCACATGCCTTCTCCAGCTAAGATCCTGTCTGAGTGTTACACTGAGGTACTTGCTGCTGTCTACGACTTCCAGTTGATGACCATGCAATGTGTAGTTTGATTTCAGTATGTTGTTTCTATGGTGCTGATACGGAGGACTGTACATTTCGGTGGATGAAAGCTCATCTGCCAGCTGAGTTCCCACTTCTAGGGCGGTGAGATCTCGTTGTAGATCATCAGCATCTGTTTGGTTCCTTACATGCCTGTACAATAGGCTATCATCAGCAAAAAGACGGACTGTGGATGACTTTACTGATTCTGGTAAGTCATTTGTGTATATAAGGAACAACAGTGGCCCTAGAACTGTACCTTGGGGGACACCTGACAGCACATCTAATTTTCCTGAGGTACAACCTTCTACCATTACTTGTTGTGAACGTAATGATAAGAATGAATATATCCACTTAAGCGCCATTCCTCGAACTCCATATTAATCTAATTTGTACATTAGGCGTTGGTGGGGCACCTTGTCAAACGCCTTAGCGAAGTCCAGAAGAATTATGTCAACTTGGTCTCTTCCACTTTTTAACTTCTCTGAGATTCCTTGGATGGTAGATATCAACTATGACTCACAGGATCGCTTGGATCGAAATCCATGCTGACAGTCAGACAATATCTTAAGGTTCTCTAGGTGTTTTATGATGGTGGAGTGTATTATGTGTTCTAGTATCTTACTAACGACTTATGTAAGGGACACTGGTCTGTAATTAGCTGCTGCAGATCGATCTCCCTTCTTAAAGAGTGGAGTGACTAGTGCTTCTTTCCAGTCGGATGGTACTGTCCCTGCTCTTAAAGATGACTGATACAACAAGGCGGGGGCTGGAGTTATCTCTGATGCACACATCCTGAGAAAACGGGTTGAAATTTGATCTGGCCCAGACGCTTTATATGGGTTCAGGTTCTTCAGCAATTTAAGGACTCCATTTTCACCGACGGTTATGTCATTCATTCCTTTGAAAGGGCTCTGTCCCTTGTCTGGCATGTTGTTAATATCTTCTTTTGTGAAAACAGAGTGGAATTGGTGGTTTAAAATTTCCGCTTTGGACTGGCTATCACTGTGTAGAAACCCATCTTTATTCAGTAGTGGAGAAATACCGGATTGATCTTGTTTTTTACTCTTGATGTAAGACCAGAAACGCTTTGGGTTTGTCTTAATGTCGTCATTTACGGTTGATTGAATAAAGTTATTTTGAGCAGATTTCATTTCCCTCTGTAACTCAGATTGCAGCCTTTTGTACCTAGACCAGTCCTTGTCAGATCTTGTTTCCTTGGCCTTACGGTATGCTCTGGCTTTTCGTCTGCTAAGGCGGCGGGTGTGTGTCGTGACCCATGGATGTGTATGCTTTGTTGAAGCCATTTTGGTAGGTACACAAGTGTCCATTATCGATGTGACTCCTGTCTTGAAAGCAAGCCACATTTCGTCAAGATTATGGTATGATGAAGAAGTGAAGTTCTCACTGAAAAGTTTTGTTGCTGTTTTGATATCATTTTCGTTTACTCTTTTCCAAAGATATATCTTGCGTCTTTGCGGTTTACTCCTTGATGTTTGGTGTGCACTATCATACATGACCATGTCGTGGTCGCTCCTGTCCCCTAGTGGTGGCAGTGGTTTGCATCTAACTTTGAATGCAGGATGGCTTGTGAAAACTAAGTCTAACGTTTTATTCTGTCGGGTAGGGAAGTCTACCATTTGTTCAAGACCTAGGTCATGTGACAAATCAAGATAAAGTTGATTTACTTTCTGTGAGTATTGCTTGCTTAAGATGCTGTTGGTCTTCCAGCAGATGTCTGGTATGTTGAAATCTCCAGCTAGTATTAAGACCGAGTTCTTATGCTTTTGTTTCAACTCAGATATTTCATTGTAGGTGTTGGTCAGGTATTGATCATCTGATCTATTTGGTGGTCTGTACTATGCTGCTATTAGCATTTTCTTGCCTTTAGGTAGTTTTAAGGTGCATGAGATGAGCTCGAAAGTTGTGCTATTAGTAACATTTGTAAATTCCATGTTTTGTTTGACAGCTATCAACACTCTGTAGGTGTTGTATCCCAGTGTGGGGTTCAAGAATTCACTTGAATGTACATCTGCGTGTAGCCATGTCTAAGTTCCTATAATAATGTCAGGTGTCGTTGACTCTATTAATACACTCTGATTGCTCTTTTTATTTCTAATGCGTTGGCAATTACCAGTGAGTATACGTAAATTCTTCCTGGTCTTTGTTTGTTTGTTCTTAGCAGCACTTGGTGGTTTAGGTGAAGATGTTGCTGTTGGGTTTCACAGAGAGGAAATTGAACTGTTTAATGATTGATTCGTAAAAGACGCCTTATCGCTAAAGTCAGTTGTTTCACCTTCATAGTTGCTCGTCGAAGACTTTGTTGTTCTTGTTATATCTGAATATGAGCTCCCTATACTGTGTGCCTCAGTATCTGGGATTTCATAAAGTATTGTTGACTGGTAGACACTTTTGCAGGCAGGACAATACCAAGAATCAGAGCTATTAGCTAAGTGATCAAACAGTGATGAACTCATACCAACACAAGACTTATTCGACCATTGGTCACACGTGTTACAAGCAAGTGCACGTGCGCCAAAGTCGTCTTCTTCGTTCTTACATGATCCGCATGGGTACTTAGGTTGGAGTGGTCCTGGGTTGCTTTCGATACCCGACATGAGATTAACCAGAACTGGGTTCATTGTTGTGTCCAGTACAGAACAATCATATCAAGAATACAAATATACAATAACCTCTAGGGGAGATTCTGCACAAAACATCAAAGAACGGTGCCAAAATGAGTTATCCTACTTTTGTCTGGTGCAGAATGTCCAACAAAGAATACAATGAAATTCAAAAGAGGTAGAAAGTATCAAAAGATGTCATATGTAAATATTGACAAACTGAAAAGAGGGTTTCAGGATCTTCACGATTAAATTTCCAAATAACTTTCATTTCATAACTCAAATTTGGAAAATAAGTTCATTTATCCTGGATATTAGCACATTTTCTCGCTTTATAATATGGGCATTAACTTTTAACAGAAAATGTGCTTCATCCTTTACCTTACACAGGAAACATACTTTTGTACGGTCTTTCGTAGAGTAAACGCATTTCTGCCTCTGCAATTTGTGAGCTGAAATACGCAACTGTGTAAATATTTTTCTTTCTGCAAAAGGTTTTATACAGAAAGATATCTTTCTAAGTTTAAACTTGCTTTTGCTGTAAGACAAGATTTTAGCTTTCCATTCTTTAAACTGTTTAACTGCACTCTGTATAGTTTAATATAATGTTAAGGTTACATTTAAATTTGAATGCAGATTTTAATGATAGATACTTGTGTATCTGGTAAGTTATCAATGATGTTAGCTATGGATACGTACCAAATGCTTTTTGTCATCATGTATTTTTTAGAACAGTTATGAGAAGCTTGAAGGAGAGGCAATGGTGAATCCATATTTTCTAATCTATGCCAATATTTTAACATTTGACTAATAATATCAAAATGTAAAGGAAAGCGTTCAAGGTCAGATTCAACAGCAAAGTTTGAAGCGTTTTTATGATCACCCCTCAAAAAATTTCAAAAGCTCTGTGAATACATTATATCAAATGATATCTTCTCATTTCTACATTTTGCATTGTGATTGTTAAAAATACTCCATATATCACATCCATACAGAAGAATCGATTTGACAGTATAATCAGAAACCTAAAATGCAGTTTTAATATCTGGATTTTACATAAGAACATTTTTTTTTCAGTTTATGAAAAGCCTTCGAGCCTTTTTGGTATAGATCATTCTGACCCAAGGAAAAAGACCCTGATGCCGTTAAATTTTGCGACAGGAGTCTGCCTGCTTTGTTCAAGATCAAAACTTTAGTAATATATATATAAATATCCATGCACAAACCATTACAGAATTGATATAATTTAATAACTATTTCCTGCATCCCTTGCCTAGGATTAGAAAGCATACATTAAGCAGTAAATATTTTTGTTGTCAATAATGATAGAATCTGTAGTACATGCTGCGTAATTTGGTAAATCGTTTATGAATATCTCTTTTTTTTTTAAATGGGCCTAAATTGTCGACCTGTTACACACCCAGGTTTATATGAAACAATCTGTCAGTAGATTGTTTATCTTCATACAAGACTTACTATGACTCTATCTTCTTTTTATTATGTTTTAAAATCTAGTACTAGCACCGATCTCTAATAATTTCAGTTTCATAGTTTGATACTTGCGTGGATAACTTTATCAAAGATGTTTTGGAAATCTACAAAGCAGACAAACACCCTACCATCCTTTGTATTACAATACATAGCCAAAAAAATTGTTAAAATAAACATATGGTAGGATGTTCTGACGTTCTTTAGTAATTCCAATCTGGCAGTTTGCAATTACATTATTATCTTTAAAAACTGAGTCTATTACTAAGGATACTGTTGAACAGTTTGCAAAATGAGTTGATGCCTGTAATTATTTGTGTCACTTATGTCACCTTACTTAATGAAGTACTGCAATATAACCTTCTGTCCATTGTTTGGGATAACTCCATTAAGAGCCATGCATTAAACATTTTTGCGAGACGGTAATAACATGTTTTTATAATATAAGGTATCCAGAACTGGAGCTTTGTTATTGCTCAGTTTAGGAATGACAGTAAATATATTTGTGTCAGAAATAGTGTTAGTTAAAGCAAGGGACTTTCTCAAAGTCATTCGGCTTATTTTTTAATTCAGATACGCAGCCCCTAACATCTGAAATAGCCTTCCTCAAGAATTAAGAGATATTACAAATCTTAATCAGTTCAAAATTCATACTTATACCTGGACTGGACCTTCATGTACATGTATTATTTGCAGATCTTTTGGGACTTTGTGCCGGAGATACACTGCTAAAGATTTACATTTTAAGCCTAGCTTTTTACTTGCTTTTTTATTTAAGAGCCTATTGTTTAACTGGTGCTATGCTCATGAACTTTTACTTATTGTTTTATTTCAATGCATGATCATTTTAAATATTTTGCCTGTAATATGCATTGCTCTTGCTTATGCTTGCTGTGCTTTTAGCTCAAACATTTTGCTTTAGCTTTATGAATAAGTATGTATGTGCCTGTCTTATATATGATTATATATTTCTGTTTTTACATGCTTTGTAGGTCTTACTATTAATATGTGTCTTGATGTGTTGTTTATTTTATTGTATTGTCGGTATAAAAGCTCCTGAGAGCGTATGTTTATTGTAATGTTTTTATCCGACTTTAAATAATTTTTACTTACTTACTTGCTTACTTCAGCAAGTCTTACTTTGTGTGCAGCCTTTATATCATTTAAACTTTGAAAATGTGATAACCACTTGGATGGTGTTACAGCGAAATCAATATCGTTATTATTATTATTACATTCAAGATCATTATTTAATTTGCCAATATATCATGAAAATCTTGATGTTGTTCCATTAAGGTTTTTTTTATAATTCTTCTATTTTAGTTTTCTGCGTTTTGCAAGTTGTTTCTTCAACTAAAAGAATTTTTTATGACCTTGGAGAAAGTTAGTAAGAATCATTCCATAGTGTATAACCTTCCTTTTAAATCTCTTAGATCAGTATCTAACTATTTTTTGCTGTTTTTGGATTTTATTTTTAATTTTAAAGACAGTGAAGCAGGAAAATAAAAATAAGTTTACTAGTTCGACAGACGCATCATCTTTCTTTTGAGCATAATTGCAAGTATTATCAGTTACATAGTTAGATACTAACGCCCATTCAATAATACAATGACAATCTGAAATACTTGGTACAAAGTTCAATACATTAAAATACAGTACTTGGTCTACGATACTCTCCGACACAATGGAATAATCAACAATGCTCGGACCATGTGGTGTAAAGCAGTTGAATTTAACTATTCTGTCTCCAAAGGGTTCGACCATTTAAGACTTTCAATGAAATCTATCAAATCTATTCCCTTGAGTCAAAGTGCTTATCCCTTTTATGGCGACTTCTAATTTGTCAATCAGGAGTATAGTGATCAAAAAGGGGAAAATGTGCTCTGTTGACATTTCTTTATTTGAGATGCGGGCATTAATATCACCACAGAGAAGACTGGTACCTTATGTGGAATATACAAAAAAAATCTTTATCAAAACAATCTAGTATGTCTTGGTCAAGCCCTTGTATATAAGTTGAATTAGCTGCTGGATTGTAAACCAAGCAGATTAACAAGTTCTTGTTGAATCAAAAAAATTCTTTTTCAAACTTAATCCACTGAAAGTCTGGATTTGTATTTTTTTTTTTTTTTTTAATATTTTTATTAAAAGTGCTAATCCTCCAAAAAGGGATTATTTACTTTACTTTTTGTTGAAATAAAGTATGGACCAACATTATAAATAATTGTATTATAATCAATATGTGTCTCATCTAAAAAGTTCTTGAGTTTACTTAAAAAGTAAGGGATGTTAAGTTCATTGCCCTCCTTTGTTATAGTGCCACCAACATTTAAATTTTAACGGATGTACATATAAGAATGAGCTGGAGCCATTATGAGTCAGAAGATAATAATCCAAAAAACAGTTATAATATGCAGATTCTTTTAAACTATTAAATATAATTTGAGACCCCAAGTGCTTGCTACAATTACTTGTTTAATCAAAGTACAAAACTTAATACTATTAATAATGTACGTGTAAGTGTATAAAATGTAATTTTATTCAATTGCGTACTTCTGAGTATGACATTGCATAATGAAGACAACTGAATGTCTATGTAACTGCATGGTTAGTTTCATTACAAAAAAGTACAACTTATTCATTTGTTTGTAATAGAAGTGGATTGTACGGAAGCCGTAAGGGGACATGAAAAATTAAATCGAATTATTTTTTAATTCGTTATCACGATAAAACAAAAGGGTTAAATCGAGAACTCGATAAAACAGTCTATCGTTATCTCGAGAAAACGATACTGTTATATCGTGATCTCAAATATAAAGATATCGTTATCCAGAGAAAACAGCCTGTTATCTCGATAAAATAATGTATCGTTATCTCGAGAAAACGATATTGTTATATAGCAATATCTTTTTATCGAGATCACGATATAACAATATCGTTTTCTAGAGAGAACAATACATTGTTTTATCGAGATCCATTGTTTTATCGAGATCTCGATATAGCAATTTCGATTTCTGGAAATAACGTTAGACTGTTTTATAAAGATCTTGATATAACAATCTTTGTTTTATCGAGATAACGAATTAAAACAAATTCTTCTTATTTTTCATGTCCCCTTACGGCAGCCGTAGTATTGTTCTTACAGGAACTTTAAAATGATTTAAACACAGGTCAGTTAAAATTTATTTACAACGAAAAGCAACAAAATGAATACATTTTGCAAACATTAGCAGCATAAATTGTCTACCCTTGTGGATTTTTTTTCGTAGTAAAATGGGTCCGTTCAGACTTTTTAACACTTTCCAACATTCATGAAACGAAAGTTGTGCAATTCTTCCAACGTTAAACTGCTTTGTGATAATAATAAATATGGAATCGTTTTATATGCAGCATAATATTTGTGGTATTGTATGCTAAAATATGTACTGTCACCGAATATATTAATGAAACGATTTCTTCAATATGAAAATGTGCTATTTAATCTTAAATATGACAAAGAGTTCTAATTAACAGACACGGTTGTGATTTTGTTGTTAATTTATTAAATGTGTCGGATTGATGTGTAGAGGTTTGTTCTTCTAAGTCACGTGCTAATCATTACGTTTAGTGCTTTTCTTGATTGGCGATTTCAGATTTCGTTGATATGCAAGAAGAAGAAAATAAACTCTACAAAGTTCAGTTTTGGTGACTTAACTGTTTAATATGTAGTCAGTATGTATTAAAAATTTAGCAAGCTGTGGCTTACGAATGTCGTGATAAAAATGCAACCACCACGTCTTTCTGTTCCGTCAAGATTGACGCTTTCGCCTTGTATACTTTAAACCCGGTTTCAAACTGCCACATTGAGGTGGGAGGTGGAATGCTCCAAAAACATCTATTGTGGTTATCTGAGAAATATTACCGAAAGGCAAGAAAATTTTATTCTTCCGCTTCCTGTTCTGTCAATTTTTCAGAATCGGAGTTTCAGCTAGATAAAGCATATCACTGGGTCACTAGGGTGTGCCTTCTGAATCAACACAACTTCCCTCTGCTTGACTAGCCACCATATATATATATAGTCAAATTTTTCTCCATTCGAGCAGTAAATTGACGAACAAGACAAAAGGATTAGAAAGCGCGGGTATGTCCGGTACAACATTAATCAAACAGGTCATTATTAAAGAGTGGAATAACATCCCTCATATTAAATAATCCTACTTGTTTTGTTAATTGTCGAGTGTTGGTGTTTTTTAGTTTTGTCATTCTTTTAATGGGTTTTGGTATGTTGCTATTTTGCAGTTACTCGTGTTGTTCACTTCCTGATCGACGAGTGGCTTTGAGTAGCTAGTTTGTTTCGTGAATTAAGGTTTTGACAAGAGATATTCGAATGTAGAACACTTGCGTCTTGTATCTTTTTAATATCTAATATATTTTTAAGAGGTTTTCAAGGGAGAAAATCATATAAGTACCCTGTAACCTTAACCTATCTTAAAAAAAATGATCTTATTATTACATAACATGGCGAAATGTGTTAGTGTATGTATACACTTGAAAAAAGTTAAGCACCCTCTAGTTTTTTCAAGACATACATATTCCAACCACTTTGGACTAATATTGGACTGCCATTCGTTTTTAATTTGTATACCAAACACAAATATGCAATGTTGGACACAATGAAAAATTATTTTAACAAAAAAACATTATTTTATTTACATATCATTTCATCAAATTTTGTTCTCTTTGCTCTTTCACGTAGTCTTTAAAAAGTATTGTCGTCGAAAGCTTCAAACTGTTATTTAATTGTCCAATCACACTTGAAAATTAGCCCTAGGATCCAGTTTGCAATCATGTGAGATACAGCCCTACACCGTAACTGAGCCCCCACCAAAATACACTGTTTCAACAATGTTCCTTGGCGTGTGAGTTTTGATGCCATCAAACACGGGTTCGCCAATCAGTTAAATGGAGTAATAATCGGCTCACGTCTGACCAGTGTGTGACAGATTACGACCAGGTCACCATTGTTGCTTGAGACAGGTGCTTGCTGCAAACAGACTCCGCCTAACCAATATAAAAAAGCTTCTATCTTCACGTCGGGTTATCACAGATTGTCCATCAGATCGGCAACCGTCTTGAACATCTTGCGTGGCAGCGTGATTTTGTCCAAACGACTGTATAATGATAGCCAAGCTGATGCCCTATTGCCTTGTAAGACATACACTGTACCAGTGGAAGGCATGCCGATAAAGCGCCATCTCTCGGCTAAGGTTTGCTGTGTAAACTTGGTAGATCCCCTGTCCTGTGTTAATGTAAAGGGATGCTATGTAAACTTGGTAGATCCCCTGTCCTGTGTTAATGTAAAGGGATGCTGTGTAAACTTTGTAGATCCACTGTCCTGTGTTAATGTAAAGGGATGCTGTGTAAACTTGACAGAACCATTGTCATGTGTTAATGTAAAGGGATGCTATGTAAACTTGGTATATCTCCTGTGGTAATGTAAAGGGCTGCTGTGTAAACTTGACAGAACCATTGTCATGTGTTAATGTAAAGGGATGCTATGTAAACTTGGTATATCTAATGTGGTAATGTAAAGGGCTGCTGTGTAAACTTGGTAGATCCCCTGTCCTGTGTTAATGTAAAGGGATGCTGTGTAAACTTGGTAGATCCCCTGTCCTGTGGTAATGTAAAGGGCTGCTGTGTAAACTTGGTAGATCAACTGTCCTGTGGTAATGTAAAGGGATGCTGTGTAAACTTGGCAGATCTCCTGTGGTAATGTAAAGGTATGTGTGTTAACTTGGTAGATCTCCTGTCCTGTGGTAATGTAAAGGGCTGCTGTGTAAACTTGGTAGATCCACTGTCTCGTGGTAATGTAAAGGGCTGCTGTGTACACTTTGTAGATCTCCTGTGGTAATGTAAAGGTATGTGTGTTAACTTGTAGATCCCCTGTCCTGTGGTAATGTAAAGGGATGCTGTGCAAACTTGGTAGATCCACTGTCCTGTGGTAATGTAAAGGGATGCTGTGTAAACTTGGTAGATCCACTGTCCTGTGGTAATGTAAAGGGATGCTGTGTAAACTTGGTCGATCTCCTGTGGTAATGTAAAGGAATGCTGTGTAAACTTGGTAGATCCCCTGTGTTAATGTAAAGGGATGCTGTGTAAACTTGGTAGATCCCCTGTCTTGTGTTAATGTAAAGCGATGCTGTGCAAACTTGGTAGATCCCCTGTCCTGTGGTAAGTAAAGGGATGCTATGTAAACTTGACAGAACCACTGTCCTGTGTTAATATAAAGGGATGCTATGTGAACTTGGAACAACAACTGTCGTTAATGTAAAGGGATCCTGTGTAAACTTGACAGAACCACTGTCCTGTGTTAATATAAAGGGATGCTATGTAAACTTGCAAGAACAACTGTCGTTAATATAAAGGGATCCTGTGTAAACTTGACAGAACCATTGTTCTGTGTTAATGTAACGGGATGCTGTGTAAACTTGGCAGAACCACTGTCCTGTGTTAATGTAAAGGGATGCTGTGTAAACTTTACAGAACCATTGTCCTGTGTTAATGTAAAGGGATGCTGTGTAAACTTGGTAGATCCCCTGTCCTGTGGTAATGTAAAGGGATGCTATGTAAACTTGGTAGATCCACTGTCCTGTGGTAATGTAAAGGGATTCTGTGTAAACTTGGTAGATGCCCTGTCCTGTGTTAATGTAAAGGGATGCTGTGTAAACTTGGTAGATCCCCTGTCCTGTGGTAATGTAAAGGACTGCTGTGTAAACTTGGTAGATCCCCTGTCCTGTGGTAATGTAAAGGGATGCTATGTAAACTTGGTAGATCCCCTGTCCTGTGATAATGTAAAGGGATGCTATCGAAACTTGGTAGATCTCCTGTGGTAATGTAAAGGGATGCTATGTATACTTGGTAGATCCCCTGTCCTGTGGTAATGTAAAGGCCTGCTGTGTAAACTTGGTAGATCCACTGTCCTGTGGTAATGTAAAGGGATGCTATGTAAACTTGGTAGATCCCCTGTCCTGTGGTAATGTAAAGGGCTGCTGTGTAAACTTGGTAGATCAACTGTCCTCTGGTAATGTAAAGGGATGCTGTGTAAACTTGCTAGATCCCCTGTCCTGTGTTAAGGTAAGGGACTGCTGTGTAAACTTGGCAGATCTCCTGTGGTAATGTAAAGGTATGTGTGTTAACTTGGTAGATCTCCTGTCCTGTGGTAATGTAAAGGGCTGCTGTGTAAACTTGGTAGATCTCCTGTGGTAATGTAAAGGGATGCTGTGTAAACTTGGTAGATCCCCTCTCCTGTGGTAATGTAAAGGGCTGCTGTGTAAACTTGGTAGATCTCCTGTGGTAATGTAAAGGGATGCTGTGTAAACTTGGTAGATCCCCTATCCTGTGTTAATGTAAAGGGATGCTGTGTAAACTTGGTAGATCCCTTGTCCTGTGTTAAGGTAAAGGACTGCTGTGTAAACTTGGTAGATCCCCTGTCCTGTGGTAATGTAAAGGGATGCTATGTAAACTTGGTAGATCCCCTCTCCTGTGTTAATGTAAAGGGATGCTGTGTAAACTTGACAGAACCATTGTCCTGTGGTAATGTAAAGGGATGCTGTGTAAACTTGGTCGATCTCCTGTGGTAATGTAAAGGAATGCTGTGTAAACTTGGTAGATCCCCTGTGTTAATGTAAAGGGATGCTGTGTAAACTTGGTAGATCCCCTGTCTTGTGTTAATGTAAAGCGATGCTGTGCAACCTTGGTAGATCCATTGTCCTGTGGTAAGTAAAGGGATGCTATGTAAACTTGACAGAACCACTGTCCTGTGTTAATATAAAGGGATGCTATGTGAACTTGGAACAACAACTGTCGTTAATGTAAAGGGATGCTGTGTAAACTTGACAGAACCACTGTCCTGTGTTAATATAAAGGGATGCTATGTAAACTTGCAAGAACAACTGTCGTTAATATAAAGGGATCCTGTGTAAACTTGACAGAACCATTGTTCTGTGTTAATGTAACGGGATGCTGTGTAAACTTGGCAGAACCACTGTCCTGTGTTAATGTAAAGGGATGCTGTGTAAACTTTACAGAACCATTGTCCTGTGTTAATGTAAAGGGATGCTGTGTAAACTTGGTAGATCCCCTGTCCTGTGGTAATGTAAAGGGATGCTATGTAAACTTGGTAGATCCACTGTCCTGTGGTAATGTAAAGGGATTCTGTGTAAACTTGGTAGATGCCCTGTCCTGTGTTAATGTAAAGGGATGCTGTGTAAACTTGGTAGATCCCCTGTCCTGTGGTAATGTAAAGGACTGCTGTGTAAACTTGGTAGATCCCCTGTCCTGTGGTAATGTAAAGGGATGCTATGTAAACTTGGTAGATCCCCTGTCCTGTGATAATGTAAAGGGATGCTATCGAAACTTGGTAGATCTCCTGTGGTAATGTAAAGGGATGCTATGTATACTTGGTAGATCCCCTGTCCTGTGGTAATGTAAAGGCCTGCTGTGTAAACTTGGTAGATCCACTGTCCTGTGGTAATGTAAAGGGATGCTATGTAAACTTGGTAGATCCCCTGTCCTGTGGTAATTTAAAGGGCTGCTGTGTAAACTTGGTAGATCAACTGTCCTCTGGTAATGTAAAGGGATGCTGTGTAAACTTGGTAGATCCCCTGTCCTGTGTTAAGGTAAGGGACTGCTGTGTAAACTTGGCAGATCTCCTGTGGTAATGTAAAGGTATGTGTGTTAACTTGGTAGATCTCCTGTCCTGTGGTAATGTAAAGGGCTGCTGTGTAAACTTGGTAGATCTCCTGTGGTAATGTAAAGGGATGCTGTGTAAACTTGGTAGATCCACTGTCCTGTGGTAATGTAAAGGGCTGCTGTGTACACTTTGTAGATCTCCTGTGGTAATGTAAAGGTATGTGTGTTAACTTGTAGATCCCCTGTCCTGTGGTAATGTAAAGGGATGCTCTGCAAACTTGGTAGATCCACTGTCCTGTGGTAATGTAAAGGGATGCTGTGTAAACTTGGTAGATCCACTGTCCTGTGGTAATGTAAAGGGATGCTGTGTAAACTTGGTCGATCTCCTGTGGTAATGTAAAGGAATGCTGTGTAAACTTGGTAGATCCCCTGTGGTAATGTAAAGCGATGCTGTGTAAACTTGGAAGATCCCCTGTCCTGTGGTAAGTAAAGGGATGCTATGTAAACTTGACAGAACCACTGTCCTGTGTTAATATAAAGGGATGCTATGTGAACTTGGAAGAACAACTGTCGTTAATGTAAAGGGATGCTGTGTAAACTTGACAGAACCACTGTCCTGTGTTAATATAAAGGGATGCTATGTAAACTTGCAAGAACAACTGTCGTTAATATAAAGGGATGCTGTGTAAACTTGACAGAACCATTGTTCTGTTTTAATGTAACGGGATGCTGTGTAAACTTGGCAGAACCACTGTCCTGTGTTAATGTAAAGGGATGCTGTGTAAACTTTACAGAACCATTGTCCTGTGTTAATGTAAAGGGATGCTGTGTAAACTTGGTAGATCCCCTGTCCTGTGGTAATGTAAAGGGATGCTATGTAAACTTGGTAGATCCACTGTCCTGTGTTAATGTAAAGGGATGCTGTGTAAACTTGGTAGATCCCTTGTCCTGTGGTAATGTAAAGGACTGCTGTGTAAACTTGGTAGATCCCCTGTCCTGTGGTAATGTAAAGGGATGCTATGTAAACTTCGTAGATAACCTGTCCTATGTTAATGTAAAGGGATGCTGTGTAAACTTGACAGAACCATTGTCCTGTGTTAATGTAAAGGGATGCTATGTAAACTTGGTAGATCTCCTGTGGTAATGTAAAGGTTTGCTGTGTAAACTTGCTAGATCCCTTGTCCTGTGGTAATGTAAAGGGATTCTATGTAAACTTGGTAGATACCCTGTCATGTGTTAATGTAAAGGGATGCTGTGTAAACTTGGTAGATCCCCTGTCCTGTGGTAATGTAAAGGGATGCTATGTAAACTTGGTAGATCCACTGTCCAGTGTTAATGTAAAGGGATGCTGTGTAAACTTGGTAGATCCCTTGTCCTGTTTTAAGGTAAAGGACTGCTGTGTAAACTTGGTAGATCCCCTGTCCTGTGGTAATGTAAAGGGATGCTATGTAAACTTGGTAGATCCCCTCTCCTGTGTTAATGTAAAGGGATGCTGTGTAAACTTTGTAGATCCACTGTCCTGTGTTAATGTAAAGGGATGCTGTGTAAACTTGACAGAACCATTGTCATGTGTTAATGTAAAGGGATGCTATTTAAACTTGGTAGATCTCCTGTGGTAATGTAAAGGGATGCTGTGTAAACTTGGTAGATCCACTGTCCTGTGTAAATGTAAAGGGATGCTGTGTAAACTTGGTAGATCTCCTGTGTTAATGTAAAGGGATGCTGTGTAAACTTGACAGAACCATTGTCCTGTGTTAATATAAAAGGATGCTATGTAAACTTGGTAGATCTCCTGTGGTAATGTAAAGGACTGCTGTGCAAACTTGGTAGATCCTCTGTCCTGTGGTAATGTAAAGGGATGCTATGAAACTTGTTAGATCCTTTGTCCTGTGTTAATGTAAAGGGATGCTGTGTAAACTTTACAGAACCATTGTCCTGTGTTAATGTAAAGGGATGCTGTGTAAACTTGGTAGATCCCCTGTCCTGTGGTAATGTAAAGGGATGCTATGTAAACTTGGTAGATCCACTGTCCTGTGGTAATGTAAAGGGATGCTGTGTAAACTTGGTAGATCCCTTGTCCTGTGGTAATGTAAAGGACTGCTGTGTAAACTTGTTAGATCCCCTGTCCTGTGGTAATGTAAAGGGATGCTATGTAAACTTCGTAGATAACCTGTCGAATGTTAATGTAAAGGGATGCTGTGTAAACTTGACAGAACCATTGTCCTGTGTTAATGTAAAGGGATGCTATGTAAACTTGATAGATCTCCTGTGGTAATGTAAAGGTTTGCTGTGTAAACTTGGTAGATCCCTTGTCCTGTGGTAATGTAAAGGGATGCTATGTAAACTTGGTAGATACCGTGTCATGTGTTAATGTAAAGAGATGCTGTGTAAACTTGGTAGATCCCCTGTCCTGTGGTAATGTAAAGGGATGCTATGTAAACTTGGTAGATCCACTGTCCAGTGTTAATGTAAAGGGATGCTGTGTAAACTTGGTAGATCCCTTGTCCTGTGTTAAGGTAAAGGACTGCTGTGTAAACTTGGTAGATCCCCTGTCCTGTGGTAATGTAAAGGGATGCTATGTAAACTTGGTAGATCCCCTCTCCTGTGTTAATGTAAAGGGATGCTGTGTAAACTTGACAGAACCATTGTCCTGTGTTAATGTAAAGGGATGCTATGCAAACTTGGTAGATCTCCTGTGGTAATGTAAAGGTTTGCTGTGTAAACTTGGTAGATCCCTTGTCCTGTGGCAATGTAAAGGGATGCTATGTAAACTTGGTAGATCCCCTGTCATGTGTTAATGTAAAGGGATGCTGTGTAAACTTGGTAGATCCACTGTCCTGTGTTAATGTAAAGGGATGCTGTGTAAACTTGACAGAACCATTGTCATGTGTTAATGTAAAGGGATGCTATTTAAACTTGGTAGATCTCCTGTGGTAATGTAAAGGGCTGCTGTGTAAACTTGGTAGATCCCCTGTCCTGTGTAAATGTAAAGGGATGCTGTGTAAACTTGGTAGATCTCCTGTGTTAATGTAAAGGGATGCTGTGTAAACTTGACAGAACCATTGTCCTGTGTTAATATAAAAGGATGCTATGTAAACTTGGTAGATCTCCTGTGGTAATGTAAAGGACTGCTGTGCAAACTTGGTAGATCCTCTGTCCTCTGGTAATGTAAAGGGATGCTATGAAACTTGTTAGATCCTTTGTCCTGTGTTAATGTAAAGGGATGCTGTGTAAACTTTACAGAACCATTGTCCTGTGTTAATGTAAAGGAATGCTGTGTAAACTTGGTAGATCCCCTGTCCTGTGGTAATGTAAAGGGATGCTATGTAAACTTGGTAGATCCACTGTCCTGTGTTAATGTAAAGGGATGCTGTGTAAACTTGGTAGATCCCTTGTCCTGTGGTAATGTAAAGGACTGCTGTGTAAACTTGGTAGATCCCCTGTCCTGTGGTAATGTAAAGGGATGCTATGTAAACTTCGTAGATAACCTGTCCTATGTTAATGTAAAGGGATGCTGTGTAAACTTGACAGAACCATTGTCCTGTGTTAATGTAAAGGGATGCTATGTAAACTTGGTAGATCTCCTGTGGTAATGTAAAGGTTTGCTGTGTAAACTTGGTAGATCCCTTGTCCTGTGGTAATGTAAAGGGATGCTATGTAAACTTGGTAGATACCCTGTCATGTGTTAATGTAAAGGGACGCTGTGTAAACTTGGTAGATCCCCTGTCCTGTGGTAATGTAAAGGGAAGCTATGTAAACTTGGTAGATCCACTGTCCAGTGTTAATGTAAAGGGATGCTGTGTAAACTTGGTAGATCCCTTGTCCTGTGTTAAGGTAAAGGACTGCTGTGTAAACTTGGTAGATCCCCTGTCCTGTGGTAATGTAAAGGGATGCTATGTAAACTTGGTAGATCCCCTCTCCTGTGTTAATGTAAAGGGATGCTGTGTAAACTTGACAGAACCATTGTCCTGTGTTAATGTAAAGGGATGCTATGCAAACTTGGTAGATCTCCTGTGGTAATGTAAAGGTTTGCTGTGTAAACTTGGTAGATCCCTTGTCCTGTGGCAATGTAAAGGGATGCTATGTAAACTTGGTAGATCCCCTGTCATGTGTTAATGTAAAGGGATGCTGTGTAAACTTGGTAGATCCACTGTCCTGTGTTAATGTAAAGGGATGCTGTGTAAACTTGACAGAACCATTGTCATGTGTTAATGTAAAGGGATGCTATTTAAACTTGGTAGATCTCCTGTGGTAATGTAAAGGGCTGCTGTGTAAACTTGGTAGATCCCCTGTCCTGTGTAAATGTAAAGGGATGCTGTGTAAACTTGGTAGATCTCCTGTGTTAATGTAAAGGGATGCTGTGTAAACTTCACAGAACCATTGTCCTGTGTTAATATAAAAGGATGCTATGTAAACTTGGTAGATCTCCTGTGGTAATGTAAAGGACTGCTGTGCGAACTTGGTAGATCCTCTGTCCTGTGGTAATGTAAAGGGATGCTATGAAACTTGTTAGATCCTTTGTCCTGTGTTAATGTAAAGGGATGCTGTGAAAACTTGATAGATCCCTTGTCCTGTGGTAATGTAAAGGACTGCTGTGTAAACTTGGTAGATCCCCTGTCCTGTGGTAATGTAAAGGGATGCTATGTAAGCTTGGTAGATCCCCTGTCCTGTGATAATGTAAAGGGATTCTATGTAAACTTGGTAGATCCCCTGTCCTGTGATCATGTAAAGGGATGCTATCGAAACTTGGTAGATCTCCTGTGTTAATGTAAAGGGATGCTGTGTAAACTTGGTAGATCCCATGTCCTGTGGTAATGTAAAGGAATGCTGTGTAAACTTGGTAGATCCACTGTCCTGTGGTAATGTAAAGGAATGCTGTGTAAACTTGGTAGATCCACTGTCCTGTGGTAATGTAAAGGGCTGCTGTGTAAACTTGGTAGATCCACTGTCCTGTGTTAATATAAAGGAATGCTGTGTAAACTAAGTAGATCCACTGTCCTGTGGTAATGTAAAGGGATGCAATCGAAACTTGGTAGATCTCCTGTGGTAATGTAAAGGGATGCTATGTAAACTTGGTAGATCCCCTGTCCTGTGGTAATGTAAAGGGATGCTATCGAAACTTGGTAGATCTCCTGTGGTAATGTAAAGGGATGCTATGTAAACTTGGTAGATCCCCTGTCCTGTGGCAATGTAAAGTCCTGCTGTGTAAACTTGGTAGATCCACTGTCCTGTGGTAATGTAAAGGGATGCTATGAAAACTTGGTAGATCTCCTGTGGTAATGTAAAGGGATGCTATGTAAACTTGGTAGATCCCCTGTCCTGTGGTAATGTAAAGGCCTGCTGTGTAAACTTGGTAGATCCACTGTCCTGTGGTAATGTAAAGGGATTCTATGTAAACTTGGTAGATCCCCTGTCCTGTGATAATGTAAAGGGATGCTATCGAAACTTGGTAGATCTCCTGTGTTAATGTAAATGGATGCTGTGTAAACTTGGTAGATCCCCTGTCCTGTGGTAATGTAAAGGAATGCTGTGTAAACTTGGTAGATCCACTGTCCTGTGGTAATGTAAAGGAATGCTGTGTAAACTTGGTAGATCCACTGTCCTGTGGTAATGTAAAGGGCTGCTGTGTAAACTTGGTAGATCCACTGTCCTGTGGTAATGTAAAGGGATGCTATGTAAACTTGGTAGATCCACTGTCCTGTGGTAATGTAAAGGGATGCTATGGAAACTTGGTACATCCCCTGTCCTGTGGTAATGTAAAGGACTGCTGTGTAAACTTGGTAGATCCACTGTCCTGTGGTAATGTAAAGGGATGATATGTAAACTTGGTAGATCTCCTGTCCTGTGTTAATGTACAGGGCTGCTGTGAAAACTTGGTAGATACCCTGTCCTGTGGTAATGTAAAGGGCTGCTGTGTAAACTTGACAGATCCACTGTGCTGTGGTAATGTAAAGGAATGCTATGCAAACTTTGCAGATCTCCTATGGTAATGTAACGGTATGTGTGTTAACTTGGTAGATCATCCTGTCCTGTGGTAATGTAAAGGGCTGCTGTGTAAACTTGGTAGATCTCCTGTGGTAATGTAAAGGGATGCTGTGTAAACTTGGTAGTTCCACTGTCCTGTGGTAATGTAATTGGCTGCTGTGTACACTTGGTAGATCTCCAGTGGTAATGTAAAGGTATGTGTGTTAACTTGGTAGATCCCCTGTCTTGTGGTAATGTAAAGGGATGCTGTGTAAACTTGGTAGATCCACTGTCCTGTGGTAATGTAAAGGGATGCTGTGTAAACTTGGTAGATCCACTGTCCTGTGGTAATGTTAAGGGATGCTGTGAAAACTTGGTAGATCCACTGTCCTGTGGTAATGTAAAGGGATGCTGTCTGAACTTGGTAGATCTCCTTTGGTAATGTAAAGGAATGCTGTGTAAACTTGGTAGATCCCCTGTCCTGTGGTAAGTAAAGGGATGCTATCTAAACTTGACAGAACCATTGTCCTGTGTTAATGTAAAGGCATGCTGTGCAAACTTGGTAGATCCCCTGTCCTGTGATAATGTAAAGGGATGCTATGGAAACGTGGTAGATCTCCTGTGGTAATGTAAAGGGCTGCTGTGTCAACTTCGTAGATCCACTGTCCTGTGGTAATGTAAAGGGATGCTGTGTAAACTTGGTAGATTCCCTGTCCTGTGTTAATGTTAAGGACTGCTGTGTAAACTTGGCAGATCTCCTGTGGTAATGTAAAGGTATGTGTGTTAACTTGGTAGATCCACTGTCCTGTGGTAATGTAAAGGGATGCTGTGTAAACTTGGTAGATCTCCTGTGGTAATCTAAAGAGATGCTGTGCAAACTTGGTAGATCCCCTGTCCTGTGGTAAGTAAAGGGATGCTATGTAAACTTGACAGAACCACTGTCCTGTGTTAATATAAAGAGATGCTATGTAAACTTGCAAGAACAACTGTCGTTAATATAAAGGGATGCTGTGTAAACTTGACATAACCATTGTTCTGTGTTAATGTAAAGGGATGCTGTGAAAAACTTGGCAGAACCACTGTCCTGTGTTAATGTAAAGGGATGCTGTGTAAACTTGGCAGAACCAATGTCCTGTGTTAATGTAAAGGGATGCAATGTAAACTTGGCAGATCTCCTGTGGTAATGTAAAGGGCTGCTGTGTAAACTTGGTAGATCCACTGTCCTGTGTTAATGTAAAGGGATGATGTGTAAACTTGGCAGAACCACTGTCCTGTGTTAATGTAAAGGGATGCAATGTAAACTTGGCAGATCTCCTGTGGTAATGTAAAGGGCTGCTGTGTAAACTTGGTAGATCCACTGTCCTGTGGTAATGTAAAGGTATGCTTTGTAAACTTGGTAGATCCCCTGTCTTGTGTTAATGTAAAGGGATGCTGTGTAAAGTTGGTAGATCCCCTGTCCTGTGGTAATGTAAAGGACTTCTGTGTAAACTTGGTAGATCCCCTGTCCTGTGTTAATGTAAAGGGATGCTGTGTAAACTTGGTAGATCCCATGTCCTGTGGTAATGTAAAGGACTGCTGTGTAAACTTGGTAGATTCCCTGTCCTGTGGTAATGTAAAGGGATGCTATGTAAACTTGGTAGATCCCCTGTCCTGTGGTAATGTAAAGGGATGCTGTGTAAATTTGGCAGAATCACTGTCCTGTGTTAATGTAAAGGGATGCTGTGTAAACTTGGCAGAACCACTGTCCTGTGTTAATGTAAAGGAATGCTGTGTAAACTTGACAAAACCACTGTCCTGTGTTAGTGTAAAGGCATTCTGTGAAAACTTGGCAGAACCACTGTCCTGTGTTAATGTAAAGGGCTGCTGTGTAAACTTGGTAGATCCCCTGTCCTGTGGTAATCTAAAGGGCTGCTGTGTAAACTTGGTAGATCCCCTATCTTGTGTTAATGTAAAGGGATGCTATGTAAACTTGGTAGATCCCCTGTCCTGTGGTAATGTAAAGGGTTGCTGTGTAAACTTGGTAGATCCCCTGTCCTGTGGTAATGTAAAGGGATGCTATGTAAACTTGGTAGATCCCCTGTCCTGTGTTAATGTAAAGGAATGCTGTGTAAACTTGGTAGATCCCCTGTTCTGTGGTAATGTAAAGGGTTGCTGTGTAAACTTGGTAGATCCACTGTCGTGTGGAAATGTAAAGGGATGCTATGTAAACTTTTTAGATCCACTGTCCTGTGTTAATATAAAGGAATGCTGTGTAAACTTGGTAGATCCACTGTGCTGTGGTAATGTAAAGGGATGCTATCGAAACTTGGTAGATCTCCTGTGGTAATGTAAAGGGATGCTATGTAAACTTGGTAGATCCCCTGTCCTGTGGTAATGTAAAGTCCTGCTGTGTAAACTTGGTAGATCCACTGTCCTGTGGTAATGTAAAGGCATGCTATGAAAACTTGGTAGATCTCCTGTGTTAATTAATATAAAGCGATGCTATGTAAACTTGGAAGAACAACTGTCGTTAATGTAAAGGGATGCTGTGTAAACTTGACAGAACCACTGTCCTGTGTTAATATAAAGGGATGCTATGTAAACTTGCAAGAACAACTGTCGTTAATATAAAGGGATGCTGTGTAAACTTGGCAGAACCAATGTCCTGTGTTAATGTAAAGGAATGCTGTGTAAACTTGGCAGATCTCCTGTGGTAATGTAAAGGGATGCTATGTAAACTTGGTAGATCCCCTGTGCTGTGGTAATGTCAAGGACTGCTGTGTAAACTTGGTAGATTCCCTGTCCTGTGGTAATGTAAAGGGAAACTATGTAAACTTGGTAGATCCCCTGTGCTGTGGTAATGTCAAGGACTGCTGTGTAAACTTGGTAGATTCCCTGTCCTGTGGTAATGTAAAGGGATGCTATGTAAACTTGGTAGATCCCCTGTCCTGTGGTAATGTAAAGGGATGCTGTGTAAACTTGGCAGAATCACTGTCCTGTGTTAATGTAAAGGGATGCTGTGTAAACTTGGCAGAACCACTGTCCTGTGTTAATGTAAAGGGATGCTGTGTAAACTTGGTAGATCCCCTGTCATGTGGTAATGTAAAGGGCTGCTGTGTAAACTTGGTAGATCCCCTGTCTTGTGTTAATGTAAAGGGATGCTGTTTAAACTTGGTAGATCTCCTGTCCTGTGGTAATGTAAAGGACTGCTGTGTAAACTTGGTAGATCCCCTGTCCTGTGGTAACGTAAAGGGATGCTATGTAAACTTGGTAGATCCCCTGTCCTGTGGTAATGTAAAGGGCTGCTGTGTAAACTTGGTAGATCCCCTGTCCTGTGGTAATGTAAAGGGATGCTATGTAAACTTGGTAGATCCCCTGTCCTGTGTTAATGTAAAGGAATGCTGTGTGAACTTGGTAGATCCCCTGTTCTGTGGTAATGTAAAGGGTTGCTGTGTAAACTTAGTAGATCCACTGTCGTGTGGTAATGTAAAGGGATGCTATGTAAACTTTTTAGATCCACTGTCCTGTGTTAATATAATGGAATGCTGTGTAAACTTGGTAGATCCACTGTCCTGTGGTAATGTAAAGGGATGCTATCGAAACTTGGTAGATCTCCTGTGGTAATGTAAAGGGATGCTATGTAAACTTGGTAGATCACCTGTCCTGTGGTAATGTAAAGTCCTGCTGTGTAAACTTGGTAGATCCACTGTCCTGTGGTAATGTAAAGGGATGCTATGAAAACTTGGAAGATCTCCTGTGGTAATGTAAAGGGATGCTATGTAAACTTGGTAGATCCCCTGTCCCGTGGAAATGTAAAGGCCTGCTGTGTAAACTTGGTAGATGCACTGTCCTGTGGTAATGTAAAGGGATGCTATGTAAACTTGGTAGATCCCCTGTCCTGTGATAATGTAAAGAAATGCTATCGAAACTTGGTAGATCTCCAGTGGTAATGTAAAGGGATGCTATGTAAACTTGGTAGATCCCCTGTCCTCTGGTAATGTAAAGGGATGCTATGTAAACTTGGTAGATCCACTGTCCTGTGGTAATGTAAAGGCATGCTGTGTAAACTTGGTAGATCCCCTGTTCTGTGGTAATGTAAAGGGATGGTGTGTTAACTTGGTAGATCTCCTGTGTTAATGTAAAGGGATGCTGTGTGAACTTTGCAGAATCACTGTCCTGTGTTAATGTAAAGGGATGCTGTGTAAACTTTGCAGAATCACTGTCCTGTGTTAATGTAAAGGGATGCTGTGAAAACTTGGCAGAACCACTGTCCTGTGTTAGTGTAAAGGCATTCTGTGAAAACTTGGCAGAACCACTGTCCTGTGTTAATGTAAAGGGATGCTGTGTAAACTTGGTAGATCCCCTTTTCTGTGGTAATGTAAAGGGCTGCTGTGTAAACTTGGTAGATCCCCTATCTTGTGTTAATGTAAAGGGATGCTGTGTAAACTTGGTAGATCCCCTGTCCTGTGGTAATGTAAAGGACTGCTGTGTAAACTTGGTAGATCCCCTGTCCTGTGGTAATGTAAAGGGATGCTACGTAAACTTGGTAGATCCCCTGTCCTGTGGTAATGTAAAGGGCTGCTGTGTAAACTTGGTAGATCCCCTGTCCTGTGGTAATGTAAAGGGATGCTATGTAAACTTGGTAAATCCCCTGTCCTGTGTTAATGTAAAGGAATGCTGTGTAAACTTGGTAGATCCCCTGTTCTGTGGTAATGTAAAGGGTTGCTGTGTAAACTTGGTAGATCCACTGTCTTGTGGTAATGTAAAGGGATGTTATGTAAACTTTTTGGATCCACTGTCCTGTGGTAATGTAAAGGGCTCCTGTGTAAACCTGGTAGATCCACTGTCCTGTGCTAATGAAAAGGAATGCTATGTAAACTTGGTAGATCTCCTGTCCTGTGGTAATGTAAAGGGCTGCTGTGTAAACTTGGTAGATCCTCTGTCCTGTGGTAATGTAAATAGATGCTGTGTAAACTTGGTAGATCCCCTGTCCTGTGTTAATGTAAAGGACTATTGTGTAAACTTGGCAGATCTCCAGTGGTAATGTAAAGGGATGTGAGTTAACTTGGTAGATCCCCTGTCCTGTGGTAATGTAAAGGGCTGCTGTGTAAACTTTGTAGATCTCCTGTGGTAATGTAAAGGGATGCTGTGTAAACTTGGTAGATCCACTGTCCTGTGGTAATTTAAAAGGCTGCTGTGTACACTTGGTAGATCTCCAGTGGTAATGTAAAGGGATGTGAGTTAACTTGGTAGATCCCCTGTCCTGTGGTAATGTAAAGGGCTGCTGTGTAAACTTTGTAGATCTCCTGTGGTAATGTAAAGGGATGCTGTGTAAACTTGGTAGATCCCCTGTCCTGTGGTAATGTAAAGGGCTGCTGTGTAAACTTGGTAGATCCCCTGTCTTGTGTTAATGTAAAGGGATGCTGTGTAAACTTGGTAGATCCCCTGTCCTGTGGTAATGTAAAGGGCTGCTGTGTAAACTTTGTAGATCTCCTGTGGTAATGTAAAGGGATGCTGTGTAAACTTGGTAGATCCACTGTCCTGTGGTAATGTAAAGGACTGCTGTGTAATGTTGGTAGATCCACTGTCCTGTGGTAATGTAAAGGGACGCTGTGTAAACTTGGTAGATCTCCTGTGGTAATGTAAAGGGATGTTGTGTAAACTTGGTAGATCCCCTGTTGTAATGTAAAGCGATGCTGTGTAAACTTGGTAGATCTCCTGTCCTGTGGTAAGTAAAGGGATGCTATGTAAACTTGACAGAACCACTGTCCTGTGTTAATATAAAGCGATGCTATGTAAACTTGGAAGAACAACTGTCGTTAATGTAAAGGGATGCTGTGTAAACTTGACAGAACCATTGTCCTGTGTTAATATAAAGGGATGCTATGTAAACTTGCAAGAACAACTGTCGTTAATATAAAGGGATGCTGTGTAAACTTGACAGAACCATTGTTCTGTGTTAATGTAAAGGGATGCTGTGTAAACTTGACAGAACCATTGTCCTGTGTTAATATAAAGGGATTCTATGTAAACTTGCAAGAACAACTGTCGTTAATATAAAGGGATGCTGTGTAAACTTGACAGAACCATTGTTCTGTGTTAATATAAAGGGATGCTGTGTAAACTTGGCAGAACCAATGTCCTGTGTTAATGTAAAGGAATGCTGTGTAAACTTGACAGAACCACTGTCCTGTGTTAATGTAAAGGGATGCAATGTAAACTTGGTAGATCCCCTGTCCTGTGGTAATGTAAAGGGATGACATGTAAACTTGGTAGATCCCCTGTCTTGTGTTAATGTAAAGGGATGCTGTGTAAACTTGGTAGATCCCATGTCCTGTGGTAATGTAAAGGACTGCTGTGTAAACTTGGTAGATCCCCTGTCCTGTGTTAATGTAAAGGGATGCTGTGTAAACTTGGTAGATCCCCTGTCCTGTTGTAATGTAAAGGACTGGTGTGTAAACTTGGTAGATTCCCTGTCCTGTGGTAATGTAAAGGGATACTATGTAAACTTGGTAGATCCCCTGTCCTCTGGTAATGTAAAGGGATGCTGTGTGAACTTGGCCGAATCACTGTCCTGTGTTAATGTAAAGGGATGCTGTTTAAACTTGGCAGAACCACTGTCCTGTGTTAATGTAAAGGAATGCTGTGTAAACTTGACAGAACCACTGTCCTGTGTTAGTGTAAAGGCATTCTGTGAAAACTTGGCAGAACCACTGTCCTGTGTTAATGTAAAGGTATGCTGTGTAAACTTGGTAGATCCCCTGTCCTGTGGTAATTTAAAGGGCTGCTGTGTAAACTTGGTAGATCCCCTGTCTTGTGTTAATGTAAAGGGATGCTGTGTAAACTTGGTAGATCCACTGTCCTGTGGTAATGTGCAGGGATGCTGTGTAAACTTGGTAGATCCCTGTCCTGTGGTAATGTAAAGGGCTGCTGTGTAAACTTGGTAGATCCCGTGTCCTGTGGTAATCTAAAGGGATCCTATGTAAACTTGGTAGATCCCCTTTCCTGTGTTAATGTAAAGGAATGCTGTGTAAACTTGGTAGATCCCCTGTTCTGTGGTAATGTAAAGGGTTGCTGTGTAAACTTGGTAGATCCACTGTGGTTGGTAATGGAAAGGGATGCTATGTAAACTTTTTAGATCCACTGTCCGGTGTTAATATAAAGGAATGCTGTGTAAACTTGGTAGATCCACTGTCCTGTGGTAATGTAAAAGGATGCTATTGAAACTTGGTAGATCTCCTGTGGTAATGTAAAGGGATGCTATGTAAACTTGGTAGATCCCATGTCCTGTGGTAATGTAAAGTCCTGCTGTGTAAACTTGGTAGGTCCACAGTCCTGTGGCAATGTAAAGGGATGCTATGTAAACTTGGTAGATCTCCTGTGGTAATGTAAAGGGATGCTATGTAAACTTAGTAGATCCCCTGTCCCGTGGTAATGTAAAGGACTGCTGAGTAAACTTGGTAGATCCAATGTCCTGTGGTAATGTAAAGGGATGCTATGTAAACTTGGTAGATACCCTGTCCTGTGATAATGTAAAGGGATGCTATCGAAACTTGGTAGATCTCCTCTGGTCATGTAAAGGGATGCTATGTAAACTTGGTAGATCCCCTGTCCTGTGGTAATGTAAAGGGATGCTATGTAAACTTGGTAGATCCTCTGTCCTGTGGTAATGTAAAGGCATGCTGTGTAAACTTCGTAAATATCCTGTGGTAATGTAAAGGGATGGTGTGTTAACTTGGTAGATCTCATGTGTTAATGTAAAGGGATGCTATGTAAACTTGGTAGATCTCCTGTGGTAATGTAAAGGGCTGCTGTGTAAACTTGGTAGATCCCTTGTCCTGTGGTAATGTAAAGGGATGCTATGTAAATTTGGTAGATCCCCTGTCCTGTGGTAATGTAAAGGGATTCTGTGTAAACTTGGTAGATCCCTTGTCCTGTGGTAATGTAAAGGGATGCTATGTAAACTTGGTAGATCCCCTGTCTTGTGTTAATGTAAAGGGATGCTGTGTAAACTTGGTAGATCCGCTGTCATGTGGTAATGTAAAGGACAGCTGTGTAAACTTGGTAGATCCCCTGTCCTGTGTTAAAGTAAAGGGATGCTGTGTAAACTTGGTAGATCCCCTGTCCTGTGGTAATGTTAAGGACTGCTGTGTAAACTTGGTAGATTCCCTCTCCAGTGGTAATGTAAAGGGATGCTATGTAAACTTGGTAGATCCCCTGTCCTGTGGTAATGTAAAGGGATGCTATGTAAACTTGGTAGATCCACTGTCCTGTGATGATGTAAAGGGATGCTATGGAAACTTGGTAGATCTCCTGTCCTGTGGTAATGTAAAGGGCTGCTGTGTAAACTTGGTAGATCCACTGCACAGTGGTACTGTAAAGGGATGCTGTGCAAACTTGGTAGATCCCCTGTCCTGTGTTAATGTAAAGGACTGCTGTGTAAACTTGGCAGAATCACTGTCCTGTGTTAATGTAAAGGGATGCTGTTTAAACTTGGCAGAACCACTGTCCTGTGTTAATGTAAAGGAATGCTGTGTAAACTTGACAGAACCACTGTCCTGTGTTAGTGTAAAAGCATTCTGTGAAAACTTGGCAGAACCACTGTCCTGTGTTAATGTAAAGGGATGCTGTGTAAACTTGGTAGATCCCCTGTCCTGTGGTAATTTAAAGGGCTGCTGTGTAAACTTGGTAGATCCCCTGTCTTGTGTTAATGTAAAGGGATGCTGTGTAAACTTGGTAGATCCCTTGTCCTGTGGTAATGTAAAGGAATGCTGTGCAAACTTGGTAGATCCCCTGTCCATTGGTAATGTGCAGGGATGCTATGTAAACTTGGTAGATCCCCTCTCCTGTGGTAATGTAAAGGGCTGCTGTGTAAACTTGGTAGATCCCGTGTCCTGTGGTAATCTAAAGGGATGCTATGTAAACTTGGTAGATCCCCTTTCCTGTGTTAATGTAAAGGAATGCTGTGTAAACTTGGTAGATCCCCTGTTCTGTGGTAATGTAAAGGGTTGCTGTGTACACTTGGTAGATCCACTGTCGTGTGGTAATGTAAAGGGATGCTATGTAAACTTTTTAGATCCACTGTCCTGTGTTAATATAAAGGAATGCTGTGTTAACTTGGTAGATCCACTGTCCTCTGGTAATGTAAAGGGATGCTATCGAAACTTGGTAGATCTCCTGTGGTAATGTAAAGGGATGCTATGTAAACTTGGTAGATCCCCTGTCCTGTGGTAATGCAAAGGCCTGCTGTGTAAACTTGGTAGATCCACTGTCCTGTGGCAATGTAAAGGGATGCTATGTAAACTTGGTAGATCTCCTGTGGTAATGTAAAGGGATGCTATGTAAACTTGGTAGATCCCCTGTCCCGTGGTAATGTAAAGGACTGCTGAGTAAACTTGGTAGATCCAATGTCCTGTGGTAATGTAAAGGGATGCTATGTAAACTTGGTAGATCCCCTGTCCCGTGGTAATGTAAAGGACTGCTGAGTAAACTTGGTAGATCCAATGTCCTGTGATAATGTAAAGGGATGCTATCGAAACTTGGTAGATCTCCTGTGGTCTTGTAAAGGGATGCTATGTAAACTTGGTAGATCCCCTGTCCTGTGGTAATGTAAAGGGATGCTATGTAAACTTGGTAGATCCACTGTCCTGTGGTAATGTAAAGGCATGCTGTGTAAACTTCGTAAATATCCTGTGGTAATGTAAAGGGATGGTGTGTTAACTTGGTGGAGATCATGTGTTAATGTAAAGGGATGCTATGTAAACTTGGTAGATCTCCTGTGGCAATGTAAAGGGCTGCTGTGTAAACTTGGTAGATCCCTTGTCCTGTGGTTGTGTAATGGGATGCTATGTAAACTTGGTAGATCCCCTGTCTTGTGTTAATGTAAAGGACTGCTGTGTAAACTTGGTAGATCCCCTGCCTTGTGTTAATGTAAAGGGATGCTGTGTGAACTTGGTAGATCCCCTGTCCTGTGGTAATGTAAAGGACTGATGTGTAAACTTGGTAGATTCCCTGTCCAGTGGTAATGTAAAGGGATGCTATGTAAACTTGGTAGATCCCCTGTCCTGTGGTAATGTAAAGGGATGCTATGTAAACTTGGTAGATCCACTGTCCTGTGTGATGATGTAAAGGGATGCTATGTAAACTTGGTAGATCCCCTGTCCTGTGGTAATGTAAAGGGCTGCTGTGTAAACTTGGTAGATCCACTGTACAGTGGTAATGTAAAGGGATGCTGTGTAAACTTGGTAGATCCCCTGTCCTGTGTTAATGTAAAGGACTGTTGTGTAAACTTGGCAGATCTCCTGTGGTAATGTAAAGGTATGTGTGTTAACTAGGTAGATCTCCTGTCCTGTGGTAATGTAAAGGGTAGCTGTGTAAACTTGGTAGATCTCCTGTGGTAATGTAAACGGATGCTGTGTAAACTTGGTAGATCCACTGTCCTGTGGTAATGTAAAGGGCTGCTGTGTAAACTTGGTAGATCTCCTGTCCAGTGGTAATGTAAAGGGATGCTATGTAAACTTGGTAGATCTCCTGTGGTAATGTAAAGGGATGCTGTGTAAACTTGGTAGATCTCCTGTCTTGTGGTAATGTAAAGGGCTGCTGTGTAAACTTGGTAGATCAACTGTCCTGTGGTAAAGTAAAGGGATGCTGTGTAAACTTGGTAGATCCACTGTCCTGTGGTGATGTAAAGGGCTTCTGTGTAAACCTGGTAGATCCACTGTCCTGTGCTAATGAAAAGGAATGATATGTAAACTTGGTAGATCTCCTGTCCTGTGGTAATATAAAGGGCTGCTTTGTAAACTTGGTAGATCCTCTGTCCTGTGGTAATGTAAAGGGATGCTGTGTAATCTTGATAGATCCCCTGTCCTGTGTTAATGTAAAGGACTGTTGTGTAAACTTGGCAGATCTCCAGTGGTAATGTAAAGGGGTGTGAGTTAACTTGGTAGATCTCCTGTCCTGTGGTAATGTAAAGGGCTGCTGTGTAAACTATGTAGATCTCCTGTGGTAATGTAAAGGGATGCTGTGTAAACTTGGTAGATCCACTGTCCTGTGGTAATGTAAAAGGCTGCTGTGTGCACTTGGTAGATCTCCTTTGTTAATGAAAAGGAATGCTGTGTAAACTTGGTAGATCCACTGTCCTGTGGTAATGTAAAGGGCTGCTGTGTAAACTTGGTAGATCCACTGTCTCGTGGTAATGTAAAGGACTGCTGTGTAATCTTGGTAGATCCATTGTCCTGTGGTAATGTAAAGGGATGCTGTGTAAACTTGGTAGATCTCCTGTGGTAATGTAAAGGGATGCTGTGTAAACTTGGTAGATCCCTTGTTGTAATGTAAAGCGATGCTGTGTAAACTTGGTAGATCCCCTGTCCTGTGGTAAGTAAAGGGATGCTATGTAAACTTGACAGAACCACTGTCCTGTGTTAATATAAAGCGATGCTATGTAAACTTGGAAGAACAACTGTCGTTAATGTAAAGGGATGCTGTGTAAACTTGACAGAACCACTGTCCTGTGTTAATATAAAGGGATGCTATGTAAACTTGCAAGAACAACTGTCGTTAATATAAAGGGATGCTGTGTAAACTTGGTAGATCCCATGTCCTGTGGTAATGTAAAGGGATGCTATGTAAACTTTGTAGATCCCCTGTCTTGTGTTAATGTAAAGGGATGCTGTGTAAACTTGGTAGATCCCCTGTCGTGTGGTAATGTAAAGGACTGCTGTGTAAACTTGGTAGATCCCCTGTCCTGTGTTAATGTAAAGGGATGCTGTGTAAACTTGGTCGATCCCCTGTCCTGTTGTAATGTAAAGGACTGGTGTGTAAACTTGGTAGATTCCCTGTCCTGTGGTAATGTAAAGGGATACTATGTAAACTTTGTAGATCGCCTGTCCTCTGGTAATGTAAAGGGATGCTGTGTAAACTTGGCAGAATCACTGTCCTGTGTTAATGTAAAGGGATGCTGTGTAAACTTGGCAGAACAACTGTCCTGTGTTAATGTAAAGGAATGCCGTGTAAACTTGACAGAACCACTGTCCTGTGTTAGTGTAAAGGCATTCTGTGAAAACTTGGCAGAACCACTGTCCTGTGGTAATGTAAAGGGATGCTGTGTAAACTTGGTAGATCCCATGTCCTCTGGTAATGTAAAGGGCTGCTGTGTAAACTTGGTAGATCCCCTGTCTTGTGTTAATGTAAAGGGATGCTGTGTAAACTTGGTAGATCCCCTGTCTTGTGGTAATGTGCAGGGATGCTGTGTAAACTTGGTAGATCCCCTGTTCTGTGGTAATGTAAAGGACTGCTGTGTAAACTTGGTAGATCCCCTGTCCTGTGGTAATGTAAAGGGCTGCTGTGTAAACTTGGTAGATCCACTGTCCTGTGGTAATGTAAAGGGATGCTATGGAAACTTGGTAGATCCCCTGTCCTGTGGTAATGTAAAGGACTGCTGTGTAAACTTGGTAGATCCACTGTCCTGTGGTAATGTAAAGGGATGAAATGTAAACTTGGTAGATCAACTGTCCTGTGGTAATGTAAAGGGATGCTATGGAAACTTGGTTGATCCCCTGTCCTGTGGTAATGTAAAGGACTGCTGTGTAAACTTGGTAGATCCACTGTCCTGTGGTAATGTAAAGGGATGATATGTAAACTTGGTAGATCCACTGTCCTGTGGTAATGTAAAGGGATGCTATGTAAACTTGGTAGATCCACTGTGCTGTGGTAATGTAAAGGGATGCTGTCTAAACTTGGTAGATCCACTGTCCTGTGGTAATGTAAAGGAATGCTATGTAAACTTGGTAGATCCCCTGTCCTGTGGTAATATAAAGGGATGCTGTGTAAACTTGGTAGATCCACTGTCCTGTGGTAATGTAAAGGGATGCTGTGTAAACTTGGTAGATCCACTGTCCTGTGGTAATGTAAAGGACTGCTGTGTAAACTTGGTAGATCCCCTGTGGTAATGTAAAGGGATGCTGTGTAAACTTTGTAAATCCCCTGTCCTGTGGTAATGTAAAGGAATGCTGTGTAAACTTGGTAGATCCCCTGTCCTGTGGTAATGTAAAGGACTGCTGTGTAAACTAGGTAGTTCCCCTGTGGTAATGTAAAGGGATGCTGTGTAAACTTGGTAGATCCCCTGTCCTGTGGTAATGTAACGGAATGCTGTGTAAACTTGGTAGATCCCCTGTCCTGTGGTAATGTAACGGAATGCTGTGTAAACTTGGTAGATCCACTGTCCTGTGGTAATGTAAAGGGCTGCTGTGTAAACTTGGTAGATCCACTGTCCTGTGGTAATGTAAAGGGATGCTGTGTAAACTTGGTAGATCCACTGTCCTGTGGTAATGTAAAGGGATGCTGTGTAAACTTGGTAGATCCACTGTCCTGTGGTAATGTAAAGGGATGCTGTGTAAACTTGGTAGATCTCCTGTGGTAATGTAAAGGGATGCTGTGTAAACTTGGTAAATATCCTGTGGTAATGTAAAGGGATGGTGTGTTAACTTGGTAGATCTCCTGTGTTAATGTAAAGGGATGCTGTGTGAACTTGACAGAACCATTGTCCTGTGTTAATGTAAAGGGATGCTATGTAAACTTTTAAGATCTCCTGTGGTAATGTAAACGGCTGCTGTGTAAACTTGGTAGATCCCTTGTCCTGTGCTAATGTAAAGGGATGCTATGTAAACTTGGTAGATCCCCTGTCTTGTGTTAATGTAAATGGATGCTGTGTAAACTTGGTAGATCCCCTGTCCTGTGGTAATGTAAAGGACTGCTGTGTAAACTTGGTAGATCCCCTGTCCTGTGTTAATGTAAAGGGATGCTGTGTAAACTTGGTAGATCCCCTGTCCTGTGGTAATGTAAAGGACTGCTGTGTAAACTTGGTAGATTCCCTGTCCTGTGGTAATGTAAAAGGATGCTATGTAAACTTGGTAGATCCCCTGTCCTGTGGTAATGTAAAGGGATGCTGTGTAAACTTATCAGAATCACTGTCCTGTGTTAATGTAGAGGGATGCTGTGTAAACTTGACAGAACCACTGTCCTGTGTTAGTGTAAAGGCATTCTGTGAAAACTTGGCAGAACCACTGTCCTGTGTTAATGTAAAGGGATGCTGTGTAAACTTGATAGATCCCCTGTTCTGTGGTAATGTAAAGGGCTGCTGTGTAAACTTGGTAGATCCCCTATCTTGTGTTAATGTAAAGGGATGCTCTGTAAACTTGGTAGATCCCCTGTCCTGTGGTAATGTAAAGGGATGCTGTGTAAACTTGATAGA
Organism: Limnoperna fortunei; assembly: GCA_944474755.1. NCBI lineage: Eukaryota > Metazoa > Mollusca > Bivalvia > Mytilida > Modiolidae > Limnoperna > Limnoperna fortunei. Next base: position 97,968,761 of record OX104113.1, on the reverse strand, counting down.
TCCCTTGTGGTAATGTAAAGGACTGCTCTGTAAACTTGGTAGATCCCCTGTTCTGTGGTAATGTAAAGGGCTGCTGTGTAAACTTGGTAGATCCCCTGTTCTGTGGTAATGTAAAGGGCTGCTGTGTAAACTTGGTAGATCCACTGTCCAGTGGTAATGTAAAGGGCTGCTTTGTAAACTTGGTTGATCCACTGTCCTGTGGTAATGTAAAGGACTGCTGTGTAAACTTGGTAGATCCCCTGTCCTGTGTTAATGTAAAGGGATGCTGTGTAAACTTGGTAGATCCCCTGTCCTGTGGTAATGTAAAGGACTGGTGTGTAAACTTGGTAGATTCCCTGTCCTGTGGTAATGTAAAGGGAAACTATGTAAACTTGGTAGAACCACTGTCCTGTGGTAATGTAAAGGGATGATATGTAAACTTGGTAGATCCACTGTCCTGTGGTAATGTAAAGGGATGCTATGTAAACTTGGTAGATCCACTGTGCTGTGGTAATGTAAAGGGATGCTGTCTAAACTTGGTAGATCCACTGTCCTGTGGTAATGTAAAGGAATGCTATGTAAACTTGGTAGATCCCCTGTCCTGTGGTAATATAAAGGGATGCTGTGTAAACTTGGTAGATCCACTGTCCTGTGGTAATGTAAAGGGATGCTGTGTAAACTTGGTAGATCCACTGTCCTGTGGTAATATAAAGGACTGCTGTGTAAACTTGGTAGATCCCCTGTGGTAATGTAAAGGGATGCTGTGTAAACTTTGTAAATCCCCTGTCCTGTGGTAAAGTAAAGGAATGCTGTGTAAACTTGGTAGATCCCCTGTCCTGTGGTAATGTAAAGGACTGCTGTGTAAACTAGGTAGTTCCCCTGTGGTAATGTAAAGGGATGCTGTGTAAACTTGGTAGATCCCCTGTCCTGTGGTAATGTAACGGAATGCTGTGTAAACTTGGTAGATCCCATGTCCTGTGGTAATGTAACGGAATGCTGTGTAAACTTGGTAGATCCACTGTCCTGTGGTAATGTAAAGGGCTGCTGTGTAAACTTGGTAGATCCACTGTCCTGTGGTAATGTAAAGGGATGCTGTGTAAACTTGGTAGATCCACTGTCCTGTGGTAATGTAAAGGGATGCTGTGTAAACTTGGTAGATCCACTGGCCTGTGGTAATGTAAAGGGATGCTGTGTAAACTTGGTAGATCTCCTGTGGTAATGTAAAGGGATGCTGTGTAAACTTGGTAAATATCCTGTGGTAATGTAAAGGGATGGTGTGTTAACTTGGTAGATCTCCTGTGTTAATGTAAAGGGATGCTGTGTGAACTTGACAGAACCATTGTCCTGTGTTAATGTAAAGGGATGCTATGTAAACTTTTAAGATCTCCTGTGGTAATGTAAACGGCTGCTGTGTAAACTTGTTAGATCCCTTGTCCTGTGGTAATGTAAAGGGATGCTATGTAAACTTGGTAGATCCCCTGTCTTGTGTTAATGTAAAGGGATGCTGTGTAAACTTGGTAGATCCCCTGTCCTGTGGTAATGTAAAGGACTGCTGTGTAAACTTGGTAGATCCCCTGTCCTGTGTTAATGTAAAGGGATGCTGTATAAACTTGGTAGATCCCCTGTCCTGTGGTAATATAAAGGACTGCTGTGTAAACTTGGTAGATTCCCTGTCCTGTGGTAATGTAAAAGGATGCTATGTAAACTTGGTAGATCCCCTGTCCTGTGGTAATGTAAAGGGATGCTGTGTAAACTTATCAGAATCACTGTCCTGTGTTAATATAAAGGGATGCTGTGTAAACTTGACAGAACCACTGTCCTGTGTTAGTGTAAAGGCATTCTGTGAAAACTTGCCAGAACCACTGTCCTGTGTTAATGTAAAGGGATGCTGTGTAAACTTGATAGATCCCCTGTTCTGTGGTAATGTAAAGGGCTGCTGTGTAAACTTGGTAGATCCCCTATCTTGTGTTAATGTAAAGGGATGCTGTGTAAACTTGGTAGATCCCCTGTCCTGTGGTAATGTAAAGGACTGCTGTGTAAACTTGGTAGATCCCCTGTCCTGTGTTAATGTAAAGGGATGCTGTGTAAACTTGGTAGATCCCCTGTCCTGTGGTAATGTAAAGGACTGGTGTGTAAACTTGGTAGATTCCCTGTCCTGTGGTAATGTAAAGGGAAACTATGTAAACTTGCTAGATCCCCTGTCCTCTGGTAATGTAAAGGGATGCTGTCTAAACTTGGCAGAATCAGTGTCCTGTGTTAATGTAATGGGATGCTGTGTAAACTTGGCAGAACCACTGTCCTGTGTTAATGTAAAGGAATGCTGTGTAAACTTGACAGAACCACTGTCCTGTGTTAGTGTAAAGGCATTCTGTGAAAACTTGGCAGAACCACTGTCCTGTGTTAATGTAAAGGGATGCTGTGTAAACTTGGTAGATCCCCTGTCCTGTGGTAATGTAAAGGGCTGCTGTGTAAACTTGGTAGATCCCATGTCTTGTGTTAATGTAAAGGGATGCTGTGTAAACTTGGTAGATCCCCTGTCCTGTGGTAATGTAAAGGACTCCTGTGTAAACTTGGTAGAACCACTGTCCTGTGTTAATGTAAAGGGATGCTGTGTAAACTTGGCAGAACCAATGTCCTGTGTTAATGTAAAGGAATGCTGTGTAAACTTGACAGAACCACTGTCCTGTGTTAATGTAAAGGACTGCTGTGTAAACTTGGTAGATCCCCTGTCCTGTGGTAATGTAAAGGACTCCTGTGTAAACTTGGTAGAACCACTGTCCTGTGTTAATGTAAAGGGATGCTGTGTAAACTTGACAGAACCAATGTCCTGTGTTAATGTAAAGGAATGCTGTGTAAACTTGGCAGAACCAATGTCCTGTGTTAATGTAAAGGAATGCTGTGTAAACTTGACAGAACCACTGTCCTGTGTTAATGTAAAGGAATGCTGTGTAAACTTGACAGAATCACTGTCCTGTGTTAATGTAAAGGGATGCTGTGTAAACTTGGCAGAACCAATGTCCTGTGTTAATGTAAAGGAATGCTGTGTAAACTTGGCAGAACCACTGTCCTGTGTTAATGTAAAGGGATGCAATGTAAACTTGGCAGATCTCCTGTGGTAATGTAAAGGGCTGCTGTGTAAACTTGGTAGATCCCCTGTCCTGTGGTAATGTAAAGGGCTGCTGTGTAAACTTGGTAGATCCCTTGTCCTGTGGTAATGTAAAGGGATGCTATGTAAACTTGGTAGATCCCCTGTCTTGTGTTAATGTAAAGGGATGCTGTGTAAACTTGGTAGATCCCCTGTCCTGTGGTAATGTAAAGGACTGCTGTGTAAACTTGGTAGATCCCCTGTCCTGTGTTAATGTAAAGGGATGCTGTGTAAACTTGGTAGATCCCCTGTCCTGTGGTAATGTAAAGGACTGCTGTGTAAACTTGGTAGATTCCCTGTCCTGTGGTAATGTAAAAGGATGCTATGTAAACTTGGTAGATCCCCTGTCCTGTGGTAATGTAAAGGGATGCTGTGTAAACTTATCAGAATCACTGTCCTGTGTTAATGTAAAGGGATGCTGTGTAAACTTGACAGAACCACTGTCCTGTGTTAGTGTAAAGGCATTCTGTGAAAACTTGGCAGAACCACTGTCCTGTGTTAATGTAAAGGGATGCTGTGTAAACTTGGTAGATCCCCTGTTCTGTGGTAATGTAAAGGGCTGCTGTGTTAACTTGGTAGATCCCCTATCCTGTGTTAATGTAAAGGGATGCTGTTTAAACTTGGTAGATCCCCTGTCCTGTGGTAATGTAAAGGACTGCTCTGTAAACTTGGTAGATCCCCTGTCCTGTGTTAATGTAAAGGGATGCTGTGTAAACTTGGTAGATCCCTTGTCCTGTGGTAATGTAAAGGACTGGTGTGTAAACTTGGTAGATTCCCTGTCCTGTGGTAATGTAAAGGGAAACTATGTAAACTTGGTAGATCCCCTGTCCTCTGGTAATGTAAAAGGATGCTGTGTAAACTTGGCAGAATCACTGTCCTGTGTTAATGTAAAGGGATGCTGTGTAAACTTGGCAGAACCACTGTCCTGTGTTAATGTAAAGGAATGCTGTGTAAACTTGACAGAACAACTGTCCTGTGTTAGTGTAAAGGGATGCTGTGTAAACTTGGTAGATCCCCTGTCCTGTGGTAATGTAAAGGGCTGCTGTGTAAACTTGGTAGATCCCCTGTCTTGTGTTAATGTAAAGGGATGCTGTGTAAACTTGGTAGATCCCCTGTATTGTGGTAATGTAAAGGACTGCTGTGTAAACTTGGTAGAACCACTGTCCTGTGTTAATGTAAAGGGATGCTGTGTAAACTTGGCAGAACCAATGTCCTGTGTTAATGTAAAGGAATGCTGTGTAAACTTGACAGAACCACTGTCCTGTGTTAATGTAAAGGGATGCAATGTAAACTTGGCAGATCTCCTGTGGTAATGTAAAGGGCTGCTGTGTAAACTTGGTAGATCCCTTGTCCTGTGGTAATGTAAAGGGATGCTATGTAAACTTGGTAGATCCCCTGTCTTGTGTTAATGTAAAGGGATGCTGTGTAAACTTAGTAGATCCCCTGTCCTGTGGTAATGTAAAGGACGGCTGTGTAAACTTGGTAGATCCCCTGTCCTTTGTTAATGTAAAGGGATGCTGTGTAAACTTGGTAGATCCCCTGTCCTGTGGTAATGTAAAGGACGGCTGTGTAAACTTGGTAGATCCCCTGTCCTTTGTTAATGTAAAGGGATGCTGTGTAAACTTGGTAGATCCCCTGTCCTGTGGTAATGTAAAGGACTGCTGTGTAAACTTGGTAGATTCCCTGTCCTGTGGTAATGTAAAAGGATGCTATGTAAACTTGGTAGATCCCCTGTCCTGTGGTAATGTAAAGGAATGCTGTGTAAACTTATCAGAATCACTGTCCTGTGTTAATGTAAAGGGATGCTGTGTAAACTTGACAGAACCACTGTCCTGTGTTAGTGTAAAGGCATTCTGTGAAAACTTGGCAGAACCACTGTCCTGTGTTAATGTAAAGGGATGCTGTGTAAACTTGGTAGATCCCCTGTTCTGTGGTAATGTAAAGGGCTGCTGTGTAAACTTGGTAGATCCCCTATCCTGTGTTAATGTAAAGGGATGCTGTGTAAACTTGGTAGATCCCCTGTCCTGTGGTAATGTAAAGGACTGCTCTGTAAACTTGGTAGATCCCCTGTCCTGTGTTAATGTAAAGGGATGCTGTGTAAACTTGGTACATCCCTTGTCCTGTGGTAATGTAAAGGACTGGTGTGTAAACTTGGTAGATTCCCTGTCCTGTGGTAATGTAAAGGGAAACTATGTAAACTTGGTAGATCCCCTGTCCTCTGGTAATGTAAAGGGATGCTGTGTAAACTTGGCAGAATCACTGTCCTGTGTTAATGTAAAGGGATGCTGTGTAAACTTGGCAGAACCATTGTCCTGTGTTAATGTAAAGGAATGCTGTGTAAACTTGACAGAACAACTGTCCTGTGTTAGTGTAAAGGGATGCTGTGTAAACTTGGTAGATCCCCTCTCCTGTGGTAATGTAAAGGGATGCTGTGTAAACTTGGTAGATCCCCTGTCCTGTGTTAATGTAAAGGGATGCAATGTAAACTTGGCAGATCTCCTGTGGTAATGTAAAGGACTGCTCTGTAAACTTGGTAGATCCCTTGTCCTGTGGTAATGTAAAGGGATGCTATGTAAACTTGGTAGATCCCCTGTCTTGTGTTAATGTAAAGGGATGCTGTGTAAACTTGGTAGATCCCCTGTCCTGTGGTAATGTAAAGGACTGCTGTGTAAACTTGGTAGATCCCCTGTCCTGTGTTAATGTAAAGGGATGCTGTGTAAACTTGGTAGATCCCCTGTCCTGTGGTAATGTAAAGGACTGGTGTGTAAACTTGGTAGATTAACTGTCCTGTGGTAATGTAAAGGTATATTATGTAAACTTGGTAGATCCCCTGTCCTCTGGTAATGTAAAGGGATGCTGTGTAAACTTGGCAGAATCACTGTCCTGTGTTAATGTAAAGGGATGCTGTGTAAACTTGGCAGAACCACTGTCCTATGTTAATGTAAAGGAATGCTGTGTAAACTTGACAGAACCACTGTCCTGTGTTAGTGTAAAGATATTCTGTGAAAACTTGGCAGAACCACTGTCCTGTGTTAATGTAAAGGGATGCTGTGTAAACTTGGTAGATCCCCTGTCCTGTGGTAATGTAAAGGGCAGCTGTGTAAACTTGGTATATGCACTGTACAGTGGTAATGTAAAGGGATGCTGTGTAAACTTGGTAGATCCCTTGTCTTGTGTTAATGTAAAGGGATGCTGTGTAAACTTGGTAGATCTCCTGTCCTGTGGCAATGTAAAGGACTGCTGTGTAAACTTGGTAGATCCCTTGTCCTGTGGTAACGTAAAGGGATGCTATGTAAACTTGGTAGATCCCCTGTCCTGTGGTAATGTAAAGGGCTGCTGTGTAAACTTGGTAGATCCCCTGTCCTGTGGTAATGTAAAGGGATGCTATGTAAACTTGGTAGATCCCCTGTCCTGTGTTAATGTAAAGGAATGCTGTGTAAACTTAGTAGATCCCCTGTTATGTGGTAATGTAAAGGGTTGCTGTGTAAACTTGGTAGATCCACTGTCGTGTGGTAATGTAAAGGGATGCTTTGTAAACTTTTTAGATCCACTGTCCTGTGTTAATATAAAGGAATGCTGTGTAAACTTGGTAGATCCACTGTCCTGTGGTAATGTAAAGGGATGCTATCGAAACTTGGTAGATCTCCTGTGGTAATGTAAAGGGATGCTATGTAAACTTGGTAGATCCACTGTCCTGTGGTAATGTAGAGGGATGCTATGAAAACTTGGTAGATCTCCTGTGGTAATGTAAAGGGATGCTATATAAACTTGGTAGGTCTCCTGTCCCGTGGTAATGTAAATGCCTGCTGTGTAAACTTGGTAGATCCACTGTCCTGTGGTATTACAAAGGGATGCTATGTAAACTTGGAAGATCCCCTGTCCTGTGATAATGTAAAGGGATGCTATCGAAACTTGTTAGATCTCCTGTGGTAATGTAAAGGGATGCTATGTAAACTTGGTAGATCCCCTGTCCTGTGGTAATGTAAAGGGATGCTATGTAAACTTGGTAGATCCACTGTCCTGTGGTAATGTAAAATCATGCTGTGTAAACTTGGTAAATATCCTGTGGTAATGTAAAGGGATGGTGTGTTAACTTGGTAGATCTCCTGTGTTAATGCAAAGGGATGCTGTGTGAACTTGACAGAACCATTGTCCTGTGTTAATGTAAAGGGATGCTATGTAAACTTGGTAGATCTCCTGTGGTAATGTAAAGGGCTGCTGTGTAAACTTGGTAGATCCCTTGTCCTGTGGTAATGTATGTTGATGCTATGTAAACTTGGTAGATCCCCTGTCTTGTGTTAAAGTAAAGGGATGATGTGTAAACTTGGTAGATCCCCTGTCCTGTGGTAATGTAAAGGACTGCTGTGTAAACTTGGTAGATCCCCTGTCCTGTGTAAATGTAAAGGGATGCTGTGTAAACATGGCAGAACCACTGTCCTGTGTTAATGTAAAGGAATGCTGTGTAAACTTGGCAGAACCAATGTCCTGTGTTAATGTAAAGGCATGATGTGTAAACTTGGCAGAACCACTGTCTTGTGTTAATGTAAAGGGATGCTATGTAAACTTGGTAGATCCCCTGTCTTGTGTTAATGTAAAGGGATTCTGTGTAAACTTGGTAGATCCCCTGTCCTGTGGTAATGTAAAGGGATGCTGTGTAAACTTGGTAGATCCCATGTCCTGTGGTAATGTAAAGGGATGCTATGTAAACTTGGTAGATCCCCTGTCTTGTGTTAATGTAAAGGGATTCTGTGTAAACTTGGTAGATCCCCTGTCCTGTGGTAATGTAAAGGACTGCTGTGTAAACTTGGTAGATCCCCTGTCCTGTGTTAATGTAAAGGGATGCTGTGTAAACTTGGTAGATCCCCTGTCCTGTGGTAATGTAAAGGACTGGTTTGTAAACTTGGTAGATTCCCTGTCCTGTGGTAATGTAAAGGGATATTATGTAAACTTGGTAGATCCCCTGTCCTCTGGTAATGTAAAGGGATGCTGTGTAAACTTGGCAGAATCACTGTCCTGTGTTAATGTAAAGGGATGCTGTGTAAACTTGGCAGAACCACTGTCCTATGTTAATGTAAAGGAATGCTGTGTAAACTTGACAGAATCACTGTCCTGTGTTAGTGTAAAGACATTCTGTGAAAACTTGGCAGAACCACTGTCCTGTGTTAATGTAAAGGGATGCTGTGTAAACTTGGTAGATCCCCTGTTCTGTGGTAATCTAAAGGGCTGCTGTGTACACTTGGTAGATCTTCTGTGGTAATGTAAAGGTATGTGTGTTAACTTGGAAGATATCCTGTCCTGTGGTAATGTAAAGGGATGCTGTGTAAACTTGGTACATCCACTGTCCTGTGGTAATGTAAAGGGATGCTATGGAAACTTGGTAGATCCCCTGTCCTGTGGTAATGTAAAGGACTGCTGTGTAAACTTGGTAGATCCACTGTCCTGTGGTAATGTAAAGGGATGCTGTGTAAACTTGGTAGATCTCCTGTGGTAATGTAAAGGAATGCTGTGTAAACTTGGTAGATCCCCTGTGGTAATGTAAAGCGATGCTGTGTAAACTTGGTAGATCCCCTGTCCTGTGTTAAGTAAAGGGATGCTATGTAAACTTGACAGAACCACTGTCCTGTGTTAATATAATTGGATGCTATGTAAACTTGGAAGAACAACTGTCGTTAATGTAAAGGGATGCTGTGTAAACTTGACAGAACCACTGTCCTGTGTTAATATAGAGGGATGCTATTTAAACTTGCAAGAACAACTGTCGTTAATGTAAAGGGATGCTGTGTAAACTTTGCAGAACCACTGTCCTGTGTTAATGTAAAGGAATGCTGTGTAAACATGACAGAACCACTGTCCTGTGTTAATGTAAAGGCATGCTGCGCAAACTTAGTAGATCCCCTGTCCTGTGATAATGTAAAAGGATGCTATGGAAACTTGGTAGATCTCCTGTGGTAATGTAAAGGGATGCTATGTAAACTTGGTAGATCCCCTGTCCTGTTGTAATGTAAAGGCCTGCTGTGTAAACTTGGTAGATCCACTGTCCTGTGGTAATGTAAAGAACTGATGTGTAAACTTGGTAGATCCCCTGTCCTGTGGTAATGTAAAGGGATGCTATGTAAACTTGGTAGATCCCCTGTCCTGTGGTAATGTAAAGGGATGCTATGTAAACTTGGTAGATCCCCTGTCCTGTGGTAATGTAAAGGGATGCTATGTAAACTTGGTAGATCCCCTGTCCTGTGTTAATGTAAAGGATTGCTGTGTAAACTTGGTAGATCCCCTGTTCTGTGGTAATGTAAAGGGTTGCTGTGTAAACTTTTTACATCCACTGTCCTGTGTTAACATAAAGGAATGCTGTGTAAACTTGGTAGATCCACTGTCATGTGGTAATGTAAAGGGATGCTATGTAAACTTGGTAGATCCCCTGTCCTGTGGTAATGTAAAGGGATGCTATGTAAACTTGGTAGATCCCCTGTCCTGTGATGATGTAAAGGGATGCTATGGAAACTTGGTAGATCGCCTGTGGTAATGTAAAGGGATGCTATGTAAACTTGGTAGATCCCCTGTCCTGTGGTAATGTAAAGGCCTGCTGTGTAAACTTGGTAGATCCCCTGTCCTGTGGTAACGTAAAGGGCTGCTGTGTAAACTTGGTAGATCCACTGTGTGGTAATGTAAAGGGATGCTGTGTAAACTTGGAAGATCTCCTGTCCTGTGGTAATGTAAAGGGCTGCTGTGTAAACTTGGTAGATCCACTGTCCTGTGGTAATGTAAAGGAATGCTATGTAAACTTGGTAGATCTCCTGTCCTGTGGTAATGAAAAGGGCTGCTGTGTAAACTTGGTAGATCCACTGTCCTGTGGTAATGTAAAGGGATGCTGTGTAAACTTGGTAGATACCCTGTCCTGTGTTAATGTAAAGGACTGCTGTGTAAACTTGGCAGATCTCCTGTGGTAATGTAAAGGTATGTGTGTTAACTTGGTAGATCTCCTGTGGTAATGTAAAGGGCTGCTGTGTAAACTTGGTAAATCTCCTGTGGTAATGTAAAGGGATGCTGTGTAAACTTGGTAGATACCCTGTCCTGTGTTAATGTAAAGGACTGCTGTGTAAACTTGGCAGATCTCCTGTGGTAATGTAAAGGTATGTGTGTTAACTTGGTAGATCTCCAGTGGTAATGTAAAGGGCTGCTGTGTAAACTTGGTAGATCTCCTGTGGTAATGTAAATGTATGTGTGTTAACTTGGTAGATCCCCTGTCCTGTGGTAATGTAAAGGGATGCTGTGTAAACTTGGTAGATCTCCTGTGGTAATGTAAATGTATGTGTGTAAACTTGGTAGATCCACTGTCCTGTGGTAATGTAAAGGGCTGCTGTGTACACTTGGTAGATCTCCTGTGGTAATGTAAATGTATGTGTGTTAACTTGGTAGATCCCCTGTCCTGTGGTAATGTAAAGGGATGCTGTGTAAACTTGGTAGATCCACTGTCCTGTGGTAATGTAAAGGACTGCTGTGTAAACTTGGTAGATCCACTGTCCTGTGGTAATGTAAAGGGCTGCTGTGTAAACTTGGTAGATCCACTGTCCTGTGGTAATGTAAAGGACTGCTGTGTAATCTTGGTAGATCCACTGTCCTGTGGTAATGTAAAGGACTGCTGTGTAAACTTGGTAGATCCACTGTCCTGTGGTAATGTAAAGGACTGCTGTGTAAACTTGGTAGATCCACTGTCCTGTGGTAATGTAAAGGGATGCTGTGTAAACTTGGTAGATCCCCTGTGGTAATGTAAAGGAATGCTGTGTAAACTTGGTAGATCTCCTGTGGTAATGTAAAGGAATGCTGTGTAAACTTGGTAGATCCCCTGTGGTAATGTAAAGCGATGCTGTGTACACTTGGTAGATCCCCTGTGGTAATGTAAAGGGATGCTGTGTAAACTTGGTAGATCCCCTGTCCTGTGGTAATGAAAAGGACTGCTGTGTAAACTTGGTAGATCCACTGTCCTGTGGTAATGTAAAGGGCTGCTGTGTAAACTTGGTAGATCCACTGTCCTGTGGTAATGTAAAGGGCTGCTGTGTAAACTTGGTAGATCCACTGTCCTGTGGTAATGTAAAGGACTGCTGTGTAATCTTGGTAGATCCACTGTCCTGTGGTAATGTAAAGGGCTGCTGTGTAAACTTGGTAGATCCACTGTCCTGTGGTAATGTAAAGGGCTGCTGTGTACACTTGGTAGATCTCCTGTGGTAATGTAAATGTATGTGTGTTAACTTGGTAGATCCCCTGTCCTGTGGTAATGTAAAGGGATGCTGTGTAAACTTGGTAGATCCACTGTCCTGTGGTAATGTAAAGGTCTGCTGTGTAAACTTGGTAGATCCACTGTCCTGTGGTAATGTAAAGGACTGCTGTGTAATCTTGGTAGATCCACTGTCCTGTGGTAATGTAAAGGACTGCTGTGTAAACTTGGTAGATCCACTGTCCTGTGGTAATGTAAAGGACTGCTGTGTAAACTTGGTAGATCCACTGTCCTGTGGTAATGTAAAGGGATGCTGTGTAAACTTGGTAGATCCCCTGTGGTAATGTAAAGGAATGCTGTGTAAACTTGGTAGATCTCCTGTGGTAATGTAAAGGAATGCTGTGTAAACTTGGTAGATCCCCTGTGGTAATGTAAAGCGATGCTGTGTAAACTTGGTAGATCCCCTGTGGTAATGTAAAGGGATGCTGTGTAAACTTGGTAGATCCCCTGTGGTAATGTAAAGGGATGCTGTGTAAACTTGGTAGATCTCCTATGGTAATGTAAAGGAATGCTGTGTAAACTTGGTAGATCCCCTGTGGTAATGTAAAGCGATGCTGTGTAAACTTGGTAGATCCCCTGTCCTGTGGTAAGTAAAGGGATGCTATGTAAACTTGACAGAACCACTGTCCTGTGTTAATATAAAGGGATGCTATGTAAACTTGGAAGAACAACTGTCGTTAATGTAAAGGGATGCTGTGTAAACTTGACAGAACCACTGTCCTGTGTTAATATAAAGGGATGCTATGTAAACTTGCAAGAACAACTGTCGTTAATGTAAAGGGATGCTGTGTAAACTTGACAGAACCACTGTCCTGTGTTAATATAAAGGGATGCTATGTAAACTTGCAAGAACAACTGTCGTTAATGTAAAGGGATGCTGTGTAAACTTGACAGAACCACTGTCCTGTGTTAATATAAAGGGATGCTATGTAAACTTGCAAGAACAACTGTCGTTAATGTAAAGGGATGCTGTGTAAACTTGGTAGATCCACTGTCCTGTGGTAATGTAAAGGGATGCTATGTAAACTTGGTAGATCCCTTGTCCTGTGATAATGTAAAGGGATGCTATCGAAACTTGGTAGATCTCCTGTGGTAATGTAAAGGGATGCTATGTAAACTTGGTAGATCTCCTGTCCTGTGGTAATGTAAAGGACTGCTGTGTAAACTTGTTAGATCCACTGTCCTGTGGTAATGTAAAGGGATGCTATGTAAACTTGGTAGATCTCCTGTGGTAATGTAAAGGGATGCTATGTAAACTTGGTAGATCCCATGTCCTGTGGTAATGTAAAGGGCTGCTGTGTAAACTTGGTAGATCCACTGTCCTGTGTCATATTCATTTATATCTTCCTTTTTCAATTTCTCAAAATTGATCACTTGTTCGCATTTTGCATATATTTTTTCTATTTTTGAAATTAGTGTTCATTATGAAACTTTCAATTTTGTATTCAGTTTTGCTTTATAGAAATATTTTATTATCATTAGTAGATTAATTTAGTTTATTAAAGAATATAAGTTTTATATGTATTTTTTAATTTTTGTTTATTATTATTTAGAGATGTTTGATTCATGTATTTTAATTTGTTTAAAACAATATCGCTTGATATGCATATATTATACACATATGAATACCATGAATATTTCTATGAAGATTTTTTTATAAAATAAAAGCGTCGTCTAATAATGGATTGCTAGTGTGATTTTAAAATGCTACTGGATACTTGATTGATTGCATTTTAATAAATGTATCTAATGGATATAGAGCTAATTCGGCTCGAGCTGCTGTATTAACTGCTTGTTTGCTGAGTCCCAGTATAAATTTACAGAATTTCAAGTTTTTCTATGTAGCTAGTATCTATAAGTGAAATGATATCAAATTTCGCATTATCTTTGCTTCTGTTTAAAGATGTATAAGTCCATGTATTAAATTTCTGAGTTATATGTTAGAATTGGTATAACTTAAGATTCAAAAAGTGTTTATATATGTTTAAAGGTATATTTGTTAGTGGGTTTAAATATTTAAAACATTGAGAACATTATTTTGTTTCTGTTTTTGGATAGTTCTAAATGAGGGGAGTGAAACTTCCTGATTATTCAATAATGTTTCCTAGATATTTGTACTTCAGCACTTTTTCTATTTTTTCTTCAGCTATGAAAAAGTCCTTTTTATTATCTATTATATTTTTTGTTGGAATATCAGAATTTTATTCTTTTTGTATTAATTGAAAGTTGCCAATTAAAACAATATTCATGTAGTTTGTTTATAGATTTCTGAAGTCCTTCTGGAGTTTCAGAAAATAGTAGGATATTGTCTGTAAACATTAAACATTGGAGACATATTTTCAATAGTAACTGTTTAAATTCCCGAGAAAAATGTCAGGGATGTCATTTATGTATATATTAAAGATTAGAGAACTTAGATTATGTCCTTGTTTCACACCTCTTTCTATTGAACAGATTCCGATAAAAAATGTTGCGATTTGACCGAGGCAGTAGAACATTGGTACATGTTTTTGATTGCATTATATAAGTTAATTCCTAAATCTTTATTTTCAGCAGTTTATATAGTAGACATTCTCCATACAGAATCAAAGGCTTTTCGTAAATCTACAAAACAGACTTTATTTTTTTCTATTGTTGACATATTTATTCAATAAAGTTTTAAGAACAAAGAGACGGTCTAAAGTTCGATATTTTTTTTGCGGAATCCAAATTGTGAAGATTTATTTTAGATTCAAATAGGTTAAGAAGTCTAACATTTATAATCGAGTTGAAAAGTTTACTTAAACAGTTGGTTAGGGAAACAAATCTGTAATTTGATAAAATAAAGGCATCTCCACTTTTAAAAATTGAAACAATGAAGGAATGATTCCATTTTTGATGGTATAAAGATGTATCTAGTACACAATTGTAAATTTTTTCTAAATCCGACAAAAGGACAGAACTACTGTATTTTATTATTTCATAACATATAAGATCAGGACCACAGCTTTTGCCATTCTTTAATCTTTTGATTTGGTCTTTTATCTCAAAAATAGTTATCGGTTTATCATATCTTTTTTTAGAAGATTTTGTTCTTGTTCTTCAGTTTGTTCAATTTCTTTGAGTTTAGTTTGTTCAATTTCTTTCACTATGGACTGATTCATGTTTTCTGGTATTTTTATATGGTTTGTTGATAGTGGACTATCAAAAGGATTTTTTCAGACAGAAAGTCTTTTTTCCAGATTGTCTTTCACATATCCGTCTTTGGCATTTTCAGAACGCCAACGACCATGAACTTTGTAAAGTCTATCCGAAACACTGTTGTTTGCAGACTTGGTTGCTCCCTTACTTCGTAAACTATGCAAACCAAACTACTTTCTATCAAAACCTACTTTACTCAAAAGCGTCATTAAGAATTTCCCTAGCTCGAGTTTATGATAAGGGCTTATTTACCCTACTGAAACTTAAGAGTATCATTTATAGATTGTAAAGAACGAAAAATAAACTCAGAAGAATGGGTTTTAGTCCTACTAAATTGCAATCCCACTTTAAAAAAGACACAGGGCAAGTAGGAGTGTTAATTTTTTTGGGTTTATAGTTTGTTCAATTTCTTTGGGTTTATAGTTTGTTCAATTTCTTTGGGTTTATAGTTTGTTCAATTTCTTTGGGTTTATAGTTTGTTCAATTTCTTTGGGTTTATAGTTTGTTCAATTTCTTTGGGTTTATAGTTTGTTCAATTTCTTTGGGTTTATAGTTTGTTCAATTTCTTTGGGTTTATAGTTTGTTCAATTTTTTTGGGTTTATAGTTTGTTCAATTTCTTTGGGTTTATAGTTTGTTCAATTTCTTTGGGTTTATAGTTTGTTCAATTTCTTTGGGTTTATAGTTTGTTCAATTTCTTTGGGTTTATAGTTTGTTCAATTTTTTTGGGTTTATAGTTTGTTCAATTTCTTTGTGTTTATAGTTTGTTCAATTTCTTTGAGTTTAGTTTGTTCAATTTCTTTCACTATGGACTTATTAGTGTTTTCTGGTATTTTTACATGGTTTGTTGATAGTGGACTATCAAAAGGAATATTGTTAATTAATTGATCAGGATCTTCTAGGTTACTGTCTATGATTTCATTGACCTTTAAATTATGATTCTGCCTATTTGTTGGTGATATTTTCTTGTACTAGACAGTTCAATGTTGAGTAAAATATGGAAATTGTAAGCAGTTTTTAGTTTTGATGTGAATTTGACTGATTGATTTAGCTAGATTTGACGGCAGGGGTGGTACGAAGGGCGTTTCCTCGTCTTTAGTATCGATGTGTTTGTTTTTATTGTCATAGTCACTCCATAAAACTTTAGCGGATTATTTATCTCAGAGTTTCAAAAAGTACATTAATAAAAATATCCTTCGCCAAATTGGTACTGATCTTTCAGAAAGACTGAAGGTGATTTTCTTTGGATCGGATTTTGGTTGTACCCTGTTATTTTTTCACTTTCGGTTTTATAGAACGATAGCATTTTGAGAATTTTTTTAATATTTTTCAGTAATTTTTTGTTGTATATTTTCATCAACTAAAGACTTACATGTGTTAAGTGGTACTGTTTTGTGTTAAGCGGTACTGTTTTGTGTTAAGCGGTACTGTTTTGTGTTAAGTGGTACTGTTTTGTGTTAAGCGGTACTGTTTTGTGTTAAGTGGTACTGTTTTGTGTTAAGCGGTACTGTTTTGTGTTAAGCGGTACTGTTTTGTGTTAAGCGGTACTGTTTTGTGTTATTTGATGCCTTTTTCTTGCAAAATAACGTTTTTTTTACCAGACCATGTTTACATCTGCTTCTTCAGTAAGTACCAGATATCATGTCTCTAGCCTTTTAAGACCTTCTGTTTTTTTTTGTTACTATACTATTAAAGAAGGACATCTTAAAATAAAAATAAATCACTGTGCGTTATCAAGATTGTGTTTTCTTTTTCGCATCTAATGACAGTCATTATGGAAAGCTCAAGATTGTATGGCAGATGGCAGACAGGTATCCTTTGATACGGCGTATGGAACGGAGTGGATAAATTCCCTTATATAAACATCACACATTTATCGAACCTTTAAATTATCGTAACATGTGTTGTCTTGTTTGTATATTTAATACTTTTGTATCTATTCATAGGCAAAAAACCAAGACTTATTCTAAAGGTATTTTAAGATGCAATCATAAAAACTCATACCATGGATGCTGTGTAAACTTAGTACTATCACTGCAGGATATTTTTTTACATGTAGCTCTCAGAAAGCATCTTTGTTTTGTTAAAAATCATCGTAGACAAATGCCGCGTTCTCGAGATGTAAACAAATTAAATTAAAAAGTAAATTACACTTTTTTCGATTGCGGACCACGGTGGCTGATTTGGTCTAAGTACAATGTAGTTTGTTCTAATTGGATCTACCACCGGTGTGTTCATAATGGAATTGTGAGTTCAATCCTAGTTCTGGCAATCTCGACTCCAACCTTTGTTGACAAAGATTGCCACTTTTCATGCCGAAGATCGTCGGTACTTTACGGAGATTTGCGGCTTCATTCTGCAATGCAAACTGAACGCCATGATATAGCTAAAAAAATTTTTAAATGGCACAGAACCTCAGCACAATTTTTTAATCCCCTTTAATCTCTGCCTCTCAATGTTTACATTTCTACGTATTGTATTTGCCTTGCAAATTCAAATATATGCAAGATATATCTAAACATATCTAAACATCTGTTTAAGCATATTGTTGTATGATCAAGATTTTATTCTTCATCATTTTTATGCAAGACGTTTGCTTTAACCTAGTTGTAGTCGAATTTTCAATAAACCAGTATTATCTCTGTTTAGGGAAGATAGCAAAGACAGATATCATATAACAGTCAATACATCCAAGAACTTATTGATTAAATGAATGAATGATTACTTATTAAATTATCCGCCGAGCCGTATTTGTATTCGAGACGTAATAAAGTTATACAAACATAAAATTAATTGGAGGAAACCCTAGGGATAGACTAAAAAGCAGAACATTTCTACTTCCGCCGCAAAAGTAAAATGTATTGCGTAAGGGCTGAAAATATAGTCTTGTGTAGCGGATCAACTGTGCCTTCTCTCTTTGCACATCACATAAGGGAATTTAGCGTGCAAGAAGCGTGGCGCGATAAAACACGTTAACCCCTATGACCCGGTCCTAATCGTGTTATTACCTTAAACCCCATCCACATTACAAGAGCGGGCCTCCCTTATCCACTCGGTGACTTGTTGAGCAGCTTGGTGGGTAAAGCCTCGGTAACCGTTCCCTGTGCCCTACTTAAAAACTTGCGGGGATACGTTAACCCACGTATATTCCTATCCAAAAAACATTCTTTACGAACAAGGCTGAAATTCGTTTTTAGATAAACTAACCTATTGAGTTATTTTTAACAGATACAGTTCAACTGGGGCTTACGTTAACTGACAAACAACTGATAACAGAAACTATTGATCATGTTTTATCGAGCAACAAGACACGACATATAAGGTAAGGTTTTATACATTAAGAAATGTATTTGTCAATAATATTGTCTTGTGCATTTAATTACAATTTTCCGTGTAATGGTACCTGGAGTAAATTTAAACAATACATTCGGTAATAATATTAATCGTTATTTTTTTTTATTCCATTTACGGATGACACAGACATTCGTTGAATTGTCGATCCGAGTAATGTGTTCTTTTTACTAATAAAGTGGGAAATTTAAATTTTTTGGAGTATAATATACAAAAAATAAGCTTATATCTTTGTTTGGATGGAGTTTACAACACTTTCAGCTATTTTTCAGTTTTTCAGCCATGTCAAAGCATGTCTAGCTCGTATTAGGGGTTAGGGGGGAGTTAGAGTATCCGTCGAAAACATAAATTATGTACAAAAGTAAAAAAAATAGATCAGTATCAGAGCTGCGTAGCGAGTCCCCAGATGGCGGATTAGGGAAGCATTCCCGCGGGGGGAGGGGGAGGGTTATCAATAATATGAAAAGCTGACCGTTGACCTTACTGGCAACTTGTTTGAAGAGTACCACGCTCCTTGTAAGACACATTAGGAGCTATCTTTTATTGTAACTGTTACACAATTCTCTATTCTACGCCCCTATCCATTGCTCAATACTTTTCAAGGGGCAGTCAAAACTTTGCCATTTTCGTTGGTCAACTAATTTATTCAATTGGTTTATTGTTCATTGTTCAGTAGATTTCATTAAATCAGTCATCATGACCTTAACTCGATGCATTACATAAAGATAAAAAAAATATTCCAACTTGTTCGTGTCAACATAGGTGTTTCACAAATATCATATTTTTGCACTTGGAATATTGACAAACTAGTAGATTTGATCATTTCGATAGCGGCCAGAGACTTTGCAAAATGTGCAAGCTGTTGACAATAAATACGATTTATTTTAGAATGTAAAAAAAATTAAAAGTTAATGGTTAACTATTAAAAAATCAATCATATTACTGGAAAAGACCTTAATAATTTTTATCAGTTACATACAGGGTTACATCAACATTACATACAGATTGATAAGAGTACATGCATGATGAGCTATTTGTCAATATTCAGCAATCACCAAACCTTTAATATTTAAAACTTGGTTAGTTATTATCTGTACATATGTAACTTATCATTTAGGTAAATATCCTTTAAAAGCGTCAAAAGAAATAGTGGGTAATAACCGCCACAATCATACAACTAGATCTAAAGCTCCAGTATTATTTACAAAAGATAACAGGAACTTTGTATATTTAGAAATAGCAACGAATAAAATATCCAAACAATGTCGTTAACTAAATTTATTTACAAGAAAAGATTAACAGGAAATTACACAAAAATTATTACATATAGTTTCTTGAAATTAAAATTCTCTATGAGTTAAAATATACATGTCCTCGGAAAATAAAAAAATGGGCGGAGGTCGTATACAAAAACTGATAACGTTACTTATAGATGTTCCTCATCAATCATGTCCCACATGTACTACTCAGTTTAGTCTCGTGTGAAAGTCCTGGTCCTACATGTACTGCGGCATTAGGTATAGTGTCATTGGGAGTCCTAGTCCTACAGGTACTACTGAGTTAAGTCCTGGTCCTACATGTACTACGGAGTTAAGTATGGTGTCATTGGGAGTCCTAATCCTACATGTACTACGGAGTAAAGTCTCGTGTCATTGGGTGTTCTATTCGTACATGTATTACTGAGTTAAGTCCTGGTCCTACATATACTGCGGAGTTAAGTCTCGTGTCAACACCGAACTTGACTTCGTGGAAAAAGTGTTTGACTCCAACCATGCTAGTTTTACTACAGAAGTTCGGGGTTCTCCACCCCCCCCCCCATTCTAATAAAATTGGACGCTTTTTTTAAGCCGGAAAAAATGTTGAGTGTTGTAAACCTCCAAATAAGAAAACGTCAGTTCCAGACAAGCAGTTTATGCACTAAGCAGCTATGCTCATTGGAAAAAACACTATGAACAGACTAGAGTATTAAATATCTGATTTTACGTTGACTTATTTTTAAAAATTACATCAAATTCAACAGTGTTTTAAAGAAAAACTAACAAGAAATACGTAAACTATTTTATTGTCTATATTACATTTGAAGGAACGTAATAGTTAGTTAAATAAATAAAATCAGCTATCCAAATGGCAATAGTACTTACCTATTTTCATATAAAAATTGTTGCCAAGCTGAACATGCATAAAGAAAAAAATTCTTTTTTGACATCAGGTTTTATAAATTGGCGACTGAAAATTGAAGCTTGATTATACCATCTGTTAAAACAACCCCGCAATCGTTAATACAGTTAAATGAAATCTATCTAAACTAAAAGTTACACTCCCGTGCGCTCGGTGTTTTGATTGCATTTTTTTGTTATTCCATATTATACCATTGAAGTGCTAAAATCCAATTAAAAAAAATTCTACACTATAACACGTCCATATTTTATGTTAAGCCTTTTTTGTTGACATGTCACAAATCGTCCTTGACATTTGCTACGGGAATTTTACATAGTAAGTCAGCCATTTTATTTTCTAAAAGGACCTTTTGGTGTTTTCAGAAAGATCTTCTGCTTTCGTAACGTTCAGTGCTATTCGGAAAAACTGCGAGACTTTCCCCGCTTTAACTGCATGCAGACGACAATACACGAAGGATTCCGAATAGACAACAATCGACTCTTCCGTTGTAATTTTGGTCAAAATTTACTTTAGAAAGTCGCTCTATCAAAATGAAAAATCCGCCCCATTTCAAAACTCTTATTAACTGTGGAGACTAATTGTAGAATTTAAATTACACATTTATTGATCTACAAAAGGAGCATAAGCTGGAAAAAACGCGATAAGCATTTTTCATTTGCCAGCCAAAAAACCCACCGCAAAGACACGACAACATATAGTATTACTGAACTGTTAATTAGAAAACAAAATTATTATCCGAGTCGTTCGAACGGAAGTTTAGTTAAATATTTAGGATATTTTGAATATTCATTTCAACATTTAAGAATAATCTCATTGCCTAGAATGTTTTTAACAGTTAGAAAAAGAGACCTCGAAGACATTTAAACACACGTCAATTCGTCCTAGTTCCGAAGGAGCATTTAAATATTGTCATAGCAAAATGGCTTAATTCTTGGGGAATTAATAGAATTAGTTTTTTGAAGAATAAAATACAAGTTCATTAAAGTCAGTTTGCTTCGATGCTAAGGTTAAGGATGTGACAAAAACAAAGAACTAGCTTCAGACAAACAATGGTGTCCTCTTTCTGTTGCAAAACGTGAGTTCTTAACCTTTTCAAATTCAATTATCACGTGGAAATCACGATTTCGTACACCAATGAATAATGCTTAATGTGTGTACATATTGCTGGTACAATGCAAGAGATCAGTGTAATCTAGCAAACGTCATGTTTTATGTACAATCTAGCTTGTCTCAACTGTTTATGTGCAATATGACAGTGTAATGTAGCAAACCTCGCTTGCTGTGTACAATCTTGCTAGTCTCAACTGTTTATGTACAATATGACAGTGTAATCTAGCAAACCTCTGATGTTATGTACAATCTAGCTTGTCTCAACTACTAATATACAATTATGGCAGCTCAGTGTATGCGATATCATGTTTTATTACATGAATAGAATTTTGCGTGGTTTTGATTGGTCAAAAACCAACTCTCGGGTCACGATAAATCGCAACAGTACTAAAATTACATAAAATGTTTGTACGCTGCACGATTCCGCTGCATAGTAGTCAAGCGGAATCCAATATCGACCTGGTTTTTATGTTTTAGCCAATCAGAATTGCCGTTTTAATAAATTCAGTCGTCCAATCAAATCGATTGTATTAATTGTACACAATTCAATGACGTCAGCTATACATACATCGTGCGTGTCAACAAACAAATGGGAGAAACGCCGGTTCTGCGATATATTCATTCAATTATACTCTTCTCAATATTTGAAACTGGAATTTCAGGATTATCAGCAAATTGATATCAAAATGCAGTATTAAATAAAACATATTAAGGGTAACTAGCATTACAACAATTACAAAATGTAAGCAGGTTCTCCAGTAGAATATACATCCTCAGTTTTTTCTGATCAAGGGAGATGGTGGTTTTATTAATGTAATAAAACAATTAATGACTTTGATATACGGTCCCTATCAGGATTTATCAGCCCTCAAAATGTATATTCACCGAGCCTAGCGGCTCGGTGAATATTACATTTTCTCTGGCTGATAAATCCTGATAGTGACCTATATCAAAGTCATTAATTGTATATTATGGAACACTTGAAAGAGATATCGACCGAGGCCAACGGCCAAGATTGATATTCCTTTTAAGTGTTCCATAATACATGATATCGCATGCATTGAGCTGCCATAATTGTTTTATTACATTTCACTGTACATTTTCCACTTTTATTTTTGGTCTCTTTAATAGCGAGCATCGCAGATGCGAGCTATACGGTTACATGCGTGTGTGTAAAAAAAGTCACGTTATCCATTTCAAATGGTAGCTGAGCTATCAGAAGAAAATATTGTAGACGAATGAAAAAATATATAATATAAAAGTAGACAAAAATAATTTTGACATCGATAAAATTAGTGTTTGATTTTTAAATTACTACAAAAATGCCAGACAATTCAGATTTTTTTTTTCAATGTGAAACGCTGTATTTGAAATTGAGTTTGTGACGTCACCAACACATTCGATAAGACGTCACGTCATCAATGAATGTAGAGGCACTGTTATGGGGCTCTGAGAAGTAACGACATGACATGAGCGGTGAGCACCTGCTCAAAATGAAATCACGTGATCAAAATCTGATATTGATTTTTTTTCTTCTGGAAGTTGATATCGTCAAAAAACTGTAACAAAGCGACTGAAGAAAGGCTAAAATTAATTTCAAGGAATGACTTAAAAATAAAGTTGACATCGATTAAAAATAAATGTTATATTTAAAAATAACAACAAAATTTCATACTATTTTTTTTGCATTCTCTAAATCGATCTTTAAAAACTGACAATCATAAGACATTTCATGTGACGTCACCATTTCAAAGAAAGACGTCACAGGATCACTGGAATGTAGTTGAGGCACTTTTAGGGTATTCGGGAAGTAACGTCAATTATGAAAGCGCATTATAGATAAATAACAAAGGACTATATTGTATGTGCTCGCATTTTGGCAATGCCTACTCCATATTAACAAAATAACCAGCAGTGCAATATCACTTGTAATTAAAACGTCACAATCGTGCAAAATGATAAAAGTTAGTGTTAGTGACGGATACATTGTCTAAATGAAAGCAGTGAATGAAAGGTTAAATAACGAAATGTAAAAATGTGCAATATGACAGTGTAATCTAGCAAACCTCGGGTGTTATGTGCAATATAGAAACCCTCAACTGTTTTGCGATGACAATGAAATCTAGCAATTATCTGTTATAAGTACAATTTTGACACGACACAGGTTAAACATGTTAATGTAGATATCATCTTGTCTGAATTACAATTTTATCATATATTATGCAAATAACATGTAGATATCACAGGACAAGTTGTTGCACGAACACGTACTTACATAAGTCATTTATCTGCGATAGCAATATTAACACCCCAGTCTTTTACATGTACTATGCATAATACCTGCCACTCACCTATAATCGACCTTTAAATCAATAAAATTGGTACCTAAAGAACAAAAACTTGGGACAGTGTCAACATCTCCATGGCGACAAACCCACACGACACAAAGAAAAAACGTAAAACAACAGAAGTGAATAACGTGAACCCAATAAAAACATGGATACACTCGGAACCTTCAGACGAAGCGTGCCTACTATTAATGAGACACATTTCGAGTTACCATCATGTCCAGTACAAAAGAATGTTCTGAAAAGGAAAGCCTAGATATGGCTCAGACAAATGCATGATTGCATGAAGGAAATAGACTTTCCACAAGTTTGAAATTTTGATGATGAAGCTCTATAACTTCATAACCCTTTATATTTTGAATATTATTTGGGTTTGAGCGCCATTCATGAGACTTGATTAGACGGAACGCGCACATGGTGTAGTAAATTCTATTAACCTTTGAATCGTCGATGCCATTTCATTTGCAACCACTGGGTTGATGCCTCTGCTAGTAGACTTTTAGTCCCATAGGGTATCACCAGGCCAGAAATCGCAATCCGGTGCTGACAGGAGTTTTATAGATTCTTTCAGTGATTTAGTCATGTCTGAATTTAATACCATGAAATTTCGAAAATATTTGAATTTTAAGTTATATTTTCAAGGTGTACATGGGCTTCGCCGGATTTGGTATAACGTTTTGAAATTTTGATGATAAAAGCTCCACAACTTCATTATCATTTGGATTTTAATATTTTGTTGTGCTTGAGCGCCACTGAAGCGTCTTAGTTAGACGAAACGCCCGTCTGGCGTAGTTAATTCTGTTAACCTATTCTCATTGACATTTTATTTACTAGCATAACATACTAGTTGTGAAAGTGTATATACAATATGCCAGTAATTTGCTGTCAATATACAGGAAGTTAAAAATCAGGACGCTAATCGTAGAACTTAGTCAGTAGGTTTCCTCTTGAATCTATTTCGAGAAAAAAGTGGGTGTAGGTGAGAGATCTGCGGGAACCTGACGGGGGGAGGGGAACTAGGGATACTTTTAGGTACAGGTCTGGGAACCTAGATTTGCACAACATTCATATATTTTCGGACCTAATCATATATTGAATTATTTAATCAGACCTATTCATATATTTTATTATTACACATCCCCATTGACAAAATAGTCCATTCACTACAAAAATGATCAAGTGATGATTACTTAATGGAACACTTTGTTTTTTTGGTTTTCATGGGCGTGAGGCTATGGTATATGTAGATAGTTTACAACTACCCAATGATATAGTTTTCAAGGAAAAAGGCTACCTTTTGATACATTTTGAAGAACTAAAAAGGTAACAGTATCGGGCCGCACATCAGTATTACCCGTGGGAACCCCTGGCTAATACGAGTTCAAAACCAGTCGGCAAAAAAGGACTACAATTTGTAATCATTTGACTGGATATAGACGGCTGAACATGTCATTCAAAAAAGCTTACAGTTGACATATTTCCCAAAAAGCGATTAGTTAGGTTCTGTCATTATCAATTACCAGATAGTTGTATCGTCTCTTATCAGTTTTGCCTACAAACAATCTTTAAGCCTTTGTTAACTGTACATGGGTGAAGATACATTAAACATAAAAAAATTCCATATTCAAACGAAAAGAAATGTATATACATGTATGACGGGTAAAACATACGATCTACAATTGCTCCTTCTCTTAAATACGGTTTTATTTTGTTATTCACTACAACTGTCCAGGACATACGTAAAGTTGGGTTATAAATCTTTTGTTTGTGTTCAGTATTATGTCACATTTTCAACAACAACAAAAAACGATAACAGCTTACAATATCAAGACAAGAAAAACGTAATAATTATTTATGGCTATGATATAACATAATTCGTGATAAAACATAGCCTTTTCAAGTGTATTTATTCGGATTCCGAGTTACTCCCTATGAAAATAAATCGTTATATAAAAGGAGTAGAGAAGTTGGAAAATTTATATCTGTGTTTTTTTATCTCTAGAACTATTACACCATGTAAAATTAACATTAGGTACTTTTTCTTTACATTGTATATTGATCGAACATGGCTAGCATATTGAACTCGGTACTAGTATTTCAAAGTACTCTATACGAAAATATAAGTAACATTTGTTTAATTTAACTTTATTTTTTACTACAGCTGCTATTTAGATGATCCCATTTTGCAATAGTATTTAATGTAACTGTTAATTCATAATGAATGCAACATGTTGAACATTTACAAAGGACGATATAGGAAATATGTGGAGAATGTCTTTTGATAAGCACGCTTAATAATGCTAGCATATGCCACACAGGACGTATATCGACGTTTTATTTGAGGTCCTTTGTTGAAACAAGACTTTAATATAATGCGTAATATTTTGCATAGATTTTCTTTGAGAACAAAATATGTCTGAGTCACATCATCTTTTAAAAATACTGAGGAACTGTACTGGTAATAAAATAATAATTGAAAATTTAATATCCTTCTAAACAACAACTAGCCATCAGTAAAAACATATTTTAAAACAATTCTATTGGAGTGTCGCTTTCATATCGCTAAATCCAATCACCCGATACGAAATAAATATAAAAAACGAAAAATAGCCTCCCGCTACGACGGCTTATTTGTGCCAAACAACAAATAGAAAAAAAATGTTATTTCGTTTGAACGGTTTATTAAATCGTTTCAACTTTCAACTATATTCAGAATGAGACCAAGTTAACAAACAATAAATTTACACAAATTGTTGGGATATCGGGATCAAACTTTCGACTTCCACTGGAAATATGACAGGAATAGCTACCTGAGCTAAGCACTGAGCCTTTTGTAGCCATTATGGCTGATCTATCTGCTGACGACGTTTAAATCACTTACTGTACCTATATTTCATGCCTATATAACGAAGTATTTGATTGTAGAGTTATGTTTAAGTACTAAACGTGCCGAGCAAATCTGGAGTATATTTCTGACTGCATACACACTATCTAAACTTTTTAATATGTGTATTGTTTGTGTAAAAATGGCCAACTGATAGTGATGTTGTGCTAAACAAGGACAAAATTGTCCGGATGTTAGATCATGTTCTTCCCTGAGTGTGCAGTTCATAGTTTTAATTATTTCCTCAAAAAAGTAAGTTAACTACGTTACAATTGACAAGTAAAAACAAATAATATATTACATAATTCTCGGTCGGTTAATTAACATATTACATATAGTAAGGAATGCATTTACCGTCCGTTGACGTATTTAATAGGTACATAATTTCATTATTTCGAAGGATATCAAAGTTTTATTTTTATACCAAGTTAGAAATTAATATGCCTGTCATTGCTAATAATGGGGAGAGACACAGCTATACAATGCTATTATGTTTGGTTTTTTTAATTGTGCTTTTACGCCAGTTTAGCTAATTTTTCATCTATATCATGGTGTCCTTTTTAAATAAATTACAGGCGAAAAGCATTTTAATTAATCCTACTTTAAAAAAAATTATGCATTGTATTTCTTTATATTTAGTATTTTCTTTTATTAATTCAAACCCGATTCAATAATGACTACCTCCATGTGTTTCTGTTTGAGGAAATAATTTTCTAAGGCACTTATTTAGCACAACATGCTGTGTCGACCTGCCAACACCTATATTGAGCCCCTTGTTTATATTTAGTATAAATATTGTTGTAATAACATATTTTCAATGGGTGATTGTGGGACCATACTGTAAGGGATCACAATGCGCGACCCACAGAGCTGCCTAGAGCGTCCCCCCCCCCTAGAGGGTGATTAGGGAATGCAATCTCGTTGGGATTGTTGTCGAGTCATCGTACAGAAAGCTCCGTGTTTATATTTAGTAACGGTATAAATATTGTTGTAATAACATGTTTTTCATGGGTTATGTAAGACACAGACCGTGGGGGTGTCTTCCCATTTAGATTTCTTTTTAGCCAACTTTTTAAAATAGAGGTATTCCTATTTAACCAACTTTAATAGGTAAACAAATTAACAATTAATTTTTGTTCCAGACCAGGTTGTTAATATTTTATGAAAAAAATAAGCAAAATAAATATAATTTAATTTTTAAATAAATATATGATAGTTATGAAATAAATTATACTAAAAATATTTGTAAACAGTTCTCACACATGAAGCAAAAAAATAAATAAATAAATGATAGTTATGAATAAATGATACTAAAAATAACTTCACATTGAGCTAAAGTTCTCACTCATACAGCCAATAAAGCATATACAAATACCTGACTGACTGAAATTTATCATAATGTGGAAGACAGTACAACTTGGTCTGACAGAAGAATGCAAACACAACCCATTACTGCATCAGCATGTCAGAAGAGCATCTGCACTTCCTTTGGTACCACTAGACCAAGTAGAGTATACCTGCTTGGATGACTTCCAGACAGATGATCCTAAGATCGCCAGCTTTAATGACTACATCACCACTAACTGGGTAGAGACAACACCTGGCAGATGGAATCACCCTACAACTGTAGGACCACGTACCATCAACCACTTGGAAGGGTGGCACCACACACTCCACCTCTACAAGGCCCATCCAAACCTTTACTTCTTTATACAGAAACTCTAGCAAAGACGGACCGCCAACGAAATGCAACTCATTCAGTAAGCTGCAGGTGGTGAACAAAAGATAAGAAAACTGATGCAGCTGCTTCTTAAGTTTGGCTAATTGACATTTATTTATTGTTTAAGTACAAGTCAAGTTGAATATGCATACTGTTACATGAAATACATGAAATAAAGTAGTTGATTGTATAAAACTAATTCCTTAAAAATGCCTTGGATAAATGGGCGAGTTTTTAAAATGCAACACAAACTTCTGCATCCAAGAATAATGATGAAAATAAACAATAAAAACTAAACAAAAAAGGCAATTTAATCCATCCAATACCAAGACAAAATCAAGTTTCAGGTGACACACATGGCAAGTCAGAATTACATTTTATTTGTTGCCTGTAGTACCTATAATTTTTAAAATAGGGCTAAATAGGAATGAACCATTGTGGGACCATACTGTAAGGGATCACAGTGCGAAAACCCACAGAGCTACCCATAGCGCCCCCCCCCCCCCCCGTGGGCGAATAGGGAATGAAATCTTGTTAGGGTTGTTGTCGGGTTATAATACAGAAAGCCTAACCCCAAAACACCGTGTGTAACGTGTTCGGAGAGTGCCACTCTCCTTGCACGATAAAGAATCCTTGTAGATATCAATAAGAGTAGGCTTGTTGACGCCACTACAAAATGTGAACTTTCCGACCCTACCTGTAGCTAATCTTTTTCAGCGGCGTTCAATTTATTTTACAATTGGTTTATCTTTACCGAATCGATTTATTGCTTGTTAACTTGTTCTCGTCCTGAATATAACTGAAATACGGCTGGCTGTAAGTTAAGAAAAATCCAATCAATCAATCAATTGGGGATTATATTTGAAATGTTAATTGTTTATAACGCACATAACAAAACATTTTGTATACAACCCGCTTAACATACTTTTTTAAAAAAAACTATATTTCTTTTCAGAATGCGAATTCTAAAAAAGGGACTTGTGACAGCCAGTTTTATTATGCTAGGTGTTTATATTGGAGTATCTTTTTCGAATTGGATGCGAAATGACCAACTAGTTACCATGTTCGCTACATATGATCCTTCAGAAAAGCAAGTGTGTGTTCAACCTAAATTAAATCCTTTTGAAGGAGATTATGCAAAACATTTTCATTCTGTTGAACCAATTAAATGCTCCGATGACAAAGATTGGATAACAGTGTCCAATGGGTCTGTGTTTGTGACACCTGGAGCCACGCAAATACATGGCTCAATATCATGCAATATAACATACTTTGATCGAATTGATGATTTTAAAAATAAGGATTTAGGTAGAGTTATATTAAATGATTCAGCTGTATTGTTACTTGAGCATGATTTTATGAAGGTGCATTGCACTGCGAAAGATGGTAACAAGTATGAAAATGTACATCCGGGTATTAGATTTGTGCCAGAGTTTCACAGAAAAACAGCCGATATTCCATCAGGATTAGGCTTAGATGTTCTAATGTTGGGTTTTGATTCTTTGTCTCATATGACTTACATAAGAAAACTTAAAAAGACGTACAAGTATTTTACAGAAAATTTACAAGGTTTGGTGTTAAACGGTTACAACATAGTGGGGGACGGTACACCGCAAGCTCTTATACCAATATTTACCGGTAAAACTGAGCTTGAACTTCCAAGGACGCTGCAACGACTTGCTAAAAAAGACTTTGTTGACGTGTATCCAATGGTTTGGAAAGATTTTCAAAAGCGTGGCTACATCACAGCCTTTGCAGAAGATAGTCCTCACATTGGAACATTTACATACAGGATGGTGGGATTTAAAGATCGTCCAACTAATCATTATATGCGACCATTCCAAATAACGGCAAGGGAGGAATACTTTAACAAACATAAACAATTATGTCTTGGTAGTAGGCGAAGATCAGAACTTTTCATGGACTGGGTCAAGGAGTTTTACGTGATGTACGATAAAGTGCCCAAATTTTTCTTCGGATTCCATAGTGAAGTTAGTCATAATGATAATAATTTAGTAGAAACGGCAGACGAAGATCTGTATAATTTGCTTAAATCTCTGAACGAAGGAGGACACTTAAAGAATACTCTCGTTATACTGATGAGCGACCACGGTGCCAGATTTAGCTCATTGCGATCCTCTTTACAAGGGAAACAGGAAGAACGTCTGCCATTCTTTGGATTTTCGTTTCCAGAATGGTTTAAATCGAGACACGCAAAGGCTTTCCATAATTTTAATATAAATTTAGACAGATTAACAAGCCCTTTCGATTTATATCCTACGTTTTTAGATATTTTGGATTTTAACGGTGCAGATATCGGAGATATCAAAAATAGAGGAATTAGTCTTTTCAAAGAAATTCCAGAAATGCGTACATGCGCGAGTGCCAATATTGAAACTCACTGGTGCGCATGCTTGAACTGGCAGGGTTTAGAAACAAGAGATCCTGTAGTTCAGAAAGCTTCGGAATATATAGTTTCGAAAATAAACCAGTTAACGGAGCCACATAGAAAACTCTGTGCGAATTTATCTATTAAACAAATTTTAAGAGCACAACAACTCATACCCGAACAAAATTTGCTGAAATTTAAAAAGACGAATGACGAAGATGGCTTCCGAGCAGATTTGTCGGATTCAACAGATGTGGGCACAACAGTGTATCAAATCTGGGTTTATACAACCCCAGGGGATGGTTTATTTGAGGTGACTGTAAATTATGACTTGAGCAAACATAAATTTAATTTCGACGAAGATTCTTTGAGTAGAGTCAACAAATATGGAGATGCGCCAAAATGTATAGAGAAGGAACACGAAGAGCTCCGAAAATATTGTTACTGTTACAAATGAGTAAAACATTCTGTAATGTGCATGCACATTCATGTAAGGGATATGATAAATTGATACTTTAGCTACAAAGGAAGCATGGGAAAATATTTTCAGTGGTATTGTAATCTTGTACGATTAATGATAGCAACCCATGTAACATTCTACTGAGCACATGAAGAGACCACCAATAAGCTGATAGAACAAATTAACGATTGGAAATATCAATTTGTAGGTGGCATTGTATTGTTTTACCCGATGTCCTAATGTAGATGTTTGTCTTGAAAAAAGTCAAAACCCAAGACACAATAGAATCTAACATTTTAAAAAACTATTAAAAAGAATTTAATATTGTCATCGGAATGTAGCAACAATTCTACAAACAATCATCGAGTTCCGCGTGTTTTTAATCCAAAACAAATCATAATTAAAATGGACTCTGCATGTTGTCTCGAATGGTTTAAAGGTTGAGACGGTTAAACTCGTATTTTCAAATATATAAACGATCAATGTTGCTGAAGGCAGAATCTCATCTTTCCACGGGTCAACGTTAGACGTCAACATTCTCATTTATGTATTTATGAATGTTTTAATGTAACTGAATTTTGACATCTGTTATACTGCTAAGTAATCAAGATACATGTTTCGTCAGCGATTCCTCGAGTCCCGTACTAATGCTTTAGAATTCAAAATATATTTATGATGTTAGATATATTTTAAAAGCGATTAATTTTGAGCTAAGACAAAATACCTTTGTTGTGGATGTTTGCTAGACGTTGTTATGGTTTTGGAAGTCCTCTTGTTTCATCCACTTCAAAGTATTAAATATCGCGTTGCCCCTTTTTTATTATTTCTTTACAAATGCCTTAGAAAAGCGTACTGATAAATAACTATAAAATTATTATTTCTATTATTTCTGTATTTCGTTTTACAGACAAAACTTGACATCAAGTTGGTTTTCTGTTTTTTATCAGTTAATAAACAAATGATCTTGTATAATTTTTTTGCTTAGTTCGTTCGTGTTTTAAAATTCCTTGCTTACAACATTGTAAAACCCTTCCGATACTTAATCTGACTAGCAAACATCCTCAATTTTGACCTGTTAACATTTTATTATACGGTAAGGTAACATTTCACCAGATTAGTGCATTTATTGAATTGTGGGTAAAATATTTGTGTTGTTATATGCATAAAGACAATTTGAATTTCAATAGAGCCTTAACATGATCAGTTTGTAAAAAACAATTTTTGGTTTTACTTTAACAGAAACATAATTTCATTTTTTTTACATTACTAGACCTCTTTTTACACCAACAAGAATAGTCCTGTTGTAAATCAGTTAAAAAAATATAGGAATATAAGTCAGCAAATTTTACTTGGTGGTCTTTCAGCGTTACCTCCAATACCCCTCCTTTCCCCACTCTATGCATCACTACCACTAAAACGCTGGTTGTCCCTTGCTAGTGTGCGAGATGAAAAATGGACTCTACAAATGAAAAGAAAAAAAAATAAATTCAATTGTTATGTCATGGAGTGACCATGTCGATGCAGCTGAATTCTCTAAGGTTTTAAATGGTTGCTTTTTTGTTATTTATCCTTTTAAATAAAAGAGAAAAATGAGCTCACTGTTTTACTTAGAAATAATTTTACATTCATTACCTCATCTACTACAATCTTTCCACAGAACAGAACTGGTTTGTTTGAATCCTAGTTTACGTTGCCGTCATAATTTATGTACAAATTTTCCTACCGCAGGTCGCAGGTTTTCTCTGGGCATTCCGGCTTCCTACCCCATAAAATCTTGACGCCATGATATAGCTGAAAATGGCTGATAATGGCGCTAAAACATTCAAACAAACAAACACAGGCAGATACCCAGGGGCGGATCAAGGAGACTATCTCCTTGGGGCATGGGGTATCAGATTATAATACGGAAAGCCTGGCCGCGGACCGTGGTGAGGAGCGTGGATCTCCCCAAACACGTACCGCATATACTAGTAGCTGAAATACTATAAGCTTATCTGTTATTAAAGAATTACTTCCGTAGAAGTGTATAAAAACTTGTACCAAATTTTACATAAGAATATTTTTTATAAAGTATTACTTTTTCAATTAATTAAAAATTATTATTGTTATGCACAATTAAGAGAGAAGCACACTGTGACGTCATTTTATACGTATAGACATGTTTTTCATGGTTTTCCTAGTCTAATTATAAAGGCCTAAAAATAGAATTATTGTTTGGATCTCCACGAATTGGTAGCGTAATTACAACAACTTGATCACAAACGCAATTATATTAGTCTTGATCATCCAGATTGATTGGATTTGTGCGTCTGGATTCATCTCTATATTGAACTCATTTTCATTACGCCAAAAAATGGAGTTAGTTTTAGATCGGATGCTGGTTTTATTTCTAAAAAAAATACTACGGTTCATACCAAGGAGTGTATAAAAATTGCACTCTCCACCACATAGACCATAACTGGTTCCCAGATATAATCTCTGCCACACGTCATCCTCCATTTACTGCGGGACTACATCTGTCGTCTGCCCGTGACGTTTGTAAACAAATATCAATGTTTGTAAAATAATATACGAGATCTTATTTATTTTTATATAGTCTGTTTATACACTTTTGATATAGTTTTTAGATTGAAATAACTTGGTTTAACGCGAAGCTTATCCCGCCATGAGAGATATCTCTCACAATTTTAACCAATGGTGTCGCAGAGGTGATTGCATGGGAGTTGACGTAGGATACCCAGAATCCTTTGCGTGGAGATTGTAAAAATTGTACCGAAGTTTACACAAAAACCAAACAACGGTTTTAATATGGAATTATCGATTGGTTACTTTTTACGGATTTTCAGTCCAGTATCAGCAGTCGTTCGAATAATTATAATAAAGGTCATGATGTCGAACGTAAACAAATAAAAAGCAGGCAGCATGGATCTTTGGTTAAAAGCTGGAAGTGCAGGTGAAAATATCAAGGGATTCAATAATATTTTAAGTGAACTTGTGTGAATAAGGTTGCAAAATATGACCTTGAGCGGCCCCAGACCCCTGCCGATTAGGTTTTGCCTCACTGAAAATTGGATCCTAGCTACGGCCATGGGTCCAACATCCTCACAAGTCAGGGTTTCTGTGTCCTAATGTGACCACGAAACCCTGACAAACTTAGCTAGGAAATTTCTGGGCTAGAACATTTTCATATGACATATATCTTCAAAATATCAACTAATGAAATTGCACAAGTATTTGCATTAGTCATTCTTACCCATTCTTGAGTGGAAAGAAAACGTAACGCAACTAATCAATAACCCGGTAATAACACACTATTAACACTACTGTACAAAATACACTGAAATTCACACGGTCTATGCAACACATCCGTTTGGTTTATTTACAATCGACATAGGGGTATCCCCTAACCTAGTCATAAATGAATGCGAGCTTTTGATTGGCTACATTCAGGTATGATGTAGCCAATCAAAATAGTGACTTCTTGTCCGTGAAGTTTAACTGCTATTTCTACAACGCCTTATTCGTTGGTTTTACACTTTATTCTTAATCATGGCATTGTAGACAAAATTTGAATTCCGGAAGTGCATAGTTTCTGAATCCATTGTAAAAAATAGTTTCTGAATCCATGGAAAAAAAAATGTCCATTCAGGATAATTTTTTTCATTGCATCGCTGGAATCAAATTTTTACCGATACGATTCTACAATACTACACTCCACAATTTCAATTTTGTCAACAATGCTATGAATACGAAATGATTTAATTAGACATTGTAGAAATGTCAGCTGAACGGCGGAGAAATACAAAAGTTCTAATTAAACAAAAACAACAGTTTAATAGCGGAAAATATGTATAAATGCTAAAAGGTTTTTGTTCCATTACGTGTAATGGCCCAGCTACAAAGAGGTCCCATTACTAATGGGACCTCTTTGTAGCTCCGTCCATAAAAAAGGGAGTTACATTACTATAGCTAGAGTACCCGGAGACAACCGCGAACATTGGTACGAAATAAGTTAAAATTGTAGTTGAGTCAATATTGTACGAATATTGTATAATCTTATTAACAGTTCTTTAGTGCTTTGATTTAGTTTTACAATTTATTTCATCATTTCTGATTGTGTTATTATGATGTACTGTGATTCCGATTAGCATGTGATAGTATATTGTACTAGATACAGAGAATGTAAAAATAAAATTGTCAAATTTTAATAATAATGATATTGTTTCGGCGGATGACTCTGCAGCTGAATTAAATCAAATTCTATTAAATGCTGCCAACAAATCTTTAAAAAGAAGGGTCGTTAAAAAAAAACAAAAAACCAGCCAACATGAAATGGTTCGATAAGGATTTAAAAACAACAAAAAGCAACTTGATTAGTTATGGTCAGATATACTCCAGATTTCCAAAAGATAACTCTGTAAAAAATCATTTTTATAAATTATATAGGGAGTATAAAAAATTGAGGAAACATAAATATAGAGAATCTATCTTAGGTCAATTGGAATCTTTACATGATAATGACCCAAAATTATACTGGAATCTTATAAATGAAATTAAAGAATCCAAATATAAAGATCAAAGTAATTCAGCTGTAGAGCCATCTGCCTGGATATCACATTTTACAAATTTAAATACAGTCAAAGATAAGTTTAAACAGAGATTAAACTCTCTTGAGATCCTGCTTGACACCATGGAAAAACCGATAACTTTTAATGAGTTAGACATAAAAATTAGCACAAAAGAAATCTCGAAGGCTATTTCAAAATTAAAGATTAACAAGGCTCCTGGTTTAGACAATATTTCTAACAATATGATTAAAATTGGTCATGTAACTTTAATTCCTTCTTTGCAAAAACTTTTTAATGCTTGCTTAACAAGTGGAAATTACCCGACGCAATGGGGAATAGGGATATATAGTCCTTATTCATAAATCTAATGACAAACATGATCCAAATAATTATAGAGGCATCACAATAACAAGTGCTGTAGGAAAATTGTTTAACTTAGATGAAAGACTAAATCTTTTTCTAGAGAACCCACAAAATCATCCATGAGTGTCAAATAGGATTTACAAGAAATGCTAAAACATCAGATCATATGTTTATATTAAAATGCATAATTGATGAATACTGTAAATCAAAAGAGGGAAGAGTGTATGCCTGCTTTGTTGATTTCCAAAAAGCGTTTGACACCGTTATTCACACAGGCTTAAAGATTAAACTTTTAGACATTGGGGTCGGAACATTGTTCTACAACATAGTTAAAAATATGTGTTCAGTAAGCAGAATCTGTATTCGTGTGGATGAAGGCATAACAAAATTTATTACTACAAAATTAGGTGTAAAGCAAGGCGATAATTTAAGCCCAAACTTATTTAAAGTTTTTATCAATGATCTTCCTTTTTTACTTGAAAAAGCGCAAGATCCAATAATGTTAAACCATAAACCTATACACTGCCTCATGTATGCCGACGATATTGTTTTATTGTCCTCTTCAGAAATAGGATTACAGAACAAACTTAATATTTTAGAAAAATTTTGTGATGATTGGTGTCTCTCTCTTAATCCCGTTAAATCAAAAATCTTGGTTTTCAACAAGGCAGGCAGGCACATCTGCTCCAAATTTTTTTTATCAAAATCATGAATTAGAATGTGTACAACAATATAAATATTTGGGCATGATTTTTTGCGCATCTGGTACCTTTTCTTTTGCTCAAAATGAATTGTACAACAAAGCCTTAAAAGCCCTTTTAAATTACAAAAAGACTTCTTTTCACTTAATCCAAAGATTCATACCTCTTTGCATGTTTTCGACCATACAGTCAAACCTATATTATTATATGGATGTGAAATTTGGGGCACCTTCAACTGTTTCTCTTCAAAAATGCTAAAATCTAATAATATTCAAATAGAAAATATTTTTACAAATTTAGGCTGTGAAAAATTACACTTAAAATTTCTTAAACGAATTATT
This sequence comes from Limnoperna fortunei, assembly GCA_944474755.1. Taxonomy (NCBI): domain Eukaryota; kingdom Metazoa; phylum Mollusca; class Bivalvia; order Mytilida; family Modiolidae; genus Limnoperna; species Limnoperna fortunei. The sequence goes on along the minus strand of OX104113.1, from coordinate 97,931,774 downwards.
GGTGTGCATAAAAATGCCTACAACTTTGCAATTCTTTCAGAACTTGGTAGATTCTCTTTACATTTTGATATTGTGAAGTCTATGCTAAATTACTGGCAAAGACTAGAAAATCTGGAAAAATTTGAACTCTTACAAGATGCTTATGTTCATTCAAAAAAATTATTTGAAGAAAAAAAACCATCATGGTATGGTTCAATTCAAACAATTATTACACAAATTCCAGAAATTACCATAAACCTTGATAAGAATACAAAAATTAATAAAATCAAAATTGTTAAAATCCTGAAAAATCGGTATATAAAAACATGGCATTTGAATCATAGAGAAAACAGTGAAGGAAAGCTCAGAACTTATGCAAAAGTGAAAGATAAATTTGGATTTGAAAATTATATCAATATAATAAACAATTTTGAGCTGAGGAAAAATTTGTGTAAATTCAGAATTTCTGCCCATCAATTGCAGATAGAGAAGGGCAGGTACCAGGGTCTTCTCCTTAATCATAGAATTTGTCAGAACTGCAGCTCTGGAGAAGTAGAAGATGAAATACATTTTTTGTTTAGATGTCAAAAGTACAAGGATGAAAGAGAAATTCTAATGAAAAGTTGTATTGTTGAAAATTGTATGTCCTTTCAATATCTTGATCCAGAAAAAAAATTTATATGGATACTATCATGTGAAAACCCTGAGATATTAAAACTATTAGGAAAATTTATTTCCAATCATACTTGACAAAACTTGTTAATCTACATTTGGCACGAGGAGGGTATGCAGATTCAAGACATTGAATCGCATGCCCTAGAGCACCGTCCCTTGGTGCCATTTGTAGATGGACAAATTCTTAATTTACTGTTATCTATTGCTATTTTCTGTGTTTGCTTTGGGCACAAGGAGGAATGCAGTGATGTATCAAAACATCACGCATATCCTAGAGCATCGTCCCTTGGTGCCCTTTGCAAACAGACAAAAGTCAATTTTAGAAGTTCTTCAGTACCTGTAATTAGTAAAAAAAAATTAATTTCCTTTGTCTTTAATAATAACATTAAATCATACTTTTTAAAAAAAAAATTTCTTTTAAAACTCTCCTGATCTGTGGTTTTGGCATGTAATAAGTAAACACAAATATGTTATTTATTTACCTTATTATAGCTGTAGTTGTAAACATTATTACAAACACACCACATCAATCTGTGTATTCCTAACTTTACCTAATTGTAGTATCTTGTTATTCTATTGTAACTGTAAAGTTCTGGTCTGTCTTTGTCTTAATAATCATGATTGTTATATGTTGTATGCCCCCAGTGGGACCAAATTGGACAATAAATTGAATTGAATTGAATTGAATATTGCGCTTTTTCCTTTCCTTTTAAACGGCCCTGCGATTGCCGGGGTGGCGAATAGGGGGATGTTGGGTCATAATTACGGAAGCCTGTTCGCGGACCTTAGTGGGTGACGTGTTTGGACAACGCTCCTTGCACGATGAATGTAGATTTCGAAAAAGTAAAGGCTGATTGTAAACTTTTCCGCCCTCTCCAATACTACATACTTTTCCAGTGACAACCAAAATTTGTTCCCAATTTTTCACCCCTATTTTCCGATTTATTGTTTTTCAATACTGCTCGTTGAACATAAAGCAAACATCAAATCAATCAATCAGTCCTTTGAAACGACCAATGGCGTGGCTAGGTTTTGCAGTACACGCAAACCTATCGGTAGGGGGTCCAGGGCAGGGCCCTAAATGGGGGGTCCTTGGAGCGAAGTCCACCCTTAAGCTCTGCGGATACAGTTTTTAAGAGCTCAATTAAGTGTATGGAAGCTTACTTTTCCAATGAAATTGACCCAGTCAAGAGCATTCAAAAACTTTTATATTTTTATAATACTTTTTGTAAGAATTTGTAATCTTCCAGCCAATGATGTTCCAATGATTGATTAATATAAAGGAATAAAGACAAAAAATGCCGTTTCGTTTGTGCACGCAGGTGCGTCGTTGCGTAAATGGAAGCTACGCCACTGACGACGTTGGTGCATGTAGCACAATCTATGGCAAACCACATCGTAAGTGCAATTGACTTGATTAATTGTATTACTCTTGTTTCGGTTGCTCTGTTGTCATAATTATTACTTAATTAAATCTTTCGTTTAACAATTTACGAGTCGTTTATTTTGAGCTGCGTCATTCATAAAGGAACCTTAGTCGAAAAAAATTCGAAATTGAGATTTTTGCAGAATTAAGATCCTGATAAATTGAAATAATAAAATCTAAGGTCTAATTTTATTCTCTCAAAGTTGAAATCCGTAAAGATTATGAAATCGGCAATCACTTCTGCCTGACGTTGATCAAATTTTTTGGCGTTTTCGTCGTTTATACATGTGACTGTTATTTATTACCGTGTATTCCAGTTAATCAGTTCTTGTTTGAATGTTATGGCCAGTTTTTTAATTATTTTTAAGCTAGATCACAGCGTCTAGTTTTATATTGATCAAATAAAATATACTGAAATCTACATATGACTTTGTCATTAAGATTTACAAAAAAAAACGTATTATAATAAACAAATTTCAACGAAATTCAAATGTGTACACCATTAATTTTAAACATAAAATTTGTAATGTTACATAACTAACAAACCATGCATCCGTATAGTATTTTGTTAAAGCAAACTAAATCAATAAATGTCAATATCTGTAAAAATTCTCAGTTATTTATATATCAGAGTTCATATTTATGTGGGATACGTTTGCAACAGTATGCTTCACTTTTTACGTTTGAATGACTCTCTTAAGTACATCACAAACATTTTATAACAAGTTTCAATTGTTTGTCTGCTTTTTCCTGTCTAATGATTTTATAGGTTATCCAACTCATATTTGCTAATTTTATTAGATATGAAATATGCAGCAATTTACTCACAGTTTATAATTTATACTAACGTTTCCACATGAACTGCGTAAGATGAATACTTACTACGTTTGAACGACATTTTAAATCATAAATATTCTTTTATTTAACTATTACTTAACTACCAGACAAAAATTAACAAAAAACTTTTTATAGGTCATAAAGAATGTATCAATTTGAAAGTGCATACAGACGGAAACATAATTTAGTATTGGCAATCCAGATTAATAAAATATGCATGATTATTTTTCAAAAGTTAACTTTAATTCACTGTCGTATTATTTTTAACTACCATGAAAATCTAGCTAACCTTATATAATTGGATTAATAATTTGATTGATTTATTGGTTGCATTAAGTCCGGCTCAATTTTTCAGCTATATTCAAGAACAAGTTTATAATTAATAAATCAACGGAAAAGGGGATAGGACATAGGGAACACAATTTTGACTGCCCCTGGAAAAGTATAGAGTATGGATAGGGGCGGAAAACTTAGCCCTCTGCAGCGGCCAAACGAGCAACTCCTCGAAATCTACCGAAAAGTGATCACCATCGTACAAGGAGCGTGGCACTATCCAAACACGTCATCCACTACGGTTCGCGGCCAAGCCCTCCGCACTATGAGCTGAGAGCCTCTAACAAGAGGGCCTCTTTTATCTGTCACCGGGACGCTCCGCGGGTCGAGCACTACCCCCCCTCACCGGCCAGTATGGTCCAGACATTCGGATTACCCATTTGTTTAAAATACGTGTGTATGAATATCTGCTACCAGTAACAGGGTGGCAGCACAAAATTTGAATACAATTAAGTCCAATATCGACGAAATTTATATTAAATTGTCTATAGGAATAAAGTAATCACCTTTAACCTCTGCTTGTATAATCCACTATATGTCATGTTCTAAACGAACCCTTTTTCCGGTCAACTTTGACAGCAGTCATCTTTTTTAATGGAATTAAGTTATAAGTCGATGATTTTTTTTATTTTATAGTTGAATATATTTCCCGCTTTTCAAGTTGAACACAATTTATAATCAAAGTTTGAAAAATGTGTCGAATTTTATTCTAGAAAAAACACTTCAAGTTTTAAATAATCCAAGTCAAAATATAATCTTATATTCAACGTGTAGAACTTTATATTTTCTTTCAGATTTCGTTTAAATTACATTCAAAAATTCAAAAATTATAGTCAAAAACTTTCTATCACTTTACGGCGATTGATTATTGTATTTATCCAAACTTAAAATGTTTTGCAATTATAAACTTTGAACATGTTTCTGTTTTGAGTAGATATATATCGTAACAAGTATTAGTTTACTGAAAAAAACTCTAAGTTTTATTTTTCTTTGTGGACAAAAATACGTACTGTTTTTTAATGTTAAATAACAATATGTATTGTTATTATTTACATCACTACATTATAAGTACATAATGTTTAGATAGCTAAATCAGGCAACCGCAAAATATAGGTCAGAGGCAGCAAGTGCTAAGCATCTCTAGATGCATGTGCGTGCATGGTAAGATAGTTGATGTGAACCTTGTCAGTTAGCAAGAAAAGAATAAAAATTTAAAGTCATTTGTCCATATACCTAGTATCTTTATGTATACAAAATTATAGTTGATGTTGACTTTGTAAGTAACCTGGAATGGATTTGCATGCAAAGTTTCATAAATGTATGTGATGTGGGAGTTATTGCCCTTTGGTCAATTGTCCATTTTTTCACCAGAGTTTTGCATTTTTTTTGGGCATATCTTGAAAATTATAACTGTGTCAATTTTCTTTAATTAAATATTAGAGTGATTTTTATTTGCTAGTTTTATGGTGGCTGTTAGTATTGAAGACACTACAATGGTTTTTTCTGTTTTTTGGAAATTATTAGGAAAAATACAGAAGATAAGAGTTGTTAGATTGAAAACGGTAGGTGCATTTTGATATATTTATACTTTTAGTGTAATTATAATATGTTGAAGATATTATTTTAACTAACGGTTTATTTTATATCTTTTTAAAGTTGACTAAAGATCATCAATTAAAAAAGATTACGAAATACAAGTCGGAGAAAGGACATCAATAATATAATTTAGGATATAATTAAAAAACATTTTCAAATACTTAAGGACCTCAAAGATGTGTGTGAATATATGGAGCAATTGAATGAATTTAGTTTTAAACGGATACCATTGATTACTTTAAATAAATAAAAAAGATGTTATCACTTTTTTAGAACTTGTTTTTGTTTTCTTTTCTTTAGAAAGTATGTGTGACATAGTATTGTATTTTTTTTAATTATGATAAATTACAGAAATACAAGATGTGAAATATGTAGATATGACGTATCAGGTTGAAGTTTGTTGTTTAATACCGTGAAATTTATGACCTCGAATGATAAGGTCGTTGAGGGTATTGTTATGACGTATGTTGTTGTGATTATCTTGAAATGCAGCCAACCAACATATGCAATGTTTGTTGTTGTTGTTGTTTTTTTTTTTTTTTTTTTGTTTTTTTTTTTTTGTTGGGGGGGGGGGGGGGTGGTGGGGGTTAGAGACCTGATACTACTAGCAGCTATCTCCCGAGTTAGCAGCCAACCAAGTAATTTCGATGAAAATACATTTCAAATGATATGTACTCACCATTGTTACTAAATTATGCACAACATGTAAAATATTATTTATTTTGCGTTCGACAACTAATTTCGTTTGACGTCGGGTTAAAAGTAACGTTATATGTAATGCTAAGATCCTTACAACGCTAAAATAAATATAATTTGTACGTTCTCTATCACCTATTTGTCATTCTAGTTTTTATTATAATTTTTCGCCAGTTATTTACGGTACAATAAAGTTATCTACCTCAGTGGTAATTGTATAAATGTTTAAGCTATTAAACTAGCCTGGGTTTCATAAAACTTCTCAAGTTGAGATTTTCCTCTTATTTGAATTTTCAAGCAATCTGATTGGTAAATTTTTGAGTTGAGGAGAAGTTGAGGAAATCCTCAAATTTAGGATGTTTTATGAAACTGGGCCATGGGTGCCGTTTCATAAAGCGATCGTTAGCTTAACGTGCACGTTATCCCATTGCAATTTGAATGGTATAACAAGCACGTTAATTAGCGATCGCTTTTTGAAACGGCAGGATCCCAGGACTGTCAGTGAAGTTCATAAAGCGATCGCTAATTAACGTGCTCTTTATCCAATGCAATTTAAATGGGATAACGTGCGCGTTAAGCTAACGATCGCTTTACGAAACGGCACCCTGGTGTATTGTTTGGGGTTGTCAAATTATGAAAAGCCTGACGTATTGTGTTTGGAAAATGCCACGCACGATCAAGATCCCTTTTTGTAGATTTCGAAAAAAGTAGGCTAATTGTATCCTCTGAAAAGGCTAAATTACACACCCGTACCCATGTCACCATTATTCTTCAGTAGCTGTCTGAAATCCTGGGTGCCGTTTCATAAAGCGATCGCTAATTAACGTGCTCGTTATCCCATGCAATTTAAATGGGATAACGTACACGTTAAGCTAACGATCGCTTTATGAAACGGCACCCTAGATGTCCCGCTCATTTTTTCCCTTGATTTGTTTTTTAAATTGATCTCTAGAACAGGAAACAAACCTCGGTCGATTAAATTGTAAATCTTCAGTCACCATTTTTTAAATTCTTTTTTTTTAACCCTGAATATTTTAATTCATCATTCTCAACTGAAAAATTGTCTGAAGCTTTATTAATTTAACACAGGAAGTACTTGTCTAACTAAATATTTAGTTAATATTTTGTGTTTAATTTTTTACATTGAACCTGATGTATTAAGATGGATTAAATTGACATCATCGTGGTAACTAACTGTACAACCCTCCTTGAGATTTGTTTTCGCATTACTATGAAACTAAATTTACTACAGGACAAAACAAATATAAAATATACTTAGATTCATATCACTAAGAACAGAGTTATTGACTTTTACATCTACTATATCTTAAAGATTAGAAAATTAAAAATAGTGACATTATTAATAGGTTAGCTTTTTGAGGCTTTTACAAGTTAGGGCTCACACAGTTGATTTCTTCCATGTCGATATATACATTGTAGGGATCACACAGTTGATTTCTGTCATGTCTATATATACAAGGTTGGGGTTACAAAGTTTATTTCTGCCATGTCTATATATACAAGGTTGGGGTTACAAAGTTTGTTTCTGCCATGTCGATATATACAAGGTAAGGGTCATACAGTTGATATCTGCCATGTCGATATATACAAGGTAAGGGTCATACAGTTGATTTCTGTCATGTCTATATATACAAGGTAAGGGTCATACAGTTGATATCTGCCATGTCGATATATACAAGGTAAGGGTCATACAGTTGATTTCTGTCATGTCTATATATACAAGGTAAGGGTCATACAGTTGATTTCTGTCATGTCTATATATACAAGGTAAGGGTCATACAGTTGATATCTGCCATGTCAATATATACAAGGTAAGGGTCATACAGTTGATATCTGCCATGTCAATATATACAAGGTAAGGGTCACACAGTTGATATCTGCCATGTTGATATATACACTGTAGGGATCATACAGTTGATTTCTGCCATGTCGATATATACAAGGTAAGGGTCACACAGTTGATATCTGCCATGTCTATATATACAAGGTAAGGGTCACACTGTTGATTTCTGTCATGTCTATATATACAAGGTAAGGGTCATACAGTTGATTTCTGCCACGTCGATATATACAAGGGGTAAGGGTCACACTGTTGATTTCTGCCATGTCGATATAAATACAAGGAAAGGGTCACACAGTTGATATCTGCCATGTCGATATATACATGGTAGGGGTCACACAGTTGATTTCTGCTATGTCGATATATACAAGGTAGTGGTCACACAATTGATTCCTGCCATGTCTAAATATATATAGGGTATGGATCACAAAGTTGATTTCTGCCATGTCGATATATACAAGGTAAGGGTCACACTGTTGATTTCTGCCATGTCGATATATACAAGGTAAGGGTCACACTGTTGATTTCTGCCATGTCGATATATACAAGGTAAGGGTCACAAAGTTGATATCTGCCATGTCAATATATACAAGGTAAGGGTCATACAGTTGATTTCTGACATGTCAATATATACAAGGTAAGGGTCACACAGTTGATATCTGCCATGTCGATATATACAAGGTAAGGGTCATACAGTTGATTTCTGACATGTCAATATATACAAGGTAAGGGTCATACAGTTGATTTCTGACATGTCAATATATACAAGGTAAGGGTCACACAGTTGATATCTGCCATGTCAATATATACAAGGTAAGGGTCATACAGTTGATTTCTGACATGTCAATATATACAAGGTAAGGGTCACACAGTTGATATCTGCCATGTTGATATATACAAGATAAGGGTCATACAGTTGATTTCTGTCATGTCTATATATACAAGGTAAGGGTCACACTGTTGATTTCTGCCATGTTGATATATACACTGTAGGGATCATACAGTTGATTTCTGCCACGTCGATATATACAAGGTAAGGGTCACACAGTTGATATCTGCCATGTCAATATATACAAGGTAAGGGTCACACAGTTGATATCTGCCATGTCGATATATACAAGGTAAGGGTCATACAGTTGATATCTGCCATGTCAATATATACAAGGTAAGGGTCACACAGTTGATATCTGCCATGTCGATATATACAAGGTAAGGGTCATACAGTTGATATCTGTCATGTCAATATATACAAGGTAAGGGTCACACAGTTGATATCTGCCATGTCAATATATACAAGGTAAGGGTCATACAGTTGATATCTGCCACATCGATATATACAAGGTAAGGGTCACACAGTTGATATCTGCCATGTCGATATATACAAGGTAAGGGTCACACAGTTGATTTCTGTCATGTCTATATATACAAGGTAAGGGTCACACAGTTGATATCTGCCATGTCGATATATACAAGGTAAGGGTCACACAGTTGATTTCTGTCATGTCTATATATACAAGGTAAGGGTCACACAGTTGATTTCTGTCATGTCTATATATACAAGGTAAGGGTCATACAATTGATATCTGCCATGTCGATATATACAAGGTAAGGGTCACACAGTTGATATCTGCCATGTCTATATATACAAGGTAAGGGTCACACAGTTGATATCTGCCACGTCGATATATACAAGGTAAGGGTCACACAGTTGATTTCTGCCACATCGATATATACTAGTTAAGAGTCAAACAGTTGATTTCTACCATGTCTATATATACAAGGTAAGGGTCACACTGTTGATTTCTGCCATGTCGATATATACACTGTAGGGATCATACAGTTGATTTCTGCCATGTCGATATATACAAGGTAAGGGTCACACAGTTGATTCCTGCCACATCGATATATACAAGGTAAGGTCACACAGTTGATATCTGCCATGTCGATATGTACAGGGTAGGGGTCACACAGTTGATATCTGCCATGTCGATATGTACAGGGTAGGTGTCACACAGTTGATTTCTGCCACTTCAATATACACGGTAAGAGTCAAACAGTTGATTTCTGCCATGTCGATATATACAGGAGTGGTGTCACACTTGATTTCTGCCATGTTGATATATACAGGGTAAGGGTAAAACAGTTGACTTTTGCCATGCCGATACATACAGGTAACAATATCTATGACAGAATTAATGTCCTCATATTTTAACTTAGGAGGAGTGTTAAATTTATTAACATGATGCAAGTCACAAACAAATCTAAAAGATTTATTTTTATTTGGAACACAACGTGAGATTTTTTATCAACTCTTTCGATCTTTCGTCGGTTGTAAAAGTTTAAGTTGATACGATTTGGGAAGCGAGAATAACCTCAAGAGAAAGGACTTGTACTTGTAGGGCTTTGTGAGGCACGTATGCTTGATAATTCTGTTGCAACCCGAACGTTTTGTAAACTTTGACTATCAAAACCAGAATAATGCTTTTGACGTGAAAAGAGCGGGGCAGTTGGTTGATCAAACCGAACCTAAACTAACAGGGCTGCATACTCGTCTAGTAAATATTTGATATTTTCCTTAAGTGTGGTATTAATTGGAACAAGATCAGCAGGTCTATTTTCATCAAACTGACTAGCAATTTTCAAGGCGGTTTCTACATACCTGTCACATTCAGAAATTACATTTAAAGATTGTTGATCCTCTTTCATGATTCCTGTTCTAGAACCGTATAGTTTTGGTGAAGGAAGGAGAACTATCTTCTCAATGGACGATTTTACGCTGTTAAATAGTTTCCGAACTTCACCAAGCTCAGGATCCTCGGCTGAGTTTCCTGACGGACCAAGAGAACTATCTACAGTGCGAAAGTCACCTTTTGACTGGTACGTATAGTACCAGTAAAGATTGAACCCTTAATTGAGTCAATGAGTGAGATGGGTTACGATGGGGTAGCAGACGAGATTTTAGGTCGTGATTTTCGATTTCTAAATCGATAACCTGTCATTTAAGCTAAAACAAAGTTGCGCTATCCTGTCTAGTTTGTCGGACTCGATTTCCTTATCACCGCTGGTTGTATGGACAAAAGTTCTGTCCGATTTAAAGTTGCTTTCCAACAACATGACCCCTTCCGTGAAGATGCACGAGGAAAAGACGGAAATCCTTGCGCACTTCCTGTGCAAACTATTAGCCCAAATTTTACGAGTTCGTCCAACTGCCAGTAAGGGTCAAACAGTTGATTTCTGCCATGTCGATATAATCAGGGTAGGGATTACATAGTTGATTTCTGCCATGTCGAAATAATCAGGGTAGAGGTCACACAGTTGATTTCTGCCACAAAGATATGTATATACAGGGTAGGGGTCACAGTTGATTTCTGATACATCGATATATACAGAGTAAGGGTTACACATTTGATAACTGCCATGTCGATATATACAAGGTAAGGCTCACACGGCTGATGTCTACTATACTCATTAGATGTGTCTGTCTATGTCTCGTAATCGACTTATACCTCTTTACAACAATATTCTCGATCATGCAGACGCTTTAATGGCATTTGTGTGATCTGTTACTTAATTGGGTGTTTCGCTAAATCTTTAAATATTTCTGTCAAATCATTGGTTTACGTCAGGATCGCACTAGTATGTGTACTGAAATTTCGATATATTTTTGGGTGAATCGGGATTGTAATCAGTATTTTATGTAGTAATGTTACGTTCCATATATTGACTTCTATTTCATACAGTGCATTGGTCAGTGAACAATTAAACACTGCCCCAAATAACTCCCTACTTTTTAAAGCTGTCTGGGGGAAAATAATATTTTCTATGTTTTTATTTTCGTTCTGATATTGATGCAAATAGAACAACACATATATATTAAACCTTTTTGGCATGTTCTTGTTCGCGCCCACTTTTTGAAAATATAGGTAAAAAGGTAAGAGGGCAGAACAGTAATTCTATCAATTAGATCTAATTAGAATACAAAGGATTCAAAATTATAGTCGTTTTCAAATTGCATAATGTAATGTTTTGGTTTTGTTTTATTAGGCAGAAATTTATTATAAATAAATATCAAACATACATATGTGTTTTTATATATCCTGTAAAAGCATTTATTACAGAGAACATCATTTTATAACAAATTTACAAATAATTAATTTTAAAAGTTATTCCAGGTGAAGTAGATGTGAAGCTGCATCGAAGTATTGTATCACAATCATGCTGCCATCTGCAAGTCGTTGTTTAAGCTGGGTTAGTCTGCTATCGATGGTTCTGTATTTCTTTGCCTTTGGTCTTGTAGTTTGTCCGGCGTCGATCTGTATGCGGGTAATCTAGTTTGCTGCCTGTATCTCATTGAAAACTCTGATGGTAAAGATGTTTGGGTGGGCATGCTGTACTTTCTTCTTGAGTTAATTGTGCCATCCCTCCAAATGGTTTGTAGTTCTTGGTCCCTCAGTGTTGAAGTGGTTCCAAAGCTGTTGGCCTCCTTTTATACACTGCGTTGTTACGTAGTCGGTAAGGGTGGTGTGTCGATGTAGAGTTGGGTTTTGCATTTGTAGAAGTTGGGTAGTGCCTGGATGGTCTGTCTGGTTTGGTCGGTCCAGTTGGAGTCTCTAAAATTGGAAGTCTCTTCCTCGTATATACTGGGTATGGGTAGTATTTCGTCGATGCATCTCTTGCGTATCACGTGTCTAAAACCAGTTTTGCGTCAATGTCTGTATGGAACGCCGTAGCTGTCTTTACATAAGGATTTTGTCTATATTCGGTGGTATCGACATTATATTCGATAGAAACAAGTTTATATTGAGTGCATATGTTTTATATTGAGTGCATATGTCTTTATATTGAGTGCATATGTCTTTATATTGGGTGCTTATATCTTTATATTGAGTGCATATGTCTTTATATTGAGTGCATATGTCTTTATATTGGGTGCATATATCTTTATATTGGGTGCTTATATCTTTATATTGAGTGCTTATGTCTTTATATTAAGTGCATATGTCTTTATATTGGGTGCTTATGTCTTTATATTGGGTGCTTATGTCTTTATATTGAGAGCTTATGTCTTTATATTGCGTGCATATGTCTTTATATTGAGTGCATATGTCTTTATATTGGGTGCTTATGTCTTTATATTGAGTGCATATGTCTTTATATTGGGTGCTTATGTCTTTATATTGAGTGCATATGACTTTATATTGAGTGCATACGTCTTTATAATGGGTGCTTATGTCTTTATATTGAGTGCTTACATCTTTATATTGAGTGCATATGTCTTTATATTGGGTGTAATTGTCTTTATATTGAGTGGTTTTGACTGTATAGTCGGTACTCTTAACTCTATGTTGGGTGGGTTTTCTATTATATTCGGTGGTTTTATCATTATATTATGTTGTATCTATATTATATTGAGTGCTTTTGTCTATATGTTAAGCTCTTTCATTATTATAACCTCCGCAAACTTGTTTGGGGAGTATATAGGAATCACCCTGTCTGTCTGTCCGTCTGTCCACATCATATGTAAGCGCAACTCCTCCTAAACCGCTTCATGAAATTGAATGAAACTTATCATACAGGAAGTACATTATATGTAGATGTGCATGAAGAATGTTTATTGACATCGGATATCATTAAGGGGAGATAATTGGACTTGAAAGCGAAGCGAGGGATATCCCTTTGTGAGCGTGCTCACAGTCCAAACTTGTTATATTCAGTAGACGTGTCTATATATTAAGTGTCTTCTTCAATATATTGTATCGATTGCTGGATTATTGAGGCTTGTTTAGGGTATATTGGGATATAGGATATTCACATATTTTGTTCATGGGATACGGGATATTTAAGGCAAAACTTACTGGGATATGGTATATTTAAATCCATTCTATTTACAAGGATATAGGATATTGGAAAAACACTTTTTCGGATACGGGATATTTGATGAAAAATTTATGGAGATATGGGATATTGGTACCCCCTCTAAACAAGCCTCATTATTTATATTACGTTGACTTCACTATATGTTAGTCTGACTTTGCATTATATTAGGCTGAAATGTCATTATATATTCGGTTGATTTATCATTATGCTAGGTGTGTTTTTTGTGGTAATTGATTTATATTCGCTTGAAATTAGTTGAGTTAGTGGCATCGACTGATCGGACGGAAAAAGTATTGGCGGGCTTTTTTTACTAGAAACACCGGTCCACCGGGTGTTACTAAAACGCGGAAACGGAACGCGGAACGGAAACGGATAACGGATAACGGAACGGAAAACGGAAAAATGAATAAATAGATAGATATTAAAATATTTAAAGACTAAATCATGCCCGAAGTTTGCGCGTGTGTGTCTCAGGCATTGAAGTTGAATTCCATTTTGTAATAGACTTTTGTATTAAAGCTATATACTGGTGGTTCAAAACTTAATAAAAACTATTACTGATATAGTGCCGGTATTTCAACAAGCTCTTCTCTAGTAATGATCTTATGCAGAACTTGGGATAACATGACAGCTTTAGTGTTGAGCATTGTCCAAGGAAAGTTCGGGAACTTTTTAAAAAATGCACACCAATGTGAATTATATGTAGTTTAGAGAGTTTAATTCCTAAAGGTGTATTTCTTTAGAAGGGATATTTTGTACAAAATTTATACGGATATTCTGTAAAATACTATCATGTATGTTATACCTTACAAACTCTTTGAACTTGTCTTGCCACATCTTCAAGGCTGAGTGAAATTAATGCCGATGATGATGATGATGGGGGGTTTTTTACGTCCTACACTGATAAATTAATACCTTCGTTCGGACGGTTGTTAGGGTTAGTTGTCCATGGACTACACCATGGTGGTTTTGTCGAAGCCCGGCCTTCGGGATACCTGGTCGAAGAACTTGGCAGCATATGTCCTACTAACGGCCGGACTGCTCCGATGTAACGTTGGCCTACTCCAGTACCCCACATGGGTAGAAGCGTTTCCCCACTCTGACCGTCTTGGAGGTCTTACATCTGCAGAGTGATAATACCGATGTTCGAGTTATAAGTTTATATACCAAAAGTTAATCTGACATGTCATAAATCTTAATTTTACTGAACGATTTTTGCTGAAAGGATTACCAGGAACAAACGTTACCGACTAGGGTTAAAATCGTACTTGATTGACACCTTCTGAGTCTTTAAATCTTTTAAAGAATAATTATCTTCCTTATTGCCTTCAACGTTGCTGCGATGCCATAGGTCGAACTGGGGGTTTTTGCGTATCATTTTATAACAAGCTCCGCCTCTGAGCCAAGGTTTTCTTCCAAACTTCTTGTTTAATCCCACCCCCTAATATAAAATTAAATAATTAAATCAATCAATAATATAGAGTTGTTTGTGTGAGTGTTTTTAACGCCCTTGTCGACGCACCTAAAAATTGGATGATGCGAGATTGCCAAGGGGTCAGAATTTTGGAAAAAGTTGAGGGGGTGAAGGCAAATTAATTTATTGCGAAAAATCTGCACGAAAATTACAAATTGAATCAGGAAAAGGTATTCCTTTCCCCGAACAACAACCCCATTCAGATCCACCACTGCTTTAGCATGTTTTTATTCAAAAGTATAAACGAAAACTTTTTTTTTATTTAATTGGTTTTTTTTCCTTGAAAAGGAGTGTGTGGGTGTGGTGTTTTACGCCTAGCGACACTATATGGGTTATGTATGGGCGATTGCCAAAGAAGCCATGAACATGGAAAATTTTATTTTTACTATAAAAATTGTATCTTTTTAATTTGAAATTAATATTGCTGAATGGATTTTTTTAAATTTTATATTGAAAGAGAAATCCTCAAAATTATATAGTTTCTATCAATTAAGGGCCTGGTTTAAGTGGTGCTTTGTTTAAACGAAACCGAAACCCTGATAGAATACTGTATTTGTTTTGCATTGTAATGTTGCGTGCAATGGAGTGTCATATACATGTATGTTATGCCCTATAAAGGCCACTATGATTAGGAATTAAGAATATCTTATCTTTGCTAGAAAAATTTCGCGTTTGAAAATTTTTTTTCCAACTTAATTATTGAAAAAAAACGCTAATTAATAACGCTATATATTAATATCTAACACTACAAAATCTTCTTTTTTTACGTTAAAACTCCTTTTCGGAGTCTTGTGTATATTCATATTGATGATATTTGCAGGGGCACCTGCTAAAAGTAATGTTACATTTGTGACAATTTTTAGTTATATTGTCATTTTTTATGCTGAGTCTGGTCCAATGAAATCCATCAAATGCACCTTTTGTCTATGCCTTCAGAAATGTAAAATTATTTGCGTTTTTATAAATGTCTATGAAAACTGAAAGTCTTCGGCTATCTTCAGAATTTTTCAATTCTTTTGAGCTTTCTTTTAAATTCTTAGTCATTCGGTTTGTCAACTCTCGCGTGCCTGCCTTTTTCAGTTTTTTCTCTGCTGCATTTTGAAGGCTTCTGTTTTTAGTCACTTATTAGTTATCAAAATGAAAATACAAGTAAGCAGTACATGTTTTCTAATTTTCTTAGCTCAGGCTTTTGAAAATGATCACAAATAATTAAAGGCTATATTAAAATTGAATGCAGCTAAGGGTTGCACTTAATGTAAATATGCAAAAAGACGTAACGGATCGATCTAATTATATTTGCAAAAATGAAGTCTGAGAAAACATTACCGTTATATCTTATTTGCACTGCAATTTACAATACGCCTGAAACAATTTATAATTTAAAAATCAAGATTTGCTATTGATGGAAACAAGGAAATGTGCATTTAACCGTCTATTTTAATACACCTACGTTAAAAGTTTATATTAAACATGGTGTTGATAAGTTCTGACCACTAGCAGATCCATAAAAGGGGCTTGATTGGAAGGGGGGAGGTGGGTACCAATATCCCATATATACTTAAAATTTTTCATCAAATATCCCGTATCCGAAAAAGTGTTTTCCAATATCCAATATCCCTGTAAATAAAATGGATTTAAATATCCCATATCCCAGTAAGTTTTGCCTTAAATATCCCGTATCCCATGGACAAAATATGTGAATATCCCATATCCCAATATACCCTAAACAAGCCTCAATAATCCAGCAATCGACACAATATATTGAAGAAGACGCTTAATATATAAACACGTCTACTGAATATAATAATGAAAGAGCTTAACATATAGACAAAAGCACTCAATATAATATAGATACAACATAATATAATGATAAAACCACCGAATATAATGGAAAACCCACCCAACATAGAGTTAAGAGTACCGACTATACAGTCAACACCACTCAATATAATGACAATTACACCCAATATAAAGACATATGCACTCAATATAAAGATGTAAGCACTCAATATAAAGACATAAGCACCCATTATAAAGACATAAGCACCCAATATAAAGACATATGCACTCAATATAAATACATAAGCACTCAATATAAAGACATAAGCACTCAATATAAAGACATAACCACTCAATATAATATAGATACAACATATGCACTTAATATAAAGACATATGCACTCAATATAAAGAAATAAGCACCCAATATAAAGAAATATGCACTTAATATAAAGACATAAGCACCCAATATAAAGACATATGCACCCAATATAAAGACATATGCACTTAATATAAAGACGTATGCACTCAATATAAAGGCTTATGCACTCAATATCAAGACATATGCACTCAATATAAAAACATAAGTACCCAATATAAAGACATATGCACTCAATATAAAGAGATATGCACTCAATATAAAGACATAAACACTCAATATAAAGACATATGCACTTAATATAAAGACATAAGCACTCAATATAAAGAAATAAGCACCCAATATAAAGATATATGCACCCAATATAAAGACATATGCACTCAATATAAAGACATATGCACTCAATATAAAGACATAAGCACCCAATATAAAGACATATGCACTCAATATAAAGACATATGCACTCAATATAAAGACATATGCACTCAATATAAACTTGTTTCTACCGAATATAATGTCGATACCACCGAATATAGACAAAATCCTTATTTAAAGACAGCTACGGCGTTCCATAGTCTGCTTGGTTTGGTTGGTTGTTGTGCTGGTGTCGTCCGAATCCTACGGATATGTTGTTTCTTGTTGAGAGGGAATCTGGACAGTCTTTAATTGTACATCTCCAGTATAGGTTCTCTCTCCACTGTTGTTTTGGACGCTGTAGATGTAGCCTCGGTATGCTAAGTTCTGTGATCCAAACTTGTTACGTACTAATTGTGCTTGAACTTGCGAATTTGGCATGGTGTCTCAAATATAACTGATTTGACCTGCAAGAGTTTTCCTGCTTTTAAGACTGCTTTACAGCTTTGACAGTGTTCAGAAGTTAGTAAGTTTTCCTTTGATGCTGAGCAGTTATCATATTTACCTGATTTATTTACTAACTATGGCAATTATGAAACAAACTATAGACACTAAAACAAGACTAGTGTGCAGAACAAGAATACAAGAAAACTTTTGATGCAAAGCATCAGTTCGAGGCCAATTTATTCTGCATTATGCACGCGTTTGTCAAAATGATTTGATAATAATTTTACGGAATGCATTTAAAGCATTTCTTTTGCGCACGTGAGATCTTTTCTCATATATTGAATAATAAAAATACTTGAATTAAAACTAATATCAACGTAGTACAATTAAATTATTGACATAACATTTATTTATTGAATGTAACAAATGTCGGCGTACTCCGTAATTGAATACACAAAATAGCCTTTTATTCTGGTTTCCGATTTTTTAAAGCTACTCTCGTCTATAGAGATACCACCGAAAGACATAGTACCAGGATAAAAATGGTCTACTTGCATTATTAACTTCCGTAAATAGAATACCAACAAAATTTATTATTACATGAAATTTTGATATCACCCAAACATTTTTGTCGAACCTCATAAATTATATCTTGATTTTTCACTCAAGTTAAATGATTGACATTCTTGTAGCAAAATTCTGTTCATTCGTGGTAACTAAGGGTACTTCGAAATATTTTCTCCTTTGTCCATCGTTAGCAACGAAAGTGAATACAAATATATCGCCGCCCCTGGCGATAATAAAATTTAAAATCGATATGCACAGGGGTGCAAAAGCCGAGTTGCCGTATTTTATTAACCAAAAACTTTCCTTGTCTTCATTTTAAGATTTAACATAATTGGTTATTACAGACATTACATGTAAACTGGAGACAAAGTGAGGAAGGGTTTCAGCAGGAAAAATGTAAGCTTTATCAACAAATTTTCAAAGTTGCATAAAATATGAATATGTGAATCCTCTGACAGTATTGAACCATTGTGTAAAATTTCAGATATGTACTTGATGTAGTTTTTGAGTTATGGTCCGGAAACCACTAATTCAAGAAATTTTCTAAAGTTTTTCTGTCGCTGTGACCTTGACCTTGAACAGATTTACCCCAAATTCAATAGGGTTCCTCCTCTTATGGTATGTAACAATATCCTAAAGTTTCATTAAAATCGGTTCACAACTTTCTGAGTTATGGTCCGGAAACTAATTGTTGACGCCCGCCCGCCCGCCCGCCATCATCATAACAATAGCAGAGTTCAACTTCGTTGCAACTCGGCTAAAAAATTGGGCAGAAGTGTAATAAACCATATTTTTATCGCTCATTTTGAACATTTGATCAGGGATTCAATTTAATTATTTTTTTTAAAAAGCACGTGTGAAGTGACGACGGGTATTTAAACATATCAAGCACCATTTGTTAATAGTTTAGCGGAAACATGTCCTTAAAGGGTACATTGTTTACATATCCTATATATAAATTATAAACAACAGATACTTTAATAAAACCGTAAAATGAGAAATGCAGCTAAGAGACGGTTAGCTGTTAAGGGAAGCTAAACTATAGTCTCTATATGAACTCGTTATTATTACGCCCAAAACTGGGGGAAAGTTTTTGATTGGATGATATTTTTATTGTCAAAAAATATACTTCCGTTTATACTAAATACAAAATTGTTCGGAAACATCGGAAACTTTTTTTTTACACACACCGTTTTATGTGAAAGGAAATTATATGATATGCTTTATATGTTTTTACTATGAAAGATCTTCTATAAATAATCCAATAACTTTAATAGAATGTTTTATTACATAATATTACAGTATTTGTCATTTTATGATATTTACTAATTTTA